>WUAM01000431.1:32024074-32043554 GCA_024336885.1 Actenoides hombroni
GCCTGGAAATAGCTAAGGTCTGTGCCAGTGACTGGGTGAGTAGCTTGACATCCAGCCATCTCGGTTTTGGGCGGGAGGGAACCCCAACAAGCCCCAGGCAGCCAGGCCCGCGCTTCTCTTCGTTGTTCGGCGGGGCTGCCGAGGCGGCTCCGCTCGGGTGTCTGCTTGTGGCCGGCGCTGCGGGGGCGGAGGGTGAAGGAAGGGCTCGGAGGGTGCTCGCTTTGGGAACTCTCCTTTTGAAACAAACAAACAAAAAGAAATAATCCAAACCCAAACAGCTAATAACGATTTTATTCATCCTTCTTGCCGCCAACCAAATCAGACACGGGGGACTGACGAATCTTCGGGCTTCCAGGAGCGATGGCAAGAGGAGGAGTGTTGTCAATGAGAGGACGAGCGAGGGATGGTGATGCCTGCAACCTATGGCTGAACTGGAGGTAATTCACTAGCGGATCAATAACGTACCGAAGGTTCCTGAAAGGCTGCAACATTGTACAGAGCCCGAGTAGCGAGTAAATCGTTTATTTATTTAATGTTTGGTAGCTTGAACGTTTATTCGGTACGGTCTGGCTTGCGCTGAAGCTTACGGTCTAAAAGGCAAAGAAAATAAAACAAAGCAGATGTCCATTGATAATTGCCTTTAAAAAAAATATGTATTTGATGAGGAGGGGGTTTAAAGGAGCGTAATTGCTTGTCTTTAGGGTTTGCGGTGCATCTGTGCTTTTTCAGGTCGAGTTGGGGCCTTGCAAGAAGGAACGTGTTTGTGGACAATACAAATAAATTGAGCAGGGATCGATGTAATCGGGGGAAGCTGTCATTTTAATTTTTTTTTCCCAATATTTATTTTGCCCCGATTATTAACTCGTGTAACTTGTGAAGCAAAGCCTAAAGTATCTTTGAAATTATACAGGAACTAGACAAAGAATGGTTTTCTTGCGTGTAAAGACCGTGAAGCTTTTAACCGTATAACTTCTAATAAAAATTCAATTTAAAACGTATTTCTGTGCAGCTGAGGAGAGGCTGAGTTGAGCATTTTTATACGTACGCTCCCGAGGCCCGCGAGCTCCGTGTAGGAGCCCTACTGCGTGAGCTTTGTGCTTGGCACGGTGAGGAAGCTTGCTGCAGCCACCCTCCTTCGGCTTTATTGCACAATCCTAACCACGAAAGGTTAGAGAAAGGAGGCTACAACATCACATGTTTGCAGAAAATCGTGTTCTGAAAAGTAATAAAAAAGAGGTTGATATAGAAGATGCCTAGTTGCTAGGCTTTTTTTGATGTACAATTATGCAGTGTCCTAAAAATCATTAAAATCATCATTTAGCATGTGGTCTGTAATCATTAGGGTAAATGTATTTGCTAGTATAGATTACTCTTTTTCTTTTTTTTTTTTTAAGTAGTAAAATAATGTGTACTAGACTTGATCAATTCATCTGCAGCTACGCTCACTTCACATATTTAAACATGTATAGGTATCTCCCTTTTCCCAGTTTCTATAACAATAACCACTCTGTTTCAGCTTTATTTTAAATCCACGCTTTAAATAATTGAAATGGCAGAGAAATCATACTTAGCATCTAATAAAGATTTAAAAAATAAAATGACTTGAGTCTTTTCTTAGCAATGTAAAATATGTATCGTAGTCTCTCGTAGGTGGTTCTCACAACAAAGGGCTACGTGAATAATATGATTAACATTTTAATTTCCCTTGATGTTTACATAAAAGAAAGTATACTTGTGTGTGACATCATTAAAACTATAAACCCAGGAACAGAGAAATTTTTACAGTTAAAAGAGTCTGAAAGCAGAGAAAAACTCCCCTGAATATATCGAACTTCCCCATTCTTTTGGCAACTCGTAACTTTTCCTGATGCAAGTTAAAATACAGCCCACAGAATCAAAACGTTCGTGGTGCTTTGACAGGAAAATAAAGATTGTCTTTTATTTAATTTTTGTAAAGCACCGAGTAAAAAGGAATCCCAGTTCCTGACTTGAACCTGAGCACAGCAGCATTACAAACAGTATTTAATAAATAGCTTTCACAAACATACATTCCACTTCTGTTTACAGATGAAATCTGGTGGGGTTTTTTGTTTATTTGTGGCTTGACATGGAAGTCACATGGGCCACGAGAGAAGATGTGGAATTATTATTGTTTGGTGATGCATGTTAGAATGAGCCTTAAGAATTCTTGCAGCAGTAACAAATATTCCATTAATTTTTCAGAGATATAAGTCTTGGGTTTCTTTCCTCTGTTGCAGTCAAATGGAGGATGTTTTTTGTTATGTACACAAGTGGAGCAGAATATCCTCATCTCTGAATTTTCATTATTGTTTTGCTTTTCAAATTTTCTTTTGTGTGATCTTGTCACCTTACCTTAAAGAAAAATACATCAGTTTTTCTTTGTCAGTGAAGTTTAATTATTTTTTTTTTTTTAGGAGATGCTTCTACTGTGAACAGTCTACATTTTAAAAAAAAAAAAAGAAAAAAATAGTAATGGAATTATTTTTCCTTTTCAGCTTTAATGATTGTTAGTTAAAAAAAATTTCTCATATTATTTTAACCTAGTAATTTGATTGTTTTAACATCTGATAGCTTTACCTATTATTTTTGAAAATACTGTGTCCTGTTATTTTGTGACTTTCAAGTGTGAATATTCACAAATGTTCACTAAAATAATTTTACAGAAAGAAAAAAGCAAAAATAAAGTTTATTAGATTTTGCTACTCATGAAGCTGATCTGTACAACTTACAGTCAGTTACAGACGGATCCCAAGGGTTGTTTGGTTTGTTGCTGGTTTGGTTTTTTTTCTCCCTACTTGGTCTTAAATATTTCTGTTCTTCTTCCCTGAGCCCTGTTTCCCAAAAAGTGCTATAAGCACTATAGGTATCCAAATACAGATATGTTAGAATTATCTTGAATTACTGGTTAATTTTGGTAGATGAGAATGTAATATCTTTTGGTTAAATTTTTCTCTGTCTTGATAGGGTTTTTTGTTTGGTTTTTTTTAACTGGTATTTTTCCCTCATAATTGTTTATATCAGTTATGGTTTAATAGCTGAAAGTGCATTACTTGAAACTTAATGGTGGCTGTTCTTGACATGAAAATCCTTTCTGTCTCTTACCAAGTTTGCTCTTTTCTTTATAAACAAAGAAAAGTATTTGGGGTTTGTAAACAGTCAAGCTGAACAATGTAGCTAAATATTTGAAGCAGGATATTGGCCAGGGGCAGGTCAGTGGAGAGCAACATAAACCATTGACTAAACTTTCCTAAGGTTTGGTTGGTTGGTTGCTTTGTTGTGGGTTGGGTTTTTTTGGTTTTGTTTTCTCTTATTGTTGTTGTTTTAACCTCAAATGAGCATTATCACCACCAGTTGCTTGTCTGTTTGTTACTGTTTATTCTTACACTTGAAACCAACCATTAATCTTACAAGGGCAAGAAGTGAGTGATGGTACTTATGAGGCCAGCCAGCTTTTTATTATTATTATTACTATTATTATTATTGTGTATTAAATATCTCCAGAAGGAACCACATGTGCCAAAATACAATAGTACTATGAGTAAATTCCTTCTGCAGTTTTAAACAATAACCTGCAATTTACCTAAGTAGCTGCACATCAAAATTCTTTTAAATACTCATTTGTTCATGCTTCATGCCAAGAAATATATCCTTCCTGCACCCTGCGTCAGTGACCTACCTGAACTTTCAACTGCAGAGCTCTTTCCAGAGTGCTCAGCTGCCGTGTATTCTGCCTGTGTTGGATATTAAACACTGACCTGAATGCTTCTCTTCCTTACCTTTCTTTCCTTTTTCAGGGCACCCATTACTACAGAAGGTGGATGTCTTCCCACTCCACCCAAAACACACCCTTTCACTTGTTGGATTGCTTCTCTCTGTTGATGAAAAGTAGCATAGAATTAGGTGTCTGTGCTACCAAAATCACCAGCAGCATCGACAAATAGCACTTTATGAGAGCACAAGGATAGATTAACCTCTGACAAACATGTTTCTAGGTGTTCTCTGTATGTGCAGCTAGAAGAGTGAAGCAAATTCAAGTCTCTTATGAAGACATACATTTCTGTGTAAAAATAAATAATGCAAATCAAGCTTCTGAAAGTAGGTCTGTATTTTTATTTATAATTCAACTTTTTTATTTATCTTTTGAGCAGTAAATGAGTCTGTTTGAAATTCATCCAGTGACCCTAAAAACCTCTTCAGAGTGTTGTTACTCAAATAAATATGAACTGCACCAGCCATGACATTCTTTCAGTTTCACTATTACCATCTCCTGAGCACAAAAAAACTTCCCTTACAAAGAGAAACTGAGAATTAGGCCAATGTAATTCCTACTGAATAAAGGAATTCTACTGGTTTGTGGTGGGGTTTTGTTTGGGTTTGGTTTTGTTTTAAAGGAATTTAATTTGTGCTCCCGTATTTTGTGAAAGAGCTTTGATTAAATTTGGTGGGATGGGTTTGACAGTACAATGTTCTATGCTGAACACATTCCCTAATTACCTAGGGAATTTTGAGAAAATTATTAATCTGCTATACTTGATTGTTTGCTGTTGGGCTTTTCTTCACAGCACATCTTGGATATTTGCCATGTTCAGTTTCACGTTCATTTGACGTCTCCAAAGTTTTCTGAGAATTCTACGGATTACTTGTGTTTTTTAAGTGGAGCTTTCAAAATGTTAATATGAAGGGTGTACTTTACGGGGTGTATTTTTCATTCCATAATGAAAATAGGAACAGAAAAAAAAAGAATGTTTACTATGTTGATTTGTACACTGACCATTATTTTCTTAGATTAGTATTTCTAGAGAACTTTTGAACATGTTTGCTGCCACTATACTTCTAAGAAGGTATTCCAGTATGCTAAGGCTGGTTTTGTTGAGCAGAAGATTCTCAAAATAGGGTGTGTCATTGATTTGTTTCACAGGTTTCATCTTGGAGTTCTAAGTCTACAAAGACTTTAATCTTAGGTGACAAATTTTATTTATATTGATAAATTATAAAGTTTATTAAGACACAATTTAATAGTGTCCTTCAATGACTGTTTATCTTTCTGTTTCTCTAAATGAAAATACAGATTTCTGTTTAAGTTTGAGGGCCATTTGTGATCAGGGGGTTGTGTTTGATTTTTTTCAACTTCAAGAGTAGCCTTTTAGAAATGCAACTTTTTAAAATACAGATAAGTGGGGGTTTTTTGCCTGACTCTTCAGAATGGGGCTGGTTTTCAGTAGCTTTGGTATAGACTTGGAATTGTCCTGAAGTTAATACAGGAGAGTGTTAAAAGATTTACATCTATATAGTAACTTGAGAGATTGTCATATTTTTATCAAAGATATGGTTTGATGTACTTGTTAATATGGAAATACAGGAAAGGCTGAAGGAAAAACATTTTGGTGTTTACAGATACTTGTTGTGCAATTTAGATAAAACCAGAGGAGGCCATAAGAGGTATCGGAGAGATTTACCCAGAGAAGAGATGAGCAGAACAATCTAGGTAGAATTTCATGATGTTGCATTCAAAGTGAGCTATTAGAAGAAACAACCTAAGTCAGTGATGTTCCTTATGGGCTCCTAAACCAATATAAGAAAAAAGGCTGGTATATAAGAAAAAAATAGCTGCTAGTAAATCTCTTTAAAAAAAAATAATTCTATTTATTACAGATTCAACATTGAGAATATGGTAACTCTTTCTCTAGAACTCTAATATGAAACCAGTGAAAGGAAATGACACATCTTTTCTTGGGATACTGCATTGAGTCTTTCACCTCATCTCAAAAAAAATGTAGAGTTCAGAGATACATAGGAGAATAGTTAGGATCAAAAAAGAAAAATACTCTAGGATTAAGGACCAAGGAAATTGAATAAAATATTTGGAGGAGATAATATTTGAATACAGCATACAACATTTTTCTGTTTCAGAGAAGATAAAGCAGGATATTGTATCAACTCCAGGACACAGTTCAAGAACTGAAATAGCAAAAGATTTCAAATTAAAAATTGTGGCTTTCCCCATCACAAAATTTAGCCATGCTGGCTTTACTTTTGCCTCGGAAATGGCTAACACAAGGATTTTCACAGTCTTCAGCAGAACTGACATTTCTACAGGTAAGAACATTCGGTGATCATGTACACACACAGAATTAGATCATTAGTCTGATCCAACACAGCTTTGCTCTGTTGCCAGCTTCAAGACAATCCTTAGTTTTTCCTGTTTCCTTCTAGTGTTGATTTCATTCAGAGCTGTGAAGTTTATTTCCATATAGTTGAAATATCTGCTTTCCCCCAAATAGTGATGATGTAGTGCGAGTTTTACCAATATTTGCACTTACGTTAAAGATTTTAGTGCTGTTAGCATTGACCCACGTGGCTGACAGTGCCCACTTTTGTGTGGCATATGGGATTTGTCAGTCATCCTTGAAATACACATCACTGAAGTTCTGATCTCCATGTATTGTTCAGTCTTCTGAGAAAATACTGAGCTGCTGATTCAGGTTTCTCAGTATTTTGTATTCCTCTATAGTATCTATTTGGTGCCTTGAATGGATTCTATTTTTTAGTTTGCCCAGATAAACTGTAGAAGTTTTGATGTGCCAGGTAGATGTGGTGTACTAACGGAGACAGAAATTGTGTATGGTAACTGCCAATCTCTGGATTTTACAACTTTGAGAATAACAAGAGCCAGGAGGTGTGATTAGACCACAAATGACCTTTGCACATATGTGATGCTGGTTACATTTTTTTTGTTTGCTTCCTTGTTTTTTACCTAACACTAATGTAAGGTAGAGATTGGCACACCTGCCTCCCCTTTCCCAGGTGAGGACCTACACAAGATTAAAGGATTGTGATCACTAGTGTGTAGTTTTCACACGTGAAATGGAGCAGCTTCTTTAACAGAGGCTAAGAAGAGACCTCTTTCAAGCATACTTACCCAGCTGGCTGGGTCATTCTCTTCAGAAGTACAAAATACTGAGTTTTCTTCCCCATAAAAGAATTTGAACTTAAGTTGGATCCTCCTGCTCACCAAAGTGGACAAAAACTACAGAGTTGTTGGATGAAAGGCACTGCTGCTTTGGTTGGCACCTAGCTTGGTAAGCGTGCTCTGGAAGTGCTCCATGAGTGGGGCGTGCAAGTGAGACAAGCAAATGAATTGTGTATGGTTGACTTAGTCAGAACAGGAAGCTTTAGGCACATTTGTAACTCTTTCAGACACCCAGAAATTTTTCCTGTTGGAGAATTAAGTATCTGCATTTTGAATGTTAAAATAATGCAAAGATTATTTTCTGGTTAAGAGTGTGTACACGTTCTCACCCAGCTTTAGGTCAGCTTATCGCTGATGGGTGCTCTTGCAACAAGCTCTGGAGCATTAGCACACTGCTAGTTTCTGCACATGTTCATTTTATTAAAGCTCAGACTTTCAGGATCGAATGAAAAAGGAATTGAACTTGATCTTCAGCATCAAGTTTGACTGCCAATAATTGCTTCCTGGCAAGCCTTTATAAGTAAAGCACTTGAATAACACCAAACAGCAACTAAAGTAAACATGATGTCTTACAGAGACTAGATTGAGCATTTGAAGTAATACACAGGTATTTATATCATAGTTCTAAATTTAGGGTTCGTTATTCTAGTTAAAATAAAGCTATGTTTATTTTGTCCAGATTTAGTTTTTTTATATATATATGTTTGAAAGAGTTTAAAAAAACAGGTTATTGTGTAGGATTCATTGACCTTTCCACCTAAATAAAACCAAAGTTTCATCACCTAGTTAAAATGTAAGTCATGCCAAATCTGCACGTCAGCATCTGTGGGGTTGGGGCCCTCCAACATCCTTACCTATGAAACTGAGGTTCTTCTTTGCGTGCAAGATATTTTTGTTCTTAAGAAGCAGGTATTGAAGCTGAGGTATTCACCATTTACTTTCTTACAGATGTGAGAAATATAACACCAAATTCCCACAACTTGAGAAATAAAAATAGAAAACATCTTTTGTCCCATGTTGTCTAATACAATTTATAGAAATCAGAGGGTTTGAAAAGAACAAGAGGGAGGGGGTGTTCTTCTGAGATGCAAGAGGAATTACATGAAATTTAGGTAACACTGAAAATAATATACTTTTTAAAGAAAGGATCACATCAATCCTGTAAATCACCATTTTCTCAGAACTTAATCATTAGGTCTTAATTTCAAGACATAGTTACGTTTGAGAGAATTCTGGAATTTTTGGTTTGTACAAACAGAAAAGAGAGTTACCTGATATCTATACCAAAAATATTTCCTGCAAAGCCTGCTAGTTGTCAGGTTTTTCTAGTTTTGGTTTTGCTGCTTTTAAGGGATGAAAAAGAAAGGGGGAGAAAACAAGGAAGTAGTAAATGAACCAGAAGAAGTCCAGGGTAAGTCATGCTACAGGAAAGCCATTTAAAAATGGAAGAAAGAAAGAAAAAAAAAATAATTGTCCAGTCCCTTGGAAAGACATTATGGCAGCTTTCTATCCTTCAGGGAAATGTCCAAGTTAAGGAAGAATTGATACATGTCAGGGTTCAGGGTCAGTAACTTAGAACCACAGAGATTCCCCTTCAACTTCTAATATTGATGTTTCTGGTTACCAAGAGTTGACCATTACAGTAGGCTCTCAAACCCCAGCAGGACATGCCTTTTTTCCAGATTGGCAAACTGGTAATAACAGACGAAGAGCAAGCCAAAGTACTCTGCTGTTTTGCCTTGGTCTTTGCTGGCAACCTCTCTTTCCACACTTAACAAGTGCATGGACTGCAGAATGGGGACCAGGGGAGCAGTCTTTCCCATTGTAAGAGAAGATCAGGTTTGTGACCACTGGAGGAACGTGAACGTACATAAAGTGTCGCCAGCAGGTCGAGGGAGGTGATTTCTGCCCCTGTACTCTGCTCGGGTGAGACCCCCACCTGGAGTACTGCATCCAACTCTGGAGTCCTCAGCATAAGAATGACATGGACCTGTTGGAGCAGGTCCAGAGGAGGGCCACAAAAATGATCAGAGGGCTGGAACACCTCTGAGAGTGTTGGGGTTGTTCAGCCTGGAGAAAAGGCAGCTCCAGGGAGACCTTATCGCAGCCCTTCAGTACTTCAAGGGGACCTATAAGAAAGATGAGGACAGTCTTTTTATCAGGGCCTGTTGTGATAGGTCAAGGGGCAATGGTTTTAAACTAAAGGAGGTGAGGTTTAGACTATATATAAGGAAGACATTTTTTACAGTGAGGTGGGTGAAACACTGGCACAGGTTGCCCAGAGAGGGGGTAGATGCCCCATCTCTGGAAACATTCCAGGTCAGGTTGAACAAAGCTCTGAGCAACTTGGTCTAGTTGAGGATGTCCCTGCTCACTGCAGGGGACTTGGACTAGATGACCTTTAAATGTCCCTTCCAACCCAAACTATTCCATGATGATGATGATGATTCTTTTCCTCAGGCTCTGCATAGCAGTTGCTGACAACTTTAACATAGGCAGCTGCTATGTAATGTCCAGACCCAAGCCCTGGTGCTGTTTAAGTTGTTACTTAAAATTTATTTTCAAAGTAGTAAATGTTCTTAAAAAAAATTCAGGAAGAGGAATTCACCTACCTAGTACCATTAAAATAAGAACAAAAAAACTACAAACCAACAAACACTACACGCTTCTTAAATTCTAACACTATAGCAGCACCTCTGCTCTGTTTTTCCCCAAGTCCTTTTCTTTTGAAATCTACAAGTGCTAGCAAAAATTGTCCAAATTATAGAAGGCCTAAATGCCCTTCCTTTGGTTCTTTTAATCTAAACTAAGTAATTAACATTCAAGTAAAATTAGAAAATCCTTCAACTGAAATTGACTTTTTGATTTGTGGTCGACCACTCTTGGTACACCCAAGATTTCATCAGATTAAGTGTCACTCCAAAATGCTTTGTTCCCATATACTCCCCCAAGCCTGATTTTTGACTGGAAGTTTTCCAGCATCCAGACTCCTAGGATTTTTCTCCTCCCTCCAGGACAGCGGTGTGTGTGTGCCTCTCAGTTCCTTCACTGTTGGATGTTTCTAATACTGTAGAACTTTTTGTAGGAGGGCAGGACATGACGTATTTGCAGACAACCACTTTTTGAATTCCAGTATGCAGAAGGTAAGGAGTACTTGTTGCTGTATTCCTCAACTTTGAACTTTACCCACATTAGCACACTGAAGAGCACTAGTGCCCACACTCCTCTGCCCAACTGCCTCATATGCCAATGGCCATATCTATATTTTTAAACTCTTTTAACCACCAAAACAGGGTGCTTGTATCTGCACTGTCTAACCCCTAAACCACGTCAAGGGTTGTTTGGGAGAATGCTACTTGAACTGGACCGAGCGCAGAGACGTTGCTGATAACAAAAGTGTAAGCAATAAGCTTCGAGTCTCCAGCTCTGCATCTTGGCAGCTTTTCATTTGCTAGCTAAATTTTGAACTAAACCACAGACCAACATTCTTCTTTACTTCTAAAAAATCTGATGTCTTTTTAGTGAGGTAGAGTATATACAATACGGAATATGTCCAACACAGATGTCCTTTGTTAGAAAGTTCTAGAAGCTGAGATAAATCCTAGCTAGTTTATAACAAACCCTAATACATCTCAGTCCATTTTTGCTCAGCCTCTGAGTTACTTGATTCTCCATTCTGTCCAGCAAATAATGAGAAAAGTCAGAAATGCTTAAAATGATGATAAAATCTTCTCAGGCCCACACTAAAGGTGTTTCCCACTGTGGATGTGGGAGACAAATCTGGGAAATAGAAAGCATAAAGCTCTGAGAAGTTGAGAGGAAACAATGTAACATTAAATAGCAGTAAACAGAAACTAACAGCTGTCAGGAAGACACCTTTGTCTTAAGCATTTACAGTGTTCTGAACTGGTAACTACCTCTAGTAGTCAGAGGTAGTCTAGAGATATTTGCAGTTGTGTGCAACACATCTGTTTAAAAACAGATATTGCAAAGAAGATGCTATGTGATCAAAGGCCTTGGCAGACCTTACTAGGAATAGGAAGAGAAACAGCACTGTAGAGAATCCTTAAATTTATTTTTGGTTTAGGTTTTTGGGTGTTTTTTTTTCCTTTTTTAGTTTCTTGCCATCTTGTTCTTATCTAATGAAAGCAGGACTATTTGGGGGGAAGGGGGAACACACAGTTTTGAAAAAACTAATATGCAACAGAGCCCTTTATTCATGTTGTAACAGTAACATAAAAAGGTATCAATCTGCTAAACATGACAGATGCACTGTTGTAAAGAGATATACAATACCAAATGCATTGTCTAATTGCTTCGTGAAATAAAGGGGGCAGACAGTATCTCCTCTGCTTGTTGATAGAAAACAAGGCTATTGTTATTACTGATAAACTGGATCAGCCATTGCATTTTGCAAGAATGCAGTATTTGTGCTGCTGGCTGCTTTCTACATGTTACTACTTGTGTTTTAGGATCTTTAGACACAAAGCACCACCCCACCGTGAAAGGGTGAAGCCAGTGCTGCTACAGCAGCATTCGTCAGATGAGGAGAATGATCGTCGTTTTTACTTAAAAGATCCAGCATTTCACAAATAATTTAAGACACCCCTGTGAATCATGCAAGTGTGAATGGGACAAGCGTCCTAACATCAGTTCCTTAAAACCTGGGTGGCAGTGATCTGTCTTGTGGTTTCACCACTGAGGGCAACACCTATTTGAAAATAAAATTGTTTTTTGCTGGCCTTTAGGATACCTTTACAGCTATATTCAGCTGGTGCTGTTAATTGGCACTTGCAACACGTAAAATGTTCCACTTCTACTATTTTTGAATAATTATTGCCAGCTTTCTGACTCAGTGTGGTCATTGAAAAGAACCAGCTGTTAAAAAAAGTCACACCAAATGTACTCTTGGGAGCGTGACCTTTCTCAGCTACTCTGCATTGGAATAATCTGTAGCAGTCACATTCTTCCCTCAGATGAACAACCACTACACACACACACTCAATTCACGGCCCACACCTAATCTTTGGCCGCTGAAAGCCAAGCAACCCTCATCTGGTGTACGGCCACTCTGTAAAGAAGTCTCCATGTAGTACTAGAGGTGCTAAACTCACGAGGCCTTCCCCCATCTATCTTAATTTGCCATCTTCCATCTCACCTTCAGGGCTGGTGTCTGTTGCCACTGGTGTAAATAGCAGACTTCTCATCTTCACGCCAGACAGACTGTTTATCCTGTATGATCACCTCTGTGTCAAAAAAAGGGCATCAAAATGTTTATCTTCTACCCTCATTTTAAGATGAGCTGAACTGTTGACTTTTGTCCACATCATGGAGGATGCTCTCCTGCTGGCTCTGGAAAGGAACCCTCTCACTGTCAGTGTTATGCTTGGCTGGAGACGTCCAAAAACTGTTTTCAACTGGAATGTAATAAATGTGTGTAATACAGTGTGCTAAATTTTGAAAAACGAGTTCTGGAGGCTGTCTCTCAGAATCACCTTATAGCTCAAACTTTCACATACCTAGTTCCCCTGGCAGGTGAAGGAGGCAAAGCTTCCTGAAAGAGTCCAGAAGTTCATCAACACAACTGGTAGTTATCCTACAGGTAGAAATTTGGCAGCGATACACAAATGATACTTAAGTGCAAAAACGCCCTCAAGGAAGCAGAAAACATTAAAGTTACATGATTTACCAGAAACATACTCCAGAGGGAACACAAAAAAAAAAAAAAAAAAATTACCCTTAGTAAAAGGACTGTTGATAAAAGACCCGAGGGGAAAAAATAAATCTAGCGACATCCAAGGCTTGCTTACGCATGCACAGAATTTAGCTGGTTCTCTCTTGTACCTATTCCTAAGGAAAATATTTCTCCTGTGTTGTGTGAGATCTCTTCCTCCACACCCACCCACCCAGATTACCAGGTCAGGCTTCTTCCCATCTTGCCATTTCTCCCCCAGTTCCAGCTTGTCTTCCACAGAACAATGTTGCTCTGCAGTCACCATAGAGAACATTCATACGTGTCCTCTCCCACATCCTGCCATGAGGGAACCTGCTTCCAAGCTCATCCCGGGACAATCCCCAGCTGCCATAGCAGAAGCATTCCTCCTCCTTGGGAATAATTCACAGCCATCGTTAAAAGGCCTGTGAACAGAAGACCCACAAAAATTCTCCAGACGTGCCACTCCTCATGCTCAGCTATTCTAGATGCAGTTGACATACAGATGCTCGTTTCTTCATCTCCAATAGTTATGAATCCCTTCATGTTAAGAGTTGACATCTTCCAACTTATTACAGAATATTCCTGATATTATGTAATATCAGAAAATAGGAGGGATTTGGGTTCGTTTTAAGAAACTAGATCCTTAGAATATTGTATTGTGATTCTTCTTGGAAAAAAAAACCCAAAAAAGCTTAGAATGGCCTTCCTCAGCTTAGTCCCAGGACAAGGTAAAAGCTCTTGAGCTACAACTCTTATTTTGTAAGGCACTACAGTAATATTTTATATGCATGTTAGAAATAGGCTAAGGACTCTGACAAGATCATTACTTCCAGTTGCTGTATTGTCATCTTAAATTATACTGCTTTCCATTAAACTGTTCATTATTAGAAGATTCATATCAGACAGCTTAGTACCTGAAATCATCCAGTACAAATTCAGTTTTTATGGGCCCCAAGTCTGAAATTTGTTTCTGAATGAGAATCAAAACAGTGATAAAACAATTCCTACAAGTTATACTACTGTAACTTAAATGCAACACTAAAATTAAGCACAATGGCCCCATACACTCAAGCTTCTCTTCTGAGCATGAATTTATATGACTAGTTTTATCCTTATCTTAGCAGGTATGCAAATAAGCTTTTCCATTCACATTTGGAAAAAGGGATGAATTTGTATCGATAGACACATTTGGAATGTACTGTTGTCATTTTTCACCAGGACTCATTTATAATCACTTTCAAGGTACTTACAAGAGTATTTTGCTGTACTAGTCAAACACTGCTTATCACATACAGACTATTTTGTTGCTAATACTACAGTTCATCACAAGGGAGTAATGTATCAGAATAGTTCACCTATTATTTTCTATAGGAAAGCCATAATTATCTCATTCTGATTTATTGTGAATGCAGAATTGGACATTACAGAATACAGTCTGGCTATATCTAGCTAAACAACAGCTTTACACTAAGTTCAGAGTTCCTGAATAAAGCAAGAAGTATGTTTATTATGGAGAACAGGAGTAGAAAATTCTTGTCTTTACATTTAAAAAAATATATATAATAAAAAAAAAATCCTGAGCTTTACATATGCAGTAATTTAAGCAGCAGTGGAAGTACCCTTCACATTTTCCTACAATAGAACAACAGTAATAAACCTTAAACCAGGATTAGTGTTCTTGCCACTGAATTTTTTAGACAGTCTCCTGTACCTTTTTGTGCCTTGATTCAAATATAGAAGTTTCCTGACTTATGTAACATAAATTGACATAGTGGGCTCAATTGTCACTTTAAATCTGATACCAGTCAGCTGCCCAGCAGTATCCCAGACACAATGATCCAAGTGAAAATACAGGCCACTAAGGCAGCCAGGTCAAAAGCAATTTATTCAGAAAAGACATAGGCTCACTCACCGTTCAGATTATTTTGCCCTTTCTCAATTGATGACACTGTACCTTTATAGAATACAGAATAGCCACTTACTCAGTTGTATAATTGCATTAGTTATATAAATTTCCTATAATTTCAGTAGAAATTTAAGCAACGTTGTGGCTGTTGAGGCTTGATATCATGATGTATACCTTAGCATTGTACAACTGCTTTGATTTTAAACTATGTTCTCTCCTGAACATTTAAGTGACCTTATTTTCCCCTTCTAAAACTACATTAAATAAAAATAATAATATAAAATCACAGAACTAAGCATACAAAAAAAAACCCCTTAACAACAAACACAACTTTTCCTATTCCACTAGAAATGTAACACATATATATGTTATCTGATAAGGGATCCTTATTTTCTAGGTATTTCTTCTCCCTTTCCCTACTACTTTTCTTTTTGCAGTTATGAACAGAACAAATAACTCTTAAAGCTTTCAAGAGCTGAGTAAAATGCAGCAAAACAATTTAATTTTTACTGCTGTTCAGCATAAGGATTAATTTTCCATTAGTATTCCCTTTAAATGTTTGCATCTCATCTGCAAGAGTCTCCATTCAGAAAAAGCTGCCTTTGTCATTTGAAGAGATAAATACCAAGTGTAACCTTGTGCTAACATCTGCAATTAGCCCAAGGTCAGTCAAGGGCAGGGAAGCAGCAGAAACTATCAACCAAGAGAAATTATATAAAGCTAAGGAAGGCTGAACCTTTAGCTACTCGAGTGACTTTTTTTTTTTACTCATTCATTAACTCTTGCTTCTGATGTACCTGCCTTCTTTTAACTTAAAAAACTGTCAATCCTCCCCAGGTTTGTTGTTGGTTGGTTTTGGATTTTTTTAAACATACCTTGAACTACCCACCTGTTACATCCTACAAAGGACAAATACCACTTTCGGGGATCCCTCCAAACCCTGTGTTAAGTGTGAAGCAGCCAGTCTTAAACACTGACGCAAGTTTCTTCTTGGCTGAGATGCAAGCACCTGGCACTTTCAAGTGACACTTGAAAACTAAAACACTTCCTTCCTGAAGGTGCTCTGCAGATCACCAGCTGCCCATGAAGACTCCATGTGTTTGAATGCGTGACCATTGTAATTCTTGAAAAAGTGTTCTACAACTTGATACAGTGCTTTGAAAACTTCTCTGAAAACTCTAATACACAGATGAAAAAGATGGGAAAGCATCACATTTACAAAGCACTTTTGAAAAACAGCTGGATCGTGTGTTTCACTGAACTCCACCCCAGTGGATTTTCTGTTGCTAAATGCTTCTAACAGAACTCCGCCATTGAGCTGAATGTCCTCATCTGGTCAAACCAACAGAATCATTCTATGTCAAAATCACTAGGTTAGGATATTGTGAGATTAGTTTAAGGACCCAACTTCCACCCACCTTTTAGGCATTTAGTAAAAGCTTTCCTAAAATAAGCCTGCCCAGAAATGCCTCAGTGTCTTGTGATGCTCATGCCTAAATTAAATCTAAGTTAAAAAGGTCGATTCAAGAACTCCAACTGTCTAGATAGAATTAGGCAACTAATCTCTCTGTTATCCACACAAAATGATGAGAGAATAACAAAACCCCTCCTCACAGGAATGATAAACCCATAAATTGACAAACGATTAGAAAAAGCACTTTGATGATTCTGTGAAAAAGTTCACTGTTAAAACTTCCCATGAGCTTGATCAGGCTCGATGAAGCTCTGAGCAACCTGATCTTGCTGAGGATGTCTCTACTTACTGCAGGGGGGTTGGAGTAGATGACCTTTGGAGTTCCCTTCCAACCCAGGGCATTCTATGATAGTGTCTAAATTAACAGTCCCTTAGAAAGCAAATTAGAATGTATCACTGAGTAATAATACAGACCTTTCCCTGTTACAGCCCTCTGCCTTTCGTCACCAAAAGCAGACCAAAATTAGTTTAAATTTTCTTGGAAAACTACATTCATGATACAGAGAACAGCCTCCTCTTACTTGGCTGTAGCAAACCTATCACAAGAGCCCAAGAGGCATTTATCTTCATGCACGTTTTAACTACTATTCTAGTTAGCATATAGAGGTTTGGTAATCAATCTGCAATTTTTAAGTGTAGAGAGGGTTGGCTTCTTCTCTGTTTTAATTAAAAAAGGCAACTGGAGATTACTTCCCAAAGAATAAATAGAACGCTAGGTCAGGCAACAGTCATTTATTTATTGACTTAAACAAGCAAAAGGTATCCTCAGACATAATGGCCACCACTTGAGCAATACAAATCAATGCTACTGAAGCACAGGGAACATCTTTTCTCTCACCCCTCCCATCCCAGAAGTAACAACAGATACCAGGGCCCCTAGAGAAAAGAGAAGGAGAAAAATTATAAAAGGTGCTAAGAACAAGCTGCGGAGTTGAAACATGGACACTAAAGAAATCATTAGCTAATCTACTGTATCACCACAATCACCTCAAAAATAACTTCCATTGTTCTGTTTCTACCAGGTACCAAATAGATAGCGCTGTTTAACAGCGAACTCAACCTCTTAACAACTGTCCTCAGCTGAAGCAGAACAGCAATTACTATTTATATTAAGTTTGAGGCTGCAGAGAGAAGCATTTCCATAGAGTATGACGCATGTTAATGGAAAGTGAATGGGGAAGAAACAAAGCTACTTTGAAGTTACTGTATGTCTCTATCAAGCAAGCACTTCATTCTGTATTGATAGCTCATTGCAGACACAATATCCTGATAGAGTATGGCAACTCTACTCACCCTGTGACAGTATACCTGAAGAATGTATCTATGAAGAATGCATTAAGTCCCTTAAGTTGTGGGCCACTGAAAATCCCAGCCTGCTACTCCTGTGTGGGTGTTTTTTAATCAGACATCAGCAAGAAAGCCAACAGACTGCATGCAAAACAATCACTGCTAAATCATTTAGTCTTCCTTGTAACAGTTGAAAATATGAGTAAGGCATACCTCAGATTTAGAGAAAACATTAGGAGGCTGTAGTTTTGCAGGCAAGGAGACCTTTTATTTTAATCCATTAAAAGAACCCAAAATAGTCAGCAGGTGGCCACATCTATCCATGTTTCATTAAAATCACATAAACCCTAAGTACAAAAGCACCACTGATTATTGCTCTAGAAAAACTGCATGAAAAATTCAAATACGCACAGTAAAAACATCACCATATGCACAAGACTTCTTTTTTTTTTTAAAGCAAGTGTATGGAATGCCGATCCAATTTTACACATACCTTGCAATATTAAGTTGATGTTTATATTACTTGGCAACAATGGGAATTTCTAAAAGCACTGTTATGAGAAGGGAAATGTTCATATACAGTTTAATATGTCAACTATCATAGTCCTAAAAAAATTAGCATTTACAAAATACTTGATAAAAATATCTTTTAAAAGTTGTCCAAGAGGTACATAAAATCAACCCAAAATTTTCATGATATTTCATTCATTCTTGTCACCTACAGATTCAGTTTTCTGAGCCTGTGGAGAAGAAAGAAAGAAATTAATTACTATAGTAAATGGCCATTACACATACCTAAAGACCCAAACCATCCTTACTCCTTCAGTTGCTTTCTTGCAACAGAGCTCAGTTTCAAACCTAGGTCCGTGTTACACTTACACAAACAGAACAGGTACATTCACACACTCTTCTGAAATTATTGCTCCCAGCTTTTCAAAATCAATACGAGCCTTACCTGTCAGCTGCCATTGTTCACACTGAAAAGCACCACACTACTATCTGTTTCTAGTCACTGCACACATGCTGAATGCTCTAGCGTACCCTTAACTTTCACTGTTTCAATCTGCCCTTTTACTGACAGTGTGCTGGGTGGGGCACCTCTGGATGTTGAAACACTAACAGTTGAGCGAGAGATGCGAATCTGCAATAACATTATGGGCAATAAAAAGAAACATTATGAACATGCTATCAATGGCTGAAAGGCTGAATAATTAAAAAACACTGATTCAATCAGCAGGAGGTATGTGTGGAAAGTACCTCTTCAGCTTTATTTTCACCATTTTCAGATGGTGTAGTACCTTCCTTTGCAGCTTCTTGCTTTTCATCCTTCTTCCCTTTAGCACCTTTGTTGGCCTTTGTTCCAGGTTCCTTCTAACAGAAGATTAAAAACATGGGCATAGACATTGTGCGAGTACCAGCACCCTACATCTTTATCAAAAAAATTTCACATGAACTGAAAACCCAGTCTTGTCTGGATTCAAACAGAAAACCAGCTAAAGACTACCTGGCATAATGTATACCCACAGAAGTTCTATACAGAGTCTCAAAATTTCTAGAAAATGCTGATGTCTGCTTCTTTATTGTTTCAAACGGGATCGTTTCATCAAAGGATACAAAAAAAACCCCTCAAACTATTTTGATAGAGCTCAGCTGTATTAGACAGAGGTATACAAGATATCAGTATGAACAAATCCAATTACAGCACACTGAAAGCTTATTTAGCCAAGCACCTTCAACGTGCTGTTTGTGTGACAGCACCACACTTTTGATTAACATGAAATATTAAATTAGAATTTTAAAAATAAGTGTTTTTGTTGGCTGCCCTTTTGTTACTTTGATAACATCTGTGACGCTCATTCCATGTCAATGAAAGAACCGACCAACACACTAGGGAGAATTTTATCAGCATTTGCCTATCTGCAGCAACACAAAGCAGAGAATTTATCAAAAGGAACTATTCTAACAGCTACAGTTTCATTGGGAGATTTGTTCTTAATTCATAGGCTGAAGTTGACTAGTACCGGTACCCGCGTGCTTCGGGCTACACGGTCGAGTCCCTGTATCGCTCCTCTTGGCCATATCGCGGTCGTGTCACTGTCAGTGTAA
>WUAM01000431.1:32043654-32054942 GCA_024336885.1 Actenoides hombroni
CCACTCTTCATCGTGTCGTTCTGTCTCTGTTCAAGCGGGGGACAGTGTCCCCCCCCCCCCCCCCCCCCCCCCTTCTTGCGGTATATACATATTTATACTCATGACCTAAAGCTAGCAGAGACATAGGTTAAGGCTTTTAACTGAAAGGGGATAAAAAATTAAATGGTATTTAAATTTAGTATTTCACATTAGTATATAAAGTAGTTCTGATAAACACTGTGGAGATCTTCCATGTGATCATTTGCTCCAAATTCTCCATGGAGGATGGCAATAGTAGCTGTGAACAGGGATACTGAGATCAGTCTCCCTGCACTACCTTTCTCCAGTGATCCCCACACAGGAGCAGGGCAGTGAGGAAGGAATGCTGGCAATCCTAGTTCCAGGGCAGCCTGAAATGCTTCTTTCACCTTTCAGCTTCAATATGTTTAACTGAGAAGCTTACTGGTGGTAAGTATCCTAACTCTTCTCCTAAGGAAGAATATGCTAAGAACTTGACTTGGTACTTTGCAAGCTTGTAACACTACAAATGATCTCAAGTCCATACCACTTTCAGTTGTTTACTAGCAGTTTCAGAGTACACACTTGCTTTTTCTATTTAGGAGGCCAAGATTAATATGCTCCTTAAAATGTGATCTAGTTAGAGTTCAGAAAAGAGCAGATTACTGTACTGAGAGGTTCCTTAGAATAACGCTGTAAAGGATCTGAACTGCCTGAAATGAGCTTCACATGTCTCTCATGCAGCTCAGACTGACTCCCTAGCACTGAGCTCATTTGAACATGCACATGAAGCTACAGAAGCTGCCATATTCCCTTCTTTATTAACAGTCTTTTGAAGAAGGCAGCAGGATGGACTCAGCGAGACTCTACTGGCGATTTCATTTGATAAATGGTGAAGTGCTCAAAGTCAGTTTTACTGTCAACACACAGACTTTGTATCCTGATACTTGCCTGACTGAGATACCAATAAAAGGCCTTGAAAAATATGACAAGTGCTAGACTCAGTTTCCAGCATGGGTTTGTTTTGGTTTGTTTTTTTTCCAATAAAGCAACTGCTCTTATTTAACATTCCCCTTGGGCACAAAAACTACAGTTTGTGAAGTACGTGATTTATATGCAGAAATCTTGCAAAGGTTTTTCAGACACTAATAAGATTTTAACTTGACTGTAACTGGCCTAGAAAACCCAAACCACTTAATTTAAATATATTTAATTTCACCTTTAATTATAATTATGCATTCTCAGCAACGGCCAAGCTTCAAGAACAGATAAGAGTTTCTCACTATGAAATGAATTACTGCCCCTCTAGACAAAGGAGCAGGATGGCACAGAGTAATCTCAAATGATGTTGCAGAAATTATGAGGTCTAAGGTAGAGCCTACTCAACTAAACCTGTGCATTTCAGGAAAGCTGTAGAATAGGTAAGGATTCTTCTTAAACTAGGAATTAACTGCAAACTAACATGGTCTGCATACCAAGCAGGCAAGACATTTTGTTTGGACCAGTAATGAGGCCAGGAAGGGGTGAAACAGAAAGAAAAGAATGATCTAAATTATTTTTTTATTATTATTATTATTGGGGGAGGGACAGGGAGCTGCAGGGAGGGCAGGGAAGCCATACCTCACACCACCACTGCGAACTGAACCATTTGCAATGCAAAAGAGGAGTATATTTGCTTACTATCGGCTACAATGATGGCAAGTAAAAAGGAGAGTATTTACCTTCGTGGTTTTCCTTGGTTTGGGTTCAGGTTTTGGTGGAGCAGGTTTCTATAAAACATTTGTAGTTGCACAATGTGTTAGACCTATTACCAGCAACGACCCAGCCACCTCCACACCCCAGCTTCCCTCCACCCCACACCTTCTCTTACTTCCTGCTCATCAGTATGCAACTAGAAAAGACCCAAAACCTTAATGCACAAATGCACCTCATTGCTGTACACGCCCATTTCCATTAGCTCACTCAGCTATCAATCAAAGCAATTTGGGGGACATTCTAAGAGTAAAACATGGAAAATAGCAGTAACTATTGAAGAAAAAAGAAAAAAAAAACTCAGATATGTTCTAACAGAGAAGAGGAACTAAAACCAAATACTAGTAGTGGCGTCAAATGAAGTCCTTGAAGGACAGCTCTTTCTCCTTCCCAGAGAAGCAGTTGCATTTCCACAACTAATATCAGCCTGCAAAACGATACAAAGTCAATACTGCACAAACAGACAGTGTTGCACTGAGGTGGGGAAATACATCTTTTGTCAGAACAACCTGAAACCTGAAACCAAGAAAACACAGATAACTTTAGCTCTAGAGTTCTTAAATATCCCTCGAGAGGAATAAAAATTGAAACAAGCAAAATATAACAAGCCTGTTTGGTCTGAGAAACCATATGTGCTTAGAAAAGTATATACTGAGAGGTGTTACACATACTTACAGCTGACAATCTTGCCGATCGTCTTGTGGGCTACAGGAAAATAAAAGGAGGAAATGTTTTTATAGGCTTACAGCAAACAGTATCCAGAGCAACGTAACATTTCACGGCAACAGCACGAAATACGCCCCTATGAAAATACGGCTTTCTTGCTGAGCACTATTCACACCTTCCTCACCTTGGACAATCACAATTTTTAAGGAACATAAGTGATGTGAAAATTAGCAATAAAAATTGTTCGGGGATTATAACATCTAAATCTCCGTACGGTTAAATACTTCCCCCTCCTGTTTTACAAGGATTTCCGAGTCCCACGCTGCTCTGTGAAAGGTTCACAAAGACAACCAGCTTGGCTGCCTCTGCACAGGTCACTGAACCTTTCCCAGAAATACTTCGAATGATGTTTCTATAAGCTAGCAGATGCTACTTGTAATAGCAGGTAAAAATACCATCTGATTAACAGCAGACTAAAGTCAACATCCTTCCCTAGAGGATATCAGAGTGCTAAAATTTCAAAACATGAAACTTAAGTCCCTCCACTTCCTCGGTTCCCCACACACTCAATCTGAGAGTCCAGGTGCACAAAGACAGCTGCAGGAAGAGAGGGAGAAATTATTTCTTCTGTTTAAATGCAATTCTCCAAAGGAAAGAAGGAAGTCAGATATTCTGCTTTCCTCCACTTTATCACTTCAGCACCTCTTCCTTATTGAATTTTGTTTCACTCTGTTCTTTGTCATAAATTGATTACTGTAGGTTACCTGAGTCTTAAAAAGAACTGTAAGATCATCAGTTTGTTCACAGGTTTTTTTGTACTCATTAAAACCCATGATCCAGTCAGACATCATGCTTATCAGAGTTAGAGTTTGGTATTTATCATAAAACTGACTATCACACTTGCAGCCAAAATAAAGGCACAACTCAACTGCAACAACATCCAGTGTAACACAGCTCAAAAAGTGAATCAAAAAGATCTTCTTAATTACACACTCTGCATTTAAGTTGAGCTGAAAATAACATGGTTTCACACGTCTTGAACAGGAAAAAGCTGTTAATATCTGAAGAATGCCGCAATTTGTATTTATCGGAGCCCTTTAAGTATTCTTAGTGGAAAGCAGTAGGGAATAGTTCAGATCTGCATCCAAAAGTCCTGTCAAAAACCACCTGAAGATATTTTCAGCTATCAAATATTAATGCATCATTAACAAAAAGTAAACCTCTCTTTTCCTGGCAATTTAGAGTATCAACTGCTTGTTAAGCAGTGTAGCACTACTTTATAACAGATTAAATAAAAAATTTTCACGTGGTCAGATAATAAAAGAACTCCAGGCTCAAGGTATCTTTCTTTACAAATCTGTTTTCTTAACTGATGATTTCTAACCCTCAGCATTTGGGCACTGGCATTTTTCGTTAGCATCTGCTTTTTTAAAAGATAATATCTTGTTTTAGATAAATTACAATTTCCGTATTCCCCAACTGCCCCTGTTCTGTTATTGGCTTGAAGGAAGACTTGTATTGCCATAAGAAGAAAGTCAATACAAACCTGCAGCTCTTTAAAAATGCCTGGCAGCTAAGTCATTGTAATTCTCATTCAGAGTTTGTATGTATTTCATCTTATCTGATCATAAGGAGGGAACTGCAGTCAAGTCAGCAAAGGTCACATTTTCATGTGCTCTTAAAACCTTTTTTCTCCACCAAACAGCTGTACTAACCCAGAAACTAGCAACTTGTCCAACAGAGCAAACATCTACAGCAAGAGTCTATGAAACAGAACAACACTTTGCACTTTCTTACTGTGCCAGCTTCTGGCAATCTGAAGTTGTGAACTTTCCAACCTGAATATTATATCCACATCATGTGCTTAATAGTCCCTGGGGGTCATTTTCTCCATGAATTTGTCTAATAACCTAGTGAACCCATTTACACTTTCAGTTTCCATAACATCCTGTGGCAACAAATTCCATAATGAGATTATACACTCTGTGGAAAAGAAAAAGCAAAACTTTCTGCTCTGTTGTCTTTCTTTTAAACTTCTTGCCTCCTGCTTTCACTAGATTCCTCTTGTTTTCAGGTTGCATGAGTAATAATTCCCCGACTGCCTTTTCTGTATTGCTGATTATTTTATCATATCTCTGTTATATAAAAAGTTAAGAAACTAGAAAATCTGGGTTGTTTGGGTCTGGGATGGTTTTTGGTTTGTTTTGAAAGCTGCTCTGCATCCTCTCTCCCACCTGCAACTGGTATCCTTTTCATTTTATTATGGTCTCTTTAAAGCAGAGTCAGGAGAACTTCATTTAGTAGTCCTACAACTGGGAGCAATAAAAATTCATCTTGTGGTAACACTGATGACTTGCACTCTGTCCTCTAGCATCTTTTCCTATATTCCAGTTACCTTTTGCTTAGAAGAGCTGACATTTTCCAGTAACTATGCACACTAATTCCACAATCTTTCCCCTGATTAACAGCTGATTTGGTGACGACCACAGTGTCTTCCCCTCCCACCTGTGTATTAATTTCTAGTTCTCCATATTCAATTTCTATTGATATTTTATCACCCAGTTATCAGTGATGTGACAGCCTTCTCAGTCTCCCTCATGTCTGACAACCCTGATATTTTTTTGTAAACTTCAGCAAATTTAGTAATTTCTCCGGTACCTCTTCTCCTAAATCATTAGTGAGGATGTTGAGCAGCACAAGCCCAAAAAGCAAATCCTGCCAATATTCCACTGAATTTTCATAATGGAGGAGAAATAATCATAACTATTTCTTCCATACTCTCTTCTCATACCTTTATCTGTTACCAATTCTTAGAAAGAACTCTTCCCTTTATCCATGCTATCTCAGGCTTGGGGAGCCTTAACAAAAAGCGTTCTTTACATGCAAGTAAACTGTATCAATTGGCACGCTCTTGTTCTTATACCTGTTGATTTCTACAAGAACTCAACTGCCTAAAGTACAACTTCTCTCTGCAAAATTCATGTTGACCCCTTCATTACACATTTGTCCACATGCACTTTTTTTGTGTTTTTTGTTTTCTTTTCGTTTGGGTTGGGTTTTTTTGGCTGATTGGGTTTTTCAAAACCAAAAAACCTACTCTTCCAAGTTACACTGACAGGCTTTATTTTACAGAACCCTTATGTAAAGTCCTGGGAGCATTTCATCACCTTCAGTTACACTGGTACCGAGGCCAATGCAAGCCATAAATTACATATTGCATTGAACAGTTTGGCAATTGCTGGTGAATACCAAGTTCTTGCTCACACTCAAAGAACGTCCTCCAGATTCTATGCCTGTGAGAAAAGGCTCCACTGTGACATCCTCCCTAAACATGCTCCATAGCAGGAGTTCCATTACTGGTTTTCAGCCCCACATATGCCATGCTAGAGGGTTCACTCTTTTCTTCATTATTTTCCATCAACACAAAACACACATTTCAAAAATAATAATTTTCCTTTATTTTGCTATTAAGCCATTCTGGGTTTTTTGTTTATTTGTTTGTTGTGGGTTGTTTGGTTTTGTTGTTGTGCATTTGTTTGTGGTTTTGGTTTTGTTGTGTTTTGGGGAGGGGGTGTGTGTCCCTTTTTTGTTTGTTTGGGGTTGTTTTGTTTTGTTTTTGTGTGGGGGTTGGTTTTGTTGGTTGGTTGGTTTTGTGACTGTGTTTTGTTTGCTTGTTTTGGGTGGGGGGGATGAGTGAGGGCTTTTGAAAAATAGTAAGTATTTCTGCAAGCCTCTGGCATGACATACCAAAAAGCCTCTCTGCCACCTGAAACCACTAAACTTTTCAGCTGCTCCTTTTAATAGGCTCTCATATAAGTAAAATTCCCTACACTGGTATAAAAATCTTACTGTAGAGTTTATTTGCACTTACATTCCTGCAGGGGTGATGAACCTGAATATATGATGGTCATAATTACAGAATAGTTCTTTGACAACTGTCTTTTTAACTAGCTCCTACATACTACTGAGGACCAAATAAAGAGCTGCTTATCCTTTTATTGGTCCTCTGATTTGTTCCTCCAGGAAGAAAGCAATTATAGTTTTAACTTTTTTGTCTTTGTAATGCCATCCTGAGCCTTTTACCAAATCTCTGGAGGGTAACTGAAATCTTCATCAACACTATTCCTGTTTTCAGAGCCTCTCTGACCATCCTTAACATCCCACTGCCACTTCTATTATTGTGGTCAGATGACATCTGGCACAATTTCTACATTACATGCTCCCCATTTACACAAGGCTTTGCAATCCATAAAGGATTCTGCCATACTTATTGATACAAATAATCTAAAGAAATATTAAAGCCAAACATCATTAATGCAACTTAGCTCTCAACTCTGTATATTTTGTGTCTTGGTGTCACAGTGTCCTAACAAGCTTCTCAGTTGCCCACTGTATCAATATCCTCGTTTAAAGCCAGACAGTCCAAATCACCCAGATTTAGATTTGCAGCTTTTGTATTTTGGCTCGGCTGCCTGTTTCCATAGCCGTGAATTAAACAGAGTTTTATTTCTCAAGACTGCTCTTTACCTTTTCAGATGCAAAGTTTTATGGCTTCTGTGCTAGCCTCTGCTATCTACCCCATAGGGAGCTCTGACTTCACTCTACATGCTCTCAAGTTCTTACCAATCTCCCCTCGGATGTTTAGTTTAAAATAGTTCAAGAGATCTCCTTAGTGCCATCCACACAGGTCCCTCTTGGTTCAGACTGAAGCCATCCTTCCTACTCCAAGTTTTACTTATTCCAAGAGAACCCAGAGTTTCTAATCTGATCGTACAACTACTTTCCTCATTCACACAGTCTCAGTAGAAATACCTTTCGCTTAACTATCTTATTTTGTGAGGTTTTCTTTCTGTAGCATCAATAGCCATATTTGTATTTCAGAGTCAGTGGCTCCCTCCAGAGAGCTTGTGTACTTCTGCAAGCTTTTGGTCTTTATTCTAGCAATCAGGTCTCAAATTCTTTGACTTTTCTGTCTCTTTTAATAATTTTTAAGATTTGGACAGGGAAAAACATTCAAAGCAAAGGAGATTAGATTTTTACTGTGATGCAGTCATCCTTTCCATACTTCATGAAAAAGAAAAATTTGTCTTCTAGGAAATTCCATAGGAAGATACTGAGGTATCAAAATCTTTTCTTCTCAGACCACTTTTTTACTCTACCTGTTTTTTTCAGGAGCCTATTGCAAGCTTTACTATTGCTTGAAATATTTTCACATTTCTGCTGTACCATCTTTTTCTGCTGGACTGAGCAACAACCAACTCAATTCAGAAATTGTAAAACCTCATTAGACTATTTTCCCTGTTCAAATATTCTCAAAGCTTTACAAGAAAGGCAATTAATTGTTAATTCATTTGAATATTCACTCATTCTTTTCAAGGTCCCGATTTAACTTTGTCTGCCACAAAAGAGGACAACCTAAGAAAATGCATCCTGAAGTTCTCTATCTGTTTTTTAAAATTCACATTAAGAGCTGTGACAAACCAGCAAACTTTGCTGTAGAGGTCAAGGTATCATCAGCTGTCTCCCTGCTTTCTCTGACAGAAATTACTGTGCCCTTAAAACACATTCAGACAAAGAATACACACAAATGTGTCAGCTGCTCCAGTTTAGAGTCTGGTATCTTAATTCAAGATGCCCTTCCATCAGTCACTTAAGCTAAGAATAGATTAGAAGTAGACTGGCTGAGGTGTGTGCATTAACCCTCTTCTGCCAACCCAACAGAGACAGAGCAACGTTTCCACACAGCTGCACCCTACAGTGTTGCCACAAGATCGGCCAGAGATCATCTACCAAAGCCTAAAGTGTTTATCAAATTTATTTTGTGTACTACTAAGTTGCATGAATCCTCAGCACACCAAAACCAAATTATGCCAGATAAGCTACAAATGTGGTTTACTGTCATGTGCATTTCCCACTGAAAACACCTCACTAGAAATGCCAGAGCAATGAGGAGTCATCTTAAATGCAAGACTGTAGATCTCCAGTTAAATAATTACACACCATAAAAAATAACAAAACAAACAGAACCGACAAAAAACAATAACAAAAAAATACTTGCCTCTTGTTTAGTTACTTTTGCTGCATCCTTGCCTTCAGCACCCTCTGGAGACTGAAAGGAAATATTAAGTCAGTGTTTTTATTACAGGATTAAAAGCATCCAGGCAACAGCAAAAAGATTATGGCGAAGATTCTTCTTTCCATACATTGCAGCAACTTAAAGAATCCTGGCAAATTTATGACAGCATTTAAAAGCAGCGTTGTACCAAAACTGTTGTAGATTTTCCAAGCAAAACCACAGACTGATCATCACCAGGTACACACACAGCACATCACACAGCATCCTTCTGTGGTCCCTCTAGCCCATTAACTAAAGAATCCACGGGCTCCAGTGGGAGCTCCACCTAATCAACGCTTGGTAGCGCACCAGTACCAACTGGAAATCTGAGGTTTGCTCTACCAGGGCTTTTGAAGTCACTGAGAAATATAACGTTTCCTCCCAAACATGAACTTAACTAGTAATGACATGTACCAAAAAAGCACACTATTACTGAAAGGAGTTATTTCTTTACCTCATTACTCTTTTTGTGCCTCAGGCTCATTCAGCTGGAAGCTTTAACAGTTTCTTTCCCTCGTTTCCTCCATCAGAACAGCAAAAATCAGTAAAACACCAAGACACTAACAGGTAAGCTAGGGACAAACATCTTTCTTCACAAGAACAAAGTATCCACCTGACCATTCTAACCCTGGTCTTCTAGAGAAACAGTAGTTAAAGGACAAGAGGTGGGGAAACAAACAAATGAAAAAAACAAAAACACCACCCCCACACCCAAAAAAACCAAAACCCCTCAAAAAAACCCAAAATCAACAACCAAAAAAAACCCAACAAAAGCCCCAACCCTAAAGAACTCATCGCCATTACAAGAGGAAAAAAAAACCAAAACCAAACACCACAGACACACAAAAACCAAAACAACAATGACAAACAAAAACAGTAAAAAAGTAAACAAAAGACAGAAGCTTGGTTATAACTCAAGCTGCATTATTTCACATTTTGCAAATGACTGGGTTTCCACCTAGGAGCAAGTGATCCATGGGAGAACAGCGAGCAGCAGCAGTTAGAGACCTACAAGAACAGCCCGTGTTTCAAACAGGCATTTAACAGGCAGTAGAAAAGACAATTTGGTTGCCTTTTATTACTTTTTTTTTTCATTTTCATTCAGTAAAGAAGCAGGGTAGTTACTTTTTCCTTTGTCTTCCCATTTCAATCCTAATCCAAAGCTCTCCCCAGATTTTGACAGAGAATGTCTCAGAGTTACACAGTTAAGGTTTGGAGCAGAGGAAAAGACCAGCCAGTTTGCAGTAGCTGACCACTGCCTTCTCCTGGCACTGGGCTCTAACATATTTACAGAAAGACGCTCTTCAACCCCTACCAGAGAATAAACCGTGGCTTTGTTACTTTGCGCTCTCCTGACAGAAAAGAAGCATGCCAGAACAGCAGCTGGTTTAAAAGAAAAGCCGAGGACTGCTCATCTGAGTAGCTCGAAAGCAGCAGGAAGTTAAGCAGCGCTGCACAGCACAGAGCAACTCAGAATAGCAACAATCAGGCATCCAAAATGGAGCCTGCCCGCTCCCTCTGCTCACCGCAGCCTCACCAGCCGCCTGCAGGGCTGCTGCAGCTTTGCATTCTTAAAAGCCTTCCAGCCTGGCTACTGAAGGGTTGCTACAGCTTGATGGCAGGATGCTGGGAGAATCAAAAGCCCTAAGGAAAACAAAACCAAGTAGGTCTGCGGTCACTGTCAGTCACAAAGTCTTGTTTCCTACAACTTCCCTCTTCAGCTCAGGATTCGGCACAAGCTCTGGGTATAGCTTTCCTGTAGCCCGTTAATTCATTACCGTGTGTTTCTCCTGTATCAACTTTCTCAAGTTTAACAAACTTGCATTGCACCCCGGGACAGAACTCAAAGCAACATCCTTCCTGTCCTGACACCTACTTATATGGAAGTTCTTGATTTTATAATCTTTTTCTAATAATGGCCAAGAGAGTCAGTATTTACTGGAGCAGGGACAGAAAGATGGCATCATTCATTTCCTTCACAAGCCTGGCTAAAAAAAAAAATCTCACCATAACTAAATGAAGCTGATTTGCACTCCCCGATCAGGCTGTTTTGCTCTGCTTCACTTTTAGGAACGACAGAGCTTTGAAACAGGGCTAAACCATCACAAAATGCCATTGACGTGTGCCAACAGCCTCGCAATAATTGCCCAGGAGCAAACTCTCACCCTGCGATGCTACCCAGTTAACATGCTAATTTACCTCACTCTCGTTAGCACTAATGAAAGACAAATCTATACCTCTGATAGACAAGGCAGCCTGATTTTAGATGCCAGCATTATTGCTTGACAACAGATTTTAAAACCTCCTCGTGAGGCTAACCACAGGGGGAAAAGAATTATATTAAAATACTCTGAATGCAACCACAACCACTGTATACTATGATATATCACACAAGATACTTCAATTAAGTTAGCTAATAAGCCCGGCATTCCCTCTCAAGTTAGAAAATCCAACAGCAATTCCGGAGGCCACACAACTTTCTCCATGGAGGGATATGCACAGCAGCAACCTCAGGGGTGTGAATAAGCAGCAAGGGTTCTGACACGCTCTCGTTTCCATTTCAGATCTGCTCCCTTTCCTCTGCAATCGCTGCAAGTCCAGGCGTCTGGAGGCTGTGCTCATCCTCTCCGGGCCCTGGCTCCCCAGTATGCTGGCAGAGCTGTGTGGGAGGCCATGTCATGAATAAGGTAATTGATCCAGCTGAGAAACAGCCTGCTGCTTAAACAAATTTATAAACATTATAAATATATATATGCAA
>WUAM01000431.1:32064418-32074873 GCA_024336885.1 Actenoides hombroni
GCAGGGTCTTCAGCAGAACAGCCAGAAGGGACCCTGAGCCACTCCCGCTTCCTAATCTGAGCGATGGAGAGGGTCCAGAGCCAGCCACCCATCCTGCACCCCTCCTAAGCCAAAAGGCCGGTGGAGCCACCGGCCCCGGCAGCCCCCACCGCCAGCGCCCGCCTCGCCGACGGGGCGGGCAGAGCGGGGCAGCCTCGCCTCCTGATTGGCTCCCCAATCGCATCGCGCCCCCCTCTCCGGCGGGAGCGGGCTAATCAGGGACAGCCCGCGCGGGTCAGAGGCCGGGCGCGCGCGGGGACCGTTGGGGCCGGCGGCGGCCCCGGGCCCTGCGGCGGGCTGGGGCCGGGCCGAGCCGAGCCGAGCGCCGTCGGGGGCGGCCGACCTGCGGCCTGAAGGCGACCCTCCAGGTGCCGCCGCCCGCCGTGCCCGGGTTCTTCGTCAGCCCTTGGGAAGGCGAACCGGAGGTCCGGGCGCATCGGGCAAGATGCGTGCGGGGGGGGCGGCATCCGCTCAAAAAACCGCCTCCAGTGCTCGTTGTACAGCTGAATAGCCTTAACCTGATAAAATTTCCCTTCATTTTCACCTCCCACTAGTTCCGGTTTCTTCTCCTCGACTGAAATCCGCTGCAGTCGTTCCCCATCGTGACCGTTCTCCCTTCTTAAAACCCGGAGGTTTATTGTGCCGTGTAAATCCATTCATCCCCCAGTCTTTCTAGTACAAGGAAGCTGGGGTTTTTTCCCCCCCAAGTCTCCTCTTTGCATACGCTGTTGAATCACTAGCAAGATGAAACAGTGCTGCCAAAACACTCCATTACAAGGTGGTGTAATCAGTTCTTCAATGAAGTTCAAATGCCAGCGAATGCATTTTGTTGCTTGGGGTTGTTTGTTTGTTTTAATTCTAATGAGAAAAAATTAAGTGATTTATTTACCAGCTTGAAACTAAATGATGCCCCTCGAGCACCTGCAGAAGAAGCAGAACCAAAAGCAGAGGTTTGCCAGGGTGTTGGCCATCTGCCTTTTAGCCAAGAGCTAGGTGGTTAGAATGTGCACAAGGATGTGGCAGACGTAGGCCTGATTTTCCTCTACCTGAGGGTGTTCCAACTCATACCTCTTGTTCTCCAATAACGCTATTTTGGCAACAAACTACAGCATCTTTGGCCTAAGAGAGCTTAGATTCTCCTGTTGATACCGTTTCCACAGCTTTGTTGAATTTATTTTAATTAATTTGTACTAATAATTCACCAGGGCAGGAACCCAGCTGGGTTTGCTCCCAGTTAAGTGTGTAAACCATCAGACTAGGGAGTTACACCCACTTATTTACATGTTACCTCCATACATTTAAGTAGTTTATACAAAGTGATGCAGTTCTATACGGAAGGATTGAGAAACATGCACTTCAGCAGGAGATGCCTGTGCTAATCAAAGACCTAGTCCCACCTTACATAATGTAATGGCAAGGTATTGATTAACACAGGAAGGAAACAAATCTGAATTACTCCATAGCTTAACCTTTCCCTATTTCTTTTTTTCACCCGTTCTCCAGCATTATTCCCACATGTCCTTAATCATTTATGGATGATGGGAACAACCCCTACAGCTTCACTGTGGGCTGTCTGTTCAAAAAGAGAAACCAGAGCTAGGTCTTCATTAATACAGACGAATGTTGTCAGGAGGAGAACTGCACACAACTGCAGTGATTTCTTCCTATGCCACCCAAAAAATTGGATTAAGTCCATATCTATTTCCAAACCAAAATAACTTGGACACATACACACACACATATTTTGAAAGTTCTGTTTAGCTCTATGACTAACTTCCTTCTCATTTTATTATATTCCTGTTTCATCTTGTCCCTCCACTTTTAGACTTGCAGAATAATTCAGGTTGAGTGGGACCTCAGGAGGTCAGTAAATAGAACCCTTCACTCAGTTAGAACAGGCAGCTGAAGGCCTCATCAAGTTCAGAATATCTGTGCAGAGATTCCATGATATCCTCGGGCACCCTGTGCCAACTTTTCTGTTCTTTCCCTGCTCATGTACAAGTTCAGTTCTAAAACCAGCCCCATCTTCTGTCCACAGTATCTTCCTGTAGTTTCTTTAAACTTTCATCTGGAAGACAATCACAAGAGTTCTATGAAAGCAGTAGGAACCTGGGAGCAGGCAGAAAGTCCAGCAGACCTGAAGTAGTTTTTCCTGGCTTTATCAGGAGGGGAGAAGCAATCCTGTCGACATTTCTAATTAGCTAAAACTAATGAGCAGTGTGAAGGAAAAACAAAATTTTAGCAGAAAGATAGTGAGAGAAAGAACTGGTGGAACAGATAAGTTATTTGCGGATGCCTTTTTTTTCCCTACTGTTGAACGAAACTCAGGTTCAATAGAAACATTACATCTCAGGATGAAATCACTCAAGAAAGACTCAGATGGTCTCTTTCTCCATTTGCACAGTATTTTCTGGGTCAGTACAGAATTGTTTCTAGTCACTTTGTCACTGCGAGTCCTATTAGATCTTTAGACAGTGGCATGTTGTAGAGGAAATTCAATGAGACATGAAAATACCAGCAAGTTGTTTTTCTACTACCCGCATACTCAGCCCTCCTGTGTCAGTGTTACACACTCTCTACAACAGAATTTATGTTCAGGCTGGCCTGGTGCTGCAGCCTTCAGTTAAAAACATGACAATTGGTAGTTTCTTCTTTCTGCAGCTGTTGTTTTTGCCATTGTACCTGACTCAATTGTGTTGAAAGATGCCTCGTCCGAAAACCTCTGCCACTAACAAAAACACTGATCTGTAGGATTTCAAAGGGGGGAACCAACAAAAAACCCAACACAAAAATGCTCTCTTTCAATATGTGATGAAAACTTCTGTACCACAGATGTAGGCCATGCTAGAAAAGCCATATTTTGACCATACTTTGGTTGCTGTAGAAATTAGTTTATTGCTTATTTTAGCTTCACAACTGTTTCTATTTATAAGTAAACAGGGGATGCAGCTGTAACACAGTACTACTTTTCAATAATAACATTTAGGAAGCACACAGATCAAAGTAATGTAGCTCTGCATCACCTTTCATGTCCAAGGGATGACACTTGTAATACAGGGCCACCCAGATAGATAGTCTTGGAACTGTCAAAACTGTTGCTGTGATCAGTTCCTTATAAATGAATATGTGGCTGTAGGCCAGTAATTCAAAATGATGGTGGTGGGGGGGTTACAGATACACAAACTAAGCAATCAATACACTTCTAGTCAGCTCCACTCTTTCAAACATAGGTACTCTGAAGTCTGGTAATTATTTCCTTTTATTATTATCCTTATTAATATCTGGTGCTGTTTAGAAATTTCTGTTACTTCAGAATTGTTACTTCTAAGAAAAAATAATTTATGAGAGTTACCTTTTAAAAAACAAAACAAAGCAAAACCTGTCAAGCAGGTCAATTGGTATGAAGGAACTCCCATAAATCATTTAAAACTAATTTCAGTACAGCCTTATGGTTTATCTCTGAATCAGGAAAAAAACTTCAAGCACTCCACATTCACCACACTACTATCACGATGGTTTCCAAGCTATCAAGCTTTTGGAACATGTCACAGTTGTCAGCAAAGCTCCTTGGTTGTATTGCTTCAGGACACCTCTACCATCTTGGACCACTACAACCACACTTTAAACCTCTTCAACTTTTATTCAATAATACTATGCACAAACACTGTGGGGACTAGCAGAAAGCAGATATTTAGTAGCTAGCTATTACAAAACCAGAAAGCAACACCAACTTCTCTACCATAGTAATCAAAGTGCAATCAGTTCCACTGACCACTTACTAGCCTATGCTTTATCAGTTTGTCAATAAGGCTGTCATGGGAAAGCGATAAAAGCCTTCTTTGCTAAAGTCAGGATAAACAATATCCACCACTCTCCCCACTAGTTCTCATCATAGAAGACTATCGAGTTGGACAGGAATGACTTTCCCTTCATAAATTCATGCTGACTACTCGCAGTCACCTTGTGCTTAATAAATTTGGAAACATTTCCAGGATTATTTTCTCCATCACATTCCCAGGGATCAAGACAAGGCTGACCAGCCTGTAATTCCTCCTGGAAGACAGGAGTGACATTTGTTCTCTTCCAGTTCTCAGAAACCTCTCCCGATCATCATGAACTTTCGAAGATGTCTGAGAATGGCCTCACAATGACATTGACCAGTGCCCTCAGCACTTGCCAGTGTCTCCCATCAGATGTATGGACAGTTCATTTAAACATTCCCTAGCCTGATCCTTTTCTGCCAAGCAGAAGTCATTGCTCCAGACTTTCTCTCTGGTCTTGAGACTTGAGATTCCTGAAGACAAGCCTTGTCCCTAAAGACTGAGACAATGAAGACAGTCAAGCATTTAATATTTTCAATGTTCTCTGTCACCAGATCTCCTGCCTCATTCATCAGCAGGTCCATTTTCCATAGTCTTACCTTTGCTGCTGATAGACCTGAAGAAGCCATTCTTGTTGCTCTTCATGTCCCTTGCCAGATTCAACTCCAGGCTGCCTTCAGCTTTCCTAACCCCACTGCTAAACTTTCAGTGAGTGGCTCCGTATTTCTCCCAAGTCATCTGTCCCTGCTTCTGCCTCTTGCATGCTTCCTTTTGTGCAAGTTTTTTCAGGATCTCCTTGCTCATCCACACAGTCCTCCTGCCACCTTTGCTTGCCTTCTGCAAATCAAGATGGAGCATCCTTCCATCTGGAATACTGTTCAATATATTCATCAATGACATGGATGAAGGAATAGAGTATATCCTCAGCAAGTTTGCTGATAATACAAAACCGAGAGGAGTGGCTGACACACCAGAAAGCTGTGCTGCCATTCAGCAAGACCTGGATAGGCTGGAAAGTTGGGCAGGGAGAAATAAAATTAAAGAAGGGCAAGTGTAGGGTCCTGCACCTGGGGAGAAATAGCCCCATGCACAAGTACAGGTTAAGGGTTAACGTCTCAGAAAGCAGCTCTGTGAAGATGAACCTGGGAGTCCTGGTGGATAACAAGTTAGCCACGAGTCAGCAGTGTGCCATAGTGGCCAAGAAGGCCAATGGTATCCCGGGGTGCATTAAGGAGAGCGCAGCCAGCAGGTCAAAGAAGGTTCTCCTTCCCTTCTGCTCCAGCCTAGTGAGACCACATCTGGACTATTGTGTCCAGTTCTGGGCTCTCCAGTTCAAGAGAGACAAGGAACTACTGGAGACAGTCCAACTGAGGGTTACAAAGATGGTTAGAGGACTGGAGCATCTCTCTTACAAGGAAAGGATGAGAGACCTGGGTCTGTGTAGCCTGGAGAAGAGAAGACGGAGGGGATCTTCTCAAAGCTTATAAATACCTAAAAGGGCAGGTATCAAGAGAATGGGGCCAGTCTCAGTGGTGCCCAGTGACAGGACAAGGGGCAATGGGCACAAACCAGAACACAGGAAGTTCCACCTCAATATGAGGAAAAGCTTCTTTCCTGTGAGGGTTCCGTAGCACTGGAACAGGCTGCCCAGAGAGGCTGTGGAATCTCCTTCTCTGGAGATATTCAAAAGCCACCTGGATGCAATCCTGTGCAACCAGACCTAGGTGAACCTGCTTTGGCAGGAGGATTGGACTAAATGATTCCCAGAGGTCCCTTCCAGCCCCTACCATTCTATGATTCTGAAAAAGATGATCCTTAAAAGACAGGTAGCTCTCCTGGATCCCTCCTCTCCCCCTTTGGACCATATCTCACAGGATTCTTCCAAGCTTTTAGCAACAGCTAAAACATTATTGTGTTATCAGCATTGTTTTGATCACAAATCTAAAACACAGCACCATATGAGCTGCTGTGAAGAATGTTAACTGTGTCCCAGCCAGGCCCAGTACCAGAACTATCAGATACAACTGGTTTTCCATCCCCTTGTCAAAGTAAGGCAACCACCTGCCATTCTAGCTTTCTTACTCTATTACGTAAGTCCATGAGGCAACTTATGACCTATTTATACAATCACATTGTTTTGCATGACTTGATGAAACAAGAGCAAAGGGCTTCATCTATCTCAGGTTCAGCAACACCTCCAGCTGTGACACCTTCTCAGTACTAACAAAGACACTAAATTACCACAACCAACATTACCCTTATAATATTGTTCTTCTCCCTTGTCTCAGCTTTATTACCTTCTAATCTTTTTGTGTGCAAAAGCTGGACCAAGAAAGATACCACCTTCTGAAATGAAGTAGCATTAAAATTAGCAACTCTTTAATTAATCTGCATGGCCATAGGAAGAGCCTTTCTGATCTCAGTTAGGCAAGAACACCAAAGAAGTGATTCTACCATCTTAAACCTTTTCTTCAGTCATTCTACTTGCAGTAGCTGTCTTCAGAAATCTGTCTTTAATTCTACGCCAGCCATTTCTAAAAGCACCCACAAACACATGCATACAAGTACACACTCATACTTCCAGTGTGATGTTAATATGTGTTTTCTGAATGCAGGGGACTTACCTTGAATACACTGCTTTCCACATTTAATTCTTAGCATGTCTAAGCCCTTCTAGAATGAAGTAGCTAATAAGTGAGAACAAAGAAGCACCCTGAAGCGCTTCCACACTGTGGTATACATGAAGCAGGCAAAAGTAGACCTGACTCCTCTCTAGAAAGCTTTAACAAAGATCTTACATATTGCTCCACCTACCACTGGACCAGATAAAGCTAGAGTTTTCTCTCAGACCTGTCAATATACCACCTTATGTGTCCACACCCTAGTTCACTACTTACCAAAGTGTTTGGATTAGAAGCATAAGTAAATAGAGGTATTTAATTAATCAAAGCTTTTTAATAGATCTGAATCTGAGAGCAATCACAGATACAGTGTGGGGTTTGGGACAAATGCTAACCTCTAGTTAATGAGGCAGGGCAGTAATCCATAGCTGGGAGAAATATACTTCATTTAGCTGCTGCTGGAACAGCCTGTCTGACTGCAGTTGTACTGCAGCATTTGTCCTGCTTTCTAGCCTTCAGAGAGTTAACTGTGGTGAGGCCCTGTCTCAGTTGCAGCTTAGAATCATAGAATCTTTAAGGTTGGAAATGATCTTCAAGATCATCAAGTCCAACCTAGCTTTGCTAACCTTTGACCATAAAAAGACCTCTGAAAGCTACTGCTCTCAATTCTGCTGACCCAGTCTTTCAAATAGTCACTCTCTGCTCCAGTTTGGGCAAACCAAAATGGACCTGAAAAGACCTGTCATTGAAAATGAGTGGGCCTGGCTCATTTCAACACAGGCTGGGGACCAATCAGACAAGTTACACTGGTAGAACTTGGGAGGTGGAAATCTATGGTGGGAGTGGTAATGAGCAGCTGGGGGTGCCCCAAGTGTTCCACAGCCAGAACAAGCTGTATGAACACAAAAGACTGGCTGCCCTGAGCACCCTCTCTAATTGATGGAGAGATTTGGGCAGCTATAAGAGGTACTTCATCCTGCTAAGGTTCTGAATCACCCTTTGAAGAACTATGTAAATATTGTGAGAAGATTAATAAACTAGATTAATATTTTCCTCATTGTACACAGTTTTCATCACTGTCATGCTTCTCTGAAATGCTACAACTGATTGACAAAAACAGGGAAGAGTTTCTTTAAACTTTAAAATCAAGTTCAGTTTTAAAGCAAGTTTAAATAAGTGATAGGTCCTCTGTTAACATGTAATGTGAAGGGGAAAAAACCCAAAAAACAAAACCCAACAAAACAAGTACCCTCCCAAACTACTGATATATTTCTGTTCTACAGCATTAAGCCCTGCTGTTAACAGCCTGTAGGAATTTAACTGTGGGGAATATTATAAAGGGCCTAATTGAATCAGCTAAAGTTTAATAGTTGTTTTTAAAAGTCTCTAAGTGTGCTGAGTATATGATTATTTACTTCAGTAAAAGGTAGGTGGGGTTTTGGTGTAGGCACTGTATAAAGTTCAGCATAGTTGAAAATGGGATGAGTCCACCTTGACTAATGAGGAAAGGCTGCTACAATACAGGAACAATAATTCTGAGAGTGTCATTTGATAACACTTTGAGCAGCTCAAGCCAACACTCTCGATGTACTGTTGAAATTCTGGACCAGCTAAACAAGACAAGCACTTAGTCAGCATCCCCTATTAGTAGCTCTTCTCGGTCTTTGCTTAGAGTTTCTCTGCAATCAATTCACCTGCTTCAAACTGGAAAGGTAGCAAGCACATGAGAGAACACAAACTGCAGTAGCCCTGCACAGAGTTCCTGAGATTACAGCAGTGAGATTGCTCTTGTCTTTTTTATACACTGGGGCTGCATCAGCTACTGTGTAAGAGCCTGCTGTTAGATGCTAAATATGAGTCAGTCTTCTGTTAGTTTGCACGAGGGATGAAGAGGTTAGTTTATTAGCTATTTTGTAGCAAGGAAATAGTGTAAATATGTATTAATTAAACCTTTCCATCTTCCTTGTGTATGTTTTCCTGGGCTAACTGCTTGTCCCTTTCTGTGTATATTTCATGATAAATATGTCAATAAATAGTCCATTGAGCTGACAGGGAGAAAAAGACAGTGCAATGGAAACCTTGTCAAATAAGGCCTTTAAATAGCCAGTGTAACTTAAATGGGAAATCCTAAATCAACTGCTAGATAATGTAGTAAGTAAACATATTAACCAGTAAGTAAACATATTAACCAGCCACAAAGTCATAAATTATGTTTGTTGATATATCAAAGTGTAGTCATAGCAGTCAACAAAGGCATGAGGAGCAGTTAATGAAACTCAGAAAATAAAGATAGTGTATAATTTTATGGACTTTATAAATTACAGCTTCTAAACATTTCTTTATTAAAAAAAAAAAAACACATTTCCAGGGTGCTGCTTTAGAATCATCATTGAAAGTTATGTTTTGTTCTCAGTTAGACCAAACCACTTTAGAGATTTAGAGGCATTAATGCTCAAAGAATGCTTAAAGTTCAGGAATGCATGATACAGCTGTTATTGGAAAAGTGGTTGGTTCTGCACAGAAAATAATATATAGTCATTGCACTGAAAAAGCATTTGTTGGTGAAATTTTGTCACCATTTAAAACAAAAACACAACAAAACCTGTATATGCATACAGATGTAGTATATTCTAATAAGATATCTTTATTAAAATTTTGGTGTTAGATATGGCTGTATTAACAAACTTTTTTTTTGTTACATCATACTTGCACTCTGGGGGTTTTTTTGGTTTTGTTTTTCATTACACACAGACTTTTTTTTTTTCTCCCCTTGGATTAATCTTGTAACTATCCCCTCTACTATAAACAGATACAATAATGTAACTACTCCACCCATTTCTGCTACAAATTGTCTCCTAACACCCTAAGATAAGTAAAACCAAACAAAAATAAAACAAGCACCACCACCCTCCAAAACCACAAAATTTTACATAGTGCATCCTTTTCAAACTGAGAAGACATCACTGGTGGGATTTCCCAAAGATTGGCCTTCAGCTATCTGCTGTCACTGGAAACAATGAAACCATTGTCCTTGATAGAAGCAAAGTTAGGCCAAAGCTGAGTGCTTCTACAAATCCTTTCCTTGTCAACTGCAAAGACAAAAAACATTTGAAAATATGTATTGTACTTAAAATGTTTACAAGCCTGTATGACTAACTCAGTAAATGGCTTATCACAAACTGAACTAATAAGAAACCAATCTTCCGAAAAACTGATATTGCTGCTTCTAATTCCCAAATGATAAACAATTAGCTATTGCATGAGTTGTTATCTTAGGGGAACCTGTGCAGCTGGGTGAACAGTGGAAGTCAGCAAATACAGTAACAAGTGTTTTCAGTGGGGAGCTGAAGGGATGCCATAGTTGCTAATTTAGACATTTGGATTTCGAACAGTGGAGAAGTTTAGTGAGAAGAGAGTTAGCTGGAGTTGACTGAAGATCTCTTTTTGTTTGTTTTCATTTAACAAACAGGTATGCACAACTGAGGCTATGTACCTGGTATGGCCTTTACTGATATAGCAATGTCAAAGTCAGAGCATTCTAACAGAAAACTTCAGAGGTCTACAACGTATATCAAACACACTGACATTTTATAGAGTAATTTCTTTTACAGTATGGTGATGATGTAAAGCCTTAAGAGATGTTTCTAGCATTCTCTAGTTGGTGAAGCAATCCCCCCATGGGGATCAGCTTTGTATGTACGATTAGTGTGTCTCCTGGGTTTAATTTTCTTATCCTAATTGCCAGTAGAAGTTGTGATGATTGTTTTTTGAGAGGTCATAGTACTATCTCCAACAAAGATGTTAAAGTATTAAAAGAAGTTAGTAAGCTAAGCCTAGATGTACTGATTAAGTAAATTTCTTCTTAACTCCTGTGAGAAAAAAATCAAAAGTACAGAAGCAGTGACTGGCTTGAGAGCAGCCCTGAAGAAAAGGACTTGGGAGTGCTGGTGGATGAGAAGCTCAACATGAGCCAT
>WUAM01000431.1:32074973-32104924 GCA_024336885.1 Actenoides hombroni
GGGTGGTGAGACACTGGAACAGGTTGCCCAGGGAGGTGGTGGAAGCCCCATCCTTGGAAGTTTTTAAGACCAGGCTGAATGGGGCTCTGAGCAACCTGCTCTAGTGGGAGATGTCCCTGCCCATGGCAGGGGGTTGGAACGAGGTGATCTTGAAGGTCCCTTCCAACCCTGATGATTCTATGATTCTATAAGCACACTACGCTAATGTACTCTGAAAGCATTTCTACCTCATACTTTGTAAAGTTAAGCTGCCTCAGTGTTTTGCTTCATTATCTTTATATGCCAGAGACATACAGAGACATGTCTTTGAAGAAGAGAAGAGGTGAGGTTGTTCTGCTATACCTTGTACCATTTATCTTTAAATCTTTCCTTAAATTAAGAAGTAAACTCAATTTAATATTTATACATATGGTTATGTATATACATACATATACAAAATGTATAAATAGTCATGGAATATAACATGATAGAACCTATAAGACAATATATATTATCTCATATATAATGTAACATATTCTTGTAATAGATGTTGCATATGACATTATATTTTATATACAGAATAAGATATATATTAAAAAGTTACACTGTTGACTTAAGGTTTCTCTGGCTTCTTCACTGGAAGCTTGTCTTGGTCCTTGGAGAGGAAATGAGTAGGCTCATAGTCGTGAGTCCACCTCTGCGGTTTCATGTATCTGCTGTTCACCTGCTTGCTTCCCTTTAAATACCTTATCTAAAACTCTGTATGCAGCTAGATTATAAGAAAGAAATTTGCTAGAATTAGTCACCCTTTAATGCAGATGTAATATGTCTGCTGTGGAATCAGTGTGCCTGAGCAGTGCTGTAACACACAGCAGGTACTTCATGCTTCAGCATGAAGCAACCAGCTTTCAGTCAGCTCTGTTTGGTAACCCTCTGTAACACCCTTAGTTATGTAGCATAGAAATGTTCTCCACTGCTAACTAAAAACATTGCCAGGTTTGACCATCATGCTGTGAGACACAAAGAAGAGATGTGTATTAAGAATGAAATCCTACCCTTATTGAAACTAAGTGAAAAACCACCCCAAACCTCTCACTGAATTATTTAAGCTTGAAAGTTCAAAACACAAGATACAGAATTATTATCCTTTTGTCCTTGGAGAAGATTGTTGCGGTGTAAAGTTCAGAGACATTCACAGAACATATCAAGACATGAAAAGACCTGGAGTGGTTTCCCTTGAAATGATACACATCCTTAGGATAGCACAATGCACCCACCATAGCTGAGAAATTAGTATCTTTCTTGGGAGCTTGCACCTATATCTGAAAGTGATATTAGATTAATCTAATGATAGATACATCTAATATTAGATATATTTTTCAACACTGTGTTGGAAGTTACAATCCCTTTGATCTTGTGTAGGTTTTAAGAAATATCTGTGTAGAGTCAGCTCGAGTCCCTGCACTATGTGTGGTCAGAGGGAGGCATCACTAAGTGCATTTCTATAGTCAGCATGCTCTAAGGTTTTGGCTTGTCTACGCCTAGCCAATGCTGACTGTAATTCCAGCACTGCTCTGGGCCTTAGGCATTCAACATTTTAAGAGGGATCTCTCCTCTCCTCAGGCTGTGTGGCAGCTATGTCTTTTTAAGAACAGGAGCAGATCTACAAAGTTGAGATTAGTGGTCTTTTGGCTAGGATTTCTGGACATCTGCAGCCTGCTGGTGCTGCCACTGCCAATAATTTATCAGCACCAGAGGAATGAAAAAAGTCTTTGAGTTCCACCCAGTGGAAAAGAGGATGTGATCAGCTTCTCAGCCTTAGGGCTTTTACCCAGAAGGGGGGGAGGTCTAGTTTTTAAGGTTTTGCTCCAAGAACTGTTCAGAAATTTTCCTCACCAACTGTTTCTTATAAAATGCAGAACTTGTCAAAGCAGAGCTCAGGTTCCAGATGTTTCTCTAAGGCCGACTGGGCTTCTTGTCTATATTCCCTCCTTCTTCTAAGGAAGATAGAGAAACACCGTAGTTTTGCTACCTCAGCTGGTGGAGGTGTGAGAGAGGTGCTGAAATACTTCACATACACCTCCAAAAGAAAGCTGAGAGATGTCCAGTGATATGTTCAGAATGAACAGAGATTTTCAGCTTGTCATTTTGGGCTTGGGCATTGCATATCCACATCTGGGGCCTGAAATCATTGATCTCTTTTTTTTCCTATGTGCATATTAGTATTTGATCTGATGCATATTAGCTGAATTCAGCCAATGTCACACAATATGGGCAAGATGGCAGAGGGCAGAGAGATGAGATGATCTCACAGCTGAAACCTGAAGACAGCAAAGCTTTTAATAGCAATAAGGATTAGCTCACTTATGGAGCAGGTAACTGAAGAGGGTCTTCCAGTTTCAAAATGAAAACCAGAAGTTTTGCCAGAAAGTATTTGTAGCCCGGTGCTAAATTACTGGATTGGAGCAGAAGAACTGCAGGGTGAATTCCCATTGCTCAGTGCTAATATTAATTTAGACTTTTATAGAAAGTACCCTGCTGCCAGTCTAAGATCTATATACTTTTATGAGGAGACATAACTTGCTTATTCTGCCTGTGCATGGAATTGTTTTTCTGGCCTCTTCTGGTTTTAACTGCACAGTTGTGAGCCTTTACTCTGGATGGGCATGAGTCAGCTCCAAACCATAAACAGTGTAGCCATGGTTAGTAAGCCTGAGCTACTAAGCCTGTGCTGATAAGCGTGGGCACAACAAGTTGTGTCTGCTTGGAGCACAACCAAAGCAAGCTCACATCTGCTTGAAAGAGGAAAAAAAAAAAAAAAAAAAAGGAGAAAAAAAAAAAAAAGAAAAAAGTGTAAATATTCTCCATCGTCTGATCTTTTCCTGCTTCCTCCCTCTGCCTTTCTCTTTCTTTCTCTCTCTCCCTCTCTCCCTTTTTCGGTCTCTCTGCCCCACCCACACAGAGCATTTACAGAAACCCCACCTATCTAAGCCCTCCACCCAGATAGTTCAAATTCCTGAGTGGGATCTTACAGGGCACACATTTGTTTAGAGTGGTAACAAGTGGCTGTGTTTTGATATGAGGCCCTTTGCACAGTTCCTTATGATGAACTTGAACAAAGAGCAGTTGTTATCTTCATCTGTGTCCACAAGGTTTTACTCAGCCTAAGGAGTGTTCATTTTTGCCTACAGCTGACTGAACCCGGAACAGGGATCAGGAGGTGGTCTGAAGACACTAAGCTGAACTCCAGCACTTTTGGGGGAGTTTACCGTTCAGAGGGGACAGACTCACTGTAATTTTCACTAAATCCACTACAACTGGATGTCAGTGCCCTGCAGCTCGTGGCACAGGCTCTGGCTGTTGGTAGCAGCCTTGCTTTGTTGTTGACAGTGACAGCTGATGGCATATGAATTTTGAATGACTTTTCATGTGGCTACAGGATCCAGATTCCATGGAGTTTTCTCATGCACAGGATAAGAAACAGGTTACTCTTTCCCTAAATTTTATTTTCATCTGTCTTTTCTTCCACTAGCTAGACACTAATTATGTTGTACATCAGCTTCTGCCATTTTTCTGGCACAAGCAGGATGCTGGCACAAGTCAGTGGAAATTCAACATTCATTAAGGTTAGACTGTATTATTTGTATACCTCTTCTGTCCAGTTGTTTTTTTCTCCCCTAAAATGATCACTTACAAGAATGAGACTGACAATTTTACAAGAAGCCCTCCATTTTAGACAGCAAGGTGATGTGAACTGCAGCTTAGCTATCATTGTCTTGATGCCTGGGATTTAGTTCTTCTGAGGTTTGGGGATTTTTACCAGTACATTATGAAAAACATCAACAATCTTCGTCACCTACACACTTGCACAAGCACTGTGTTCTCAAAGGCAGCAGTACTTTTTGACACAACAGCTATGAAAAATGCGGAGAATAAAAGGATCATCATAGAGCACATCTCTTTCTCTTTTTAAAATGTATCATCTTTACAGGAGATTACTGATATGTGAATATTAGAGCCGGTCTGCCTTCTAACTTGAAAGCTTGTTTCTCAGGGAAAGCTGTCTTCTGGCAAATTAAAGGAAATAGAGTTTCTCAGGATCCTATTTTCCCCTGCACCAGAGAAAGTGATATAAAACAAAGGAAACTTTCTTAATTCTCTGTCTATGTGTGTGCAATACTTTTATCTCAGTGGCAAAACCCAAACACATCAGGTGCAGATCCCAGCATTTTCTTGTGTCATATTAGCTACATCTCAAGGAAACATAAGGAAATTAGATAAATATGGCTCTTCTTCTGTCACTTACTCCTGCTGCCCACTGGATGCCACAGGTCCTGCAGGTTCATTCGCATGCTCTATACCTTGGTTAAATGTGGGAGGAATATTTGCGTCACTGTTCTAGTTGGAAGACACTTACATAGCTCCACTATTACAACATAATCATAAGCTTTAACACATAGATCTTCCATAAATCCATTGCAGTTGGACCAGCACTGGTATTTCCATTTTAAAAAAGGGAACAGAGAAAGAAAGTGTAAATGACTTGCCCAGCATTACATATATCCATGGTCATGTAAAACCACATTTGTTCCCTGGCAGGTGAGGCTTGATTTGTTTCACAAGCCAAAATAGTGCTTAACAAGCCCAAAACAGTGCATTAACCCTTTCATCTCTAGATCAATACCTTGTTATGGTGGAATTAATTATCATATAGTACCTAAAAGAAATTGCCAAGTATATACAGAAATTTTACAGTATTTGGGTTAAATGGGACAGAGATAGCAGAGGGAGTGCAGAGTTCCTCACTTTCTAAAGAGGTTTTGGAGCTTGGAAAGGTCAGTTAAGAAAAAAAAAAAATCAATTCCCACATGACCTTACCTGCTGGAGAAGGTGAGAATTCCATTCCTGTGTCTTCTACAGGTTAATTTCCTGTTCCTGCTTGACATACTAAACTTTCATAGCCTGAATTCTAGGGCTATGCTATGCTATGAGGAGGGAGAATCCAATTAATTATGTCCTCACTCGCACTCAGCTTTCAGCAAGCAATTATTAGACAAAACCTGGTTGAGGCACTTATTTGATTTAGGAGGCTTGTGTGTCTTGGCATTCATCAGGATTTACTGATGTTGATAAATTGCTCTTCTCTGTTGTGGCACTAAATAGATATATCAGGTTTGTCCAAGGCTCCTTGCTGATCCTTGATCTAAATGGTTCTTCATCTAGGAGTATGGAGAAGTTGTTCTTTTATCTCCAACTGCAATATGGAGGTCAGAAGTAATGAAACTAGCATTTGTCTAATTACGAATTCCATTATTATTTTCTATCCTCAAACAGCTGGGGTGAATTCCCATGAATCTACTTTGGTAGAAGTCTCCTGAACTAGCATAGTAAGATAAATTAAAAGTAGCTTGAACCAATTATGTCCTAGGATATATTTACATGCAATATTTAAGAAAGCTTAGATTGCAATCTGCAGATGTGCTGTTGATAAATCCAGCATGACAGAATTGAAAGAGGTGGGTTGGGAATATATCCTCGATGAAGACTCTGGGATGCTGCCTCCTCCCAGTTGTCCAGCATCTATTTCCATTAGCTGCTCTTTGAAGAGCTGTTGGAGGAGTAACACGCAGACAAATGAATAGGGTAGTACGCATACAGCTACCTGGTAGTACAGCATGAACTGATCCCACCAAGTTTGGTTTAGTTATGTTTCAAGGTAATTGACAGGGTGCTCAGAGCCCCGGGCCACTTTTGCTGTATAATAAGCCAAAGGAAATCCAAAGAAAGAGGAAAAAAAAAATAAATCATAAAATGAGTTATTTTCCCTTCCTCTCAACCTCCTGTGTTCCTAATCAGGAGCTTTCTAAAGTACTTTAACTTGGCTATTAGACTAATTCTTGAGATGATAGTCACAATGGGCAGGAGTCTGCTTTTCTCACAGAGAACAGGAATTACTTGGGTTTTTTATTTCCTAAATTCATACTAAGTTCTTATGAGTCACTATGTCATTTGACAGCTGAAAATTTCATGCATCTGATTGTTAAGTTCCCTAGCTTCTAATATTCAGAGACCAGATACTGACAAATGCCATGTAATGTCTGTAAAATAATTGCTGCACTAAAGTTTTAAATAGCTTCTGGGTTTTGTTTGCTACTACCAGGTAATATAGGCTAAACTCTTTCGATATAACCAAATACAATATCTAATCTATTTTGACCTCCTCCATCCTATATATTCAGATTTGTGTCAATTTTACATGATAAGCTGCAGTAAAGGGCATATATCTTTCAAATTCTGAAGAACTGCCTTGTTCAACTATGCTTGTACCCCAAATGTCTTTTTTAGGCAATGGGTTTTAAATACTCATCACAATCATTAGATTATTCCTCATTGATGTAGTTTTGTGTTTATAAAAAGAAAGTCTGTATTTCCATAGATAGTACTTGCTATCCATTGTTTACTACCTAACAGTTTTAAAAATGTGCTGTCTGATCAGTAAGGTGAAAAGATGTGAAGAGTTACATATTACAAGTGAAAACCAGAAAATAGCTGAGCTTGTAATATTGTGGAAAAACCTAGACAGCATTTTATGAAAAGAAAAAATTAATCAGCAAGCATTTTAAAGTAAATAACCTCTGCAAATATTACAAACCTAAATACTGTCATGAAAGCTGCTGAAATATTCACAAGGACAAGGAGGGCTTAAGTTGATGAAATTTGTGATTACCTGGAAAATGCCATGACTGTACAGCTCAATAGTCCAAAAACAACCTTACTGCTGCAGAAGTTCCTATTCCTGAAATGTCACTGCATGCCACCTTGTAGAGGAAATTCACCTCCACTTCACCAGACTATCACCTCAGCTGAGCTTGTGGAAATCAGGTAGTCTTTTGCCACTGAGTATCTCTATATCACCTTAAGCTTTCTTATGTCAAAATGTCACTAGTACTAGATATTTTTATACTGCTTAATATCAGTATTATTGTTCTTTCATATGTCAGCCTGAAGATATAATGGTATCATAAAGTGGTCTAGATGTCGAGGTATTTCATTATTGCATAATAAGCAGCACAGTTTTCTCTGCTCTCCTTAGCCTTACAGTAAAAGTTGATATATTTCTTTAAAAGCCATATATTACCTTACATATCAGATTAATATAACAAACCAGGATATACATTTACAGAAAAGGTATGCTGGACCTAACAAATAACCAAACAAAAGCAAATACCTAATTGCATTATCTTCTGTTAGAACATTTTCAGTAGAAACTTTTGTATGGACAATCAGAGGAAAAGCCATTTTGGCTTGAAGGAAGATGTATTAAATTTTTAATCTTTATTGACTGGTTAACTAAGAATATAGGAAAGCAAGGTTAATCAGGATGACTCAATGTGAAGAAAGTAATTGTGTCTTTTTTTTTTTTATTGACATGCATATTTAATTGAATCAAAGGGTTTTAGGCAAATACATGTTTGTTTAGTAGCACATCATTTTTGCAGTGTAACAACTGATCAATTATCTTTAGTAGCTAACCTTGTATGAACGTAGACCAGCTTATACGTACTACCTACTGTGACATCTCCAGAAACCATCGTATTCTGTACAAAACCCAATAGATAGATTTAAGGCAGATATTCAGACCAGCACTTCATTTTGAGCAAACATTGTCTTTTGCACTTAATACATACAAAACTATTGAAGGATAATACTAATTATAATGTAACATGTGAATCTCACTACTATTAATTATCAGTGAGCTAAAATCAAAGTGACGTAATTATCTTGAAAAATGTCTTCAATAAGTGCCACACTGTGTCATATCAAAGGTCCCAGTAACTCAGTATATCCAGTGGTAATAGGTAGCAGAGAGAATCCACAACCTTGTTAACGCTGAAATGGGTGCAATGGTTTGATTCAGAAACAGCTGATTGAAGCATAGCAGGAATTTGATTCATCTTTAACAGTAGTTACCTGCAGTGTCGATGCCTACATTTGAGGTAACTGTCTAGCCTTGCTATCCAAAATTAGTCACTTGAAGGACTAGAATTATTCATTTCTGATTTGCAACCTTAAAATATCTGCTTCTCTTCAGAGACTGTAAGAGGAACCTGCAGTGATTATCTCAGACACAGACATTTACATGACTCTCTCCATAGGACCTTATGTTTTAAAACACTCAAATGTTTATATGTGCAGGTGGGACAGGAAAGCCAGGAGCACTGCATTCATTTTCTCTGCAAACAAATGCAAGGGAGATGCCTCAGGTAAAACTTCACTCGAGCTTATTCATCTGGACATATAAACCATAGCCAAAACTAACAGAGCTCCTAATCTTTTAGACTAAGAGAATTCACCATGGATCTCAGTGTCTGGTGAAGAATGGTGATGAAATGGAAGGATCGACAAAAGTGATCTGTACCTACGGTGAGGATTTTAAATGGGCAAACTTTGATAAGCTGGGGAAATGATATTGTTTAGCAGGCTGAAGTGCTTAGGGGAGGAAATGCTTGAACTGGATTTTCTGAAGTCAAAAATGTGAAAAATAGTATGGATTTTTAATCCAGAAACTGGTATGAAAAGGATCAGAACCAAGCTGGACAACTAACCACCTGAAAAGCATATTAGAAATAAGTAGACAGCCTTAGTGAAACAGAAAAAGGAACTGAACAGTTTCCTAAAGGGCAAAAAGTGTAAAGCTAAATTTAGTTAGATCTTGTAAAGGCAATTAAAATAGTAGATTTTAATTTTAGCTGTATAAACAAAAAGAGAACCAGAAAAGAAGAAAGGGAGTCTTATGTAGCAAAGCTGAACTTGCTTGCTTTTCTTGCCAGCATGTCTGGAATAAATGGAACAAAATCTGTTTTGTGCTCACCAAAAGTAGATTATACAGTAACAACACTTTTTTTTTTTTTTAAGACAAAAATATTTTCTCTGTTTTATCTTTCCCTTGAAATGCAATAGCTTTAATCAGCTTCAGTGCTGCTTACTCACTTTGTGTTCTACACAGAGAATCATCAGTTTATGAAGAAGGGGATATATACAAGAACTGAAAAGAGGATAGTCAGAATACAGATGACAGGAGTTTGTGCTGAGAACAGTTATAATACTAGAGGGAAGTATGTAGCAAAATTCCTCCAGGAGCAGTTTTGGTTTGTCTTGATCTCTAATTTAATATTTTCATGTAGTATATATTGTCATGGGACGATGCGCGTATGCTAATGAAATATGGTGATGATGCAAAATTGAGAGTCTACATTAACATAGGAAAGGATTTGAATATTGAGGGTATAAAATAGAATCAGAGGGTATAAATGAGGATTGGAGAAGAGTTTGAATGACATTCAACAATGCCAAATGCAAAGCAGTAGACTTAGGAACAAAGAACGGGAATCTCTGCTTTCCAGAGGTTGACATCAGATGACCACAGGAGAACTATGTGGTGCCTAGATGATACGGCCTTGAAAGAGGCAAATATGATTCCAGGATGTGTCAGGAAGTGTCACTACCATATGCAAAGCTGTTCCTGGACATTTTTTAAATGGACCACCTTTCTCTGGTGCAGTACTGGTGATCATTTGTCCCGGGGATTGTTCCCTGCAGACTGAGGTGGCTTCTGGTTGCCAGATTTTGCTTCCTTTGGCCTTCACATTCCTCCTACACTATCCCAGAAGGCTTAAGACACCCTCAAATTCCACTGGGCTGGTGCCAGACCCCAGGGTAAGCAATACATACTTGCACCATCATGCTATAAAAACAGAACTCTGGTGGGCTCCATCTAGCACAATCCTTACATTCACTTTGAACTGAAACCTCATCTCACCACACAGACACACACAGAGAGTTATTATTGTGGTTTAGACCCACAGGGTCCCTGTGCTGTCCCCATGGAGACAAACTGCCCATGGACATTCAGGACCAGTGTCTACTACCTTGCTACAGTCTAGACAGCTTTTCTGGCTGCCACTGGAACACACAGATACCTTTCCTGACGTTTCTGATGCAAACTCTCAAAGCAGCTCTTGCAGCTACCATGGGGATACACTTCTTTTTCCTTTGGCTATGCTAGGAAAGCTGGACAGTTGCTAAAATCCCAGTTTAATGATTCATCCCTCTTTGCAAATCTAGAGAAATATCGCGCTACATAAGAGAGTTGTGGGACCATTGTCCCTTAGCCGGTTACTTTGATATCAGACATAAATCAAAAGAAAGAAATAAAATATTAATTCCAAATGTAAAGCAGATGTCACAATTGTGAAAGTTTATAGAAACAAAAAGAAACTGCTTAATCTGCTGGTACCAAGATCAACATCTGGGAAAAAAACAAACCTCTCTCATTCTTTGCAGTCATTGCTTTGTAGATATACTGGGTACCTCTACTGTGGTAAAAACACAGTGCCAGGCAGTGAGTTTTAACACTAGACTCCATGGTCATCCCATTAAAAGTTTTAAAGAAACTAAGCAACTCTGGCATGAGGGGAAAGTGCCTGCATGGACAAGATTATTTAATTGACAGCTTACCCCTGGCTCTGCATTTGGCCACTCTAACTTACTCTCTGCAAGATAAAAATCCAGATATGATTTTGGGAGTAGCTCAATCCAGAAACCAGTTCTATCAGGCAGTTAGACTATCAGGTTCAACCCCCTACACAATCCTCCAGCAGTCTCTAATAGACCTAAATTCAAAGTTAGGTTAGGTTGCTCAGGTTTTTGTCTAGTTAAATTTAGAATATCTTCATGGACTGAGATTCCACAGCCACTCTGGGCAAACCAGTCCAGCGCTTGGACATTCTCTGGTGATTTTCTTTCTTTTTTTTTTTTTTCCTTTTTATTTTCTATTTTATCCAGTCAGAATTTCTTGGTAGCAATTTCTGTCTGTTGCCTCTCATCTTTATTTCTGGCTGCTTTGAAGAAGTCTCTGATTCTGTCTTCTCTATAAGCCTTTGCTAAGCAAAGCATTAACGCAGTGCTCTGTGTTACTGTGTTGAATGTTCTCTAGCAGCACATTTGGTTTGACATTAAAAGGAAAATAATTCAGCTAGTGAGCTGTAGAGTGCTATTGCCTGCTCTAAAATTGCAGCTATGCTTACTGTGTTCTCTTGACATTAGCAATCGGATCATAGAGACTCTACTTTTGTTTACAAATAATTTATTTTTGAACTAACAGCATCAGTGCTGCTAATTTTTTAGGGCTGGCTGCAGATATAATCACGTCCCTCTTCTATGCCTAAGCTAGTCAACTAGAAATGAAGCTTAGTGGGAAGGTTCTCTAAGGTGATCAGTGTAATGGACCCCTGTCAGCAGCATGGATTTCAGCAGCATTTTTCATGCATATAACATTCTGTTGATATGGATCAGATTGTACAGCTAGGGTCTGTGATTTTTAGGGGCTCAGTCATTGTCAGTAGGAAAAACTCATTTCTCTTTTCAGGTAACAAGAATTCTTCTGGCATGTTCTGGATAAAGCCCAGTGAACCACCTTGTTAGCATGTTCTAATGACTTTCCTGCATCTTTTGACTCCCATCATTAATACTTTTCTTCCTAAAGAAAAAATGCATAGTATTATTTTACAGCAGATACCTCCTTTACTGGGAAGAAAAAGATTAATTACACAATAGAACCCCAGCATTTGAAAACCTGTGACTCAAACTTCTCCCTTTAATGAGCTACTTCTTCCACTATTATCTTCCACTTTGTATTGATTTGCAATTAGCTGCAAATCCTTGATGTCACCTGATTCAGACAACCAGAATTTCATTGCAAAACAATGATGCCCTAGTAGTCTATAACGTATTAGGGTGTTCTTTCTAGAGACACATTAACAAAAGAAACGTGAACATCTATCTCTAGTATTATGGCACTGTTACACTCTGTATACTCTCATGTTACATTGCATTAATTGAGTTAGGAAAGCTAAAAAAAATAAACAAAAAACCCCCCAAACCTCAACAAAACAACCAATCTATGAACAGATTTGTGAAATAAATATTTAGAATTATTCAGAAAGACAAGATGAACTCCAAAAACATAATTATATTTTATAGCTTGTTCAGCTTAAGCAGCAATTTGGGTTCAGTGGGACTTTAATTTATTCCTGAATTGTTTGATCATCATTTGATATTAGATTGCCTAGCAATGAATTATTCTCTGCCGTTTTCAGAATGTGAGGTTACAGCTCAAGATATACTGCATGAAAAGGCTCCATTAAGTGTACTTTCTCTTGTCACCAAGGACAAGCAAAAAAAGGAAGAAACCTACAACATAACTAATCATGCCAGGCAGAAAGATAGTAAAACCTCTTCCCTATGTTCTTGGCAGCAGCATCTTTTTCCAGCACCGTACCTACATTTTAAATAACGATAACTCTTTTATTAATCATTTTCCTTCAAGTTCCAGCCACTGGCTACTCCCTCATCACTGTTTTGTACTCCTGACTTCTTGTCTTACAGGATTCCTGAAGACAAGGCAGGAATAGAAACACAGCACTTGAGTTCACTGATGACTGACTGAAGCAACCTACTAGAGACTTGTTAATTAGAAAAATTAAAGACACATTTGTAAGACTGTTGCTTTTGTAGATGATGTAGTACAGATCCATTGACAATCACAGGCAGATTATTTTTGCCTGAGAAGGATTTTTCCTCTCTTTTCCATGTGTATACCTTTCAGCTGTAAACTTGGGCCAGGCTCTGTCCAGATTTTTGTCCACTTAAACTGCTCTTTATTTATTTCACAAAGAACTAACTAAAAAATGACAAGGGTTGTATTGCCCTCTGCTCAGGAGTGTCAGTCCTCTAGGCACCCTCAATGCTGCACATCCCTCCCAGCAGCATTGTTGGTATTTAACAAGTATTACAGAATGATAGAGGATGTTCACCCACTCATTTTCACAAGGCCTTTGGGAATAATGTGCTCCAGTTGACAGGCCATTCCTGCTGAATGAAGCTTGAAGGAAGTAATGTCAGCTCATGATCTTTGTTAACAGTCCCGTGTTTTCCCTTAACATTAGCTGTATACAAAGCTCAATACTGAAAGATGACTCTATGCTGATTTTCCAGACTGGCAAGCAGAAAATTGCCCAAATATATATTCCTAAGCACCCGATAGACAGTGTTAAGCACTAGCAGTTTAAAAAACTGTAAAGACAAAGAGGCACATCCATCTTCAACCAATGGACTCTCAGAAGATGATCTATTGCTGAGGAGTCTCACCAGCACTCAGTGTCACCCTCAAAGGCACTGCTTTACACCAGCACCATCCTGAGTAGCTCCCAGCCCCGGTGGTCACGGTGTGGATGGGGAAAAGGTGCACCGAGCCTCTCACTCATACCTATGTCAATATTATGGGTTTAATGAACTGCCTTGTCACAATTCCTGTGAGAACAGCAGTCCTGTGGGGACACCTGTTTGCAGGGCTTAGGTACAGAGCCTGGGATATACGCAAGAGACTTATCAACAACAGGACTGTCCCACAACCATAGGCAAAGTCAAACATCTTTATCAACCCCTGCCTCCCACTCCCCTCCAGTAGCATTGGTGCGATCACGTTTAGAATGAGAGGAAACAATGGCCATTCTGGAGTGGGAAATGGGACAAAACAGGAGGTGACAGGCTTAAAACCTTCCATTCTTCCCTTTCCAGAGGCTAGAGATACTGCAAAATTACAGGACACTTCAGTCTGGGGAGGAGAAAGCTAAGAGGGGATTTAAAAAAATCATGTAGGTGGTAGATAAACTGAACTGTTATTCACTGAAACCTGAAATACTGGAACTAGGGAAATACACTGAAACGAACGTTAGAGCATTTTAAAACACATACAAGGAAGTAGCTCTTTACACAGTGGATAGCGAGCTACTGTAGTTTGTTGCCACAGAAGCTGTGGCAACAACTGGTGGTATCAACAAGCTGTGGTAACTGGTGGTATCAACAGCTTCAAAAGGGGCTGGACAAATTAATGGCCAGTGTGTTGATAGCCAAAGAAAATGAGCAGGGATGTACCCTGTGATACAATGTGTGGCTTATGGTGATATGTGAGGGAATTAATTCAGAAGGTGGCAGGGCTCTGTGTGCTCTCTAAACAGCCTCTCCTACTGCTGCATTCAGCAACAGGGTACAGACCTGGGTGTGAACCATTCCTTATGTTCATACCTAGTAGGACAGTAACAACAAAGGAACCTGAAAGTCATGTCTCACATTTGCAAAGTACTGGTATGAGATGCAGTTTTCAGAATACAGCTCACACCATATTGTTGAGATTCAACAAGGCCAAATGCCGGGTCCTGCACAACAACCCCAGGCAATGCTACAGCCCTGGGGAAGAGTTCTGCCCAGCAGAAAAGGACCCGGGGGTTCTGGTTGATAGATGTCTGAATGTGAGTCAGCAGTGTGCCCAGGTGGCCAAGAAGGCCAACAGTGTCCTGACTTGTATCAGAAACAATGTGGCCAGCAGGACTAGGGAAGTGATTGTCCCCCTGTTCCTGGCACTGGTGAGGCTGCACCTCAAATACTGTATTCAATTTTGGGCCCCTTACTCCAAGAAGGACATTGAGGTGCTGGAGAGTGTCCTAAGAAGGGCAACAAAGCTGGTGAAGGGTCTAGAGAACAAGTCTTATGAGGAGCAGCTGAGGGAAGTGGGGCTGTTTAGTCTGGATAAAAGGGGGCTCAGGGGAGACCTTATTACTCCCTACAAGTACCTGAAAGGAGGCTATAGTGAGGTGGGGGTTCGGCTTAAGGTGGAGGTCAAGCTCTTCTCTCAAATAACAAGAGGAAACAAAATGAAATTGCACCAGGGGAGGCTTAGTTTGGATATTAGGCAAAATTTCTTCACCAAAAGGGTTGTAAAGCCCTGGAATAGGCTGCCCAAGGAAGTGGTGGAGTCACTATCCCTGGTGGTATTTAAAAGGCATTTAGATATGGTGCTTAGTGACATGATTTAGCAGTGGACTTGGCTGTGCTAGGCTAATGGTTGTACTTGATGATCTTAAGGGTCTTTTCCAACCAGAATGATTCTACAATTCTACGATATTATAAGCATTGCCTGTTCAAGACCAGGAGTCTGAGTTATCTTCTGATTTCTGCTTAGCAGCCAAGCACATCTGTGGCAGCAGCTGGACTGCAGTTTGGAAATGCGCCTGTAGGGACTGGCCCTACTCTCATTAGACCGAGGAGACAAGTCTCACTGCTTGATGAGGTTGCCTTCACAGCCGCACAAACAGCCACAAATGATTATGTTTTACAAAGGCTGTGAAGGGAAGCTACAGCCAAGTCCTTGTCAGTCTAAGCGCGGAGAACATCCTTCCTGAATGCTTCCCTTGGCCGCAAGAAAACTGTGAGTTAATGTGGTACTTTAATACTGCACAGCTCTGCTTTGTGAGATTGCTTTGAAGCAATTCTGATTTACAGCAAGAAATTACATAGCTAATGAATTTATTTTTTTTAATTGAAGAGAATGAGCATAATCTAGTTATAACAACTTTAGAAGACTGTGACCATTTTTTACACTAAAGCCAAACAGGATGACCCAGCTAATTATCATTGTGACAGCTTGATATCAATCCTGGGCAAATTAATGGAATGACTGATACAGGACTTGATTCATCAAGAATTAAAAGAGGGGAATATAATTAACACCAGCTAACAGGGTTTTACTGACAATAGATTGAATCCTGCTATGTTGATTTAAATTTTTTTTTTAAAATGAGATTTCATGTTTAATCTATAAAGGTAATAGAATAAATAAAAAATCCACAAATTGGTATGTCACAACTCTTTGACTGAGAAATCATACACATCTAAATCACTCTGATATGCACATGACATGTAAAAAGGATAAACTGTTTAACCGACAGTGTCCAAATGTAGGAATAAATTTGGAATCACCAGTGACCTGGTGCATCTTGCATGTGCCACGGGGTTCAGCTTCGGGAATCATCAGTGGCCTGGCACACCTTACATGTGCCACAGGGTTCAGCTTTGACTTGCAACAAAATTCTGATGCTAATGATGCTTGAAGGTCACACAACATGGTGGGAAAGCAGTGAGTAACAAAGAGACTAAGGCAGGCAGCAGCATGGATTGCTCTTTAAGTGTGTTGAACATGTGCTTCAGGGCAGTCTGGAGGAAATTGTACATACGTGGGACAAAAAAACAGGCAATGGTTGAGAATGGAGGAATCTGTCCTGTTGGGCAGCAGCTGTGAAGAGAGGTGGTGGATCAGAGTTGCAAAGTCACGGCTCTAAAGTCTGACTGTGGCCAGTCAACATGCAGTTGGAAGCTGGTGAGAAAGCCTGAGTAGCATTTTTGCACTGCTTAGTCTCCCTTTCTTCATTTCTCGATTTTGCTTCCATAGGAATAGCTTTTCTATAATGTGCTTTCATCTGCTCACTCTCTATGGGGTTATGTTTCTTTTACCCTTTACAGCTTCATCAGTGGTGGACTCTTTCTGGAGGAACACAGCTCAAGTTTCTGGGGCAGATAGGATGAAACACGTTCTGGAGGAGCCCGTCTCTCTTCACTGAGAGAAGGTGGAATCCAGAAACTGGCTTAGACTAAACCCCTTCCTTTTAGGGAGCTAAAAATGGAATAAAATCCTGCCTGATAACTGGAATTTTAGTCATAATTAGAGGCCACAAATCCTTTTGAGTGTGAACAGTGATCAGACTATCTGGTGCTGAAGTTGATTAAGCTTTCTCTCTAGTAGAGATAAAAAGACAATACTTGTTAAAATGGTTTGAAGTGACTGTCTGTGTTCCCTGAAGCTGTCATGATCTTTCAGACCAAAAGAACTTAAAATATTGAAATTAATATACATTGTACCACAAGCACTCACCATATGAAATGAAGGCCACAGATAATGTGTTACAGAAGCTAATAATCTGCAAATTCTTTTTAAGGGCTTGAGTGAGTTCAGCAGCAGAAACAGGTACATTAGAACATTTTTAGAAATGCATTAAAGGAGTTTTGAATTGAGAAGCCAAGAGAACATTTAGACAGAATTCAGCGAGACAAATGTTGGTTCTAATCAAAGCTATGTATCATAAAAGAATTGCTGATACAATCTGAAAATCTATGTGATCCTGTTTATTGTTCTAATTGGCTACATCTCAGTTAAATACCAGGAAATGATTGATCTCTCATCACCACATGCTTTGTAAGTTTGGTTTTAGTGCATCATAAGCAATTTTAGCAGCTGGATATAGTTATTACAATTGACTAACCAAACCAGCAATTTTCTTTAAATATTTCTGATGACGTAAATTAGCTCTATGGTTGGAGTATTGCCTTTCCTCAGATATATTGCAGATACCTAGACCACGTAGTAAAAAAAGCATCTTTCTTGCACTTTGGGTGAAATCCTGTATCCCTGAGGTCAATACACTGTTTTCAATTGAGAGGGATTTTCATCCACTCTCTACAGTACTTCTGATTTTTATGAACATTGAATAATTACACTGAACCCAGTAATAATACTTACCTGCACTTGCAGAGTAGGACATATGCGTGGAGAAAGTGGAGATCTCTCATAAGGCAGTATTTATAGAGCTTGCTTAGGGTTGTAAAGAAAACAGTGTTAGAACACTTCTAACACTTTTTTATCAGGAATAGTCTGATTTCATATGGACAGTTCCAAATAAGGATATGTGAAATATTTAATTCCGTTCCTTCCTCCTGAATATTTATTAACTTCAGAACAATGGTTCATAACATAAGATTAATGCCTTCACGTTAGGAGATCCATAGTCTGGAATGACTGACTGATAAATGGCAAACTATAACACACATACGGTGATTAACATTATGCAGTTCTATTAATTTTCGCCTCAAACTTGACTGAGTTATTTCAGCCTCCATGCTATAGGGATATTGATAAATATTAAATACCTACAGTGACATACATTTCAATGATGTCTTTGGATCCAGCCTCCTGCCATTCAGGGATTAGAAAAGCCAAGTCTAACTACAAAAAAATACATATTAGAGTTTTTCAGTGTATTGAACTACTTGTACCACAAGGTGAAGCAGTGAGTAAATTAATGGGAGTGTTTACTGATAACAGTAGAATTTTGTAGACTCAATTAAAACTAGCCTCTATCATCTTCCCTGAACACAAGATCTGAAACGAAAGGAGACAGAGAATATTAAGGACAAGGCTGGTTGGCTTTTTTTTTTTTTTTTTCTGAAGAGGATAGCTAGGTGTAGCAATAACAGGCCATGCAGCATCATTTAGATTTTTAAACATTTTGTAAATAGTTGTATCATCAATTTGTTGTCCTGTGCTCAGCTTAAAGGACGTGGTACCATTGAGGAATGTGTGTCTTAGATGTATGAAGGCTATGAATTAGAAAGGTTGTGAGTCTGAAGAGGGTGTAAAGGTAAGAATCATCAATTCTGATCTGTGTACTGAAAGCATATCACAGGAAATCATTCAGAGGTATGTATCATTTCACTCATCATGAGAAGGAACCAGGGGAGGGTCTTTTCTTAAAAATAAAGCAACATTGCATGCATTTAAAATAAAGGGTCCAGGTCTTTTCCATATTCATCCCAGATGGAGAATAAATTAATATGGGAAGTTCAGTTACATTCCATGAGGACAGCTGATTGAAACTTTTTAGGAGCATGGAAGTAAAGTTTCTAGAACCATTCCTCCATGCTCCCATTCCTTAATGTAATTCACCACATTTAATGTAATTAATTTGGAAAGTAGGAAGAGCAGTTTTCCCAAAGGAATATCCTGACTGACAGCTGTTTTACATAATCAGCACAGAAACAGTGGTGGTGGAGCATACTCCAGCTATTACCTCCTAATGGAGATTTATTTTGCTTTACTACTGTTTTCCTCAGCAAGGCAGTTAGGGAGATTTGATTGAAATTCCGTCCCCTATACAATTAATTCTTTAGCTAAACATGTATGTTACAGAACTTTTCTTTTGGGGCAATAATGAGCACCCAGTGCCTGGTGAGTCTGCAAATCACTGAGGTATTCCCCAGAAACATCAGCATCACAAACTGAGTATCAGTTCAAAAATTGTCCTTCCCAATGAGAAAATGGTATTGTCTTAGGTACTATTAGCTTTGTGTAACTGTGAAGTAAAGAAGGCCCAAGAACCCTCATAGTGTCTGTAAAAGGATTTGTGAATGCTTAATGTGAGAAACTGTGTTTAAGAATTACTCAAGCATTGGAGCCTATTTGACTGAATTTGTAAGGTGAAATGGAAAAGCTCTGTAAAGAAAAAGCATACAATAATTTGACACTTTTCTGCAGCGAAGATGAGTAAAGGGTGGGTGCAGAGTAGTAAGTATATAATAAATCCAGATTCCTCCCAAATAATGTTTCCCTTATTTGTGGGATGAAAAAAGTCACATCTTTCCCTCTTGGCTTATAAAATATACAGGTGACTTGTGGAATGTGCCTCTAATTTTCCATGTTTATTTCAAATGAAAAGCTGTGTATTTTTCTAATCTAAATTTAGAAACTTCGTAGGAGATTCCCCCCACACTCTGTACATGTAGATGTTCAACAGTAAGTGGTGCTCCCAGGGTAGAAATGTACATTGTCTAAATTGCAAATTAAAGAGGGTTTACTGAGGAAGGAGTGCTCTTTTTGGTTTTTAATATGGTAACTGGAGAGTATTTAAAGCACAAAAACTCTAAAAAGATATTAAGTATTACACTGATTTTTTTGTCCTTTGCAACTACATGACCAATCAAACAAACACAGAAGATGTACATTTTTCAGTCTGCTTTTTTTTCTTCCAAATATTCACATAACAAAATGTTTGCTCAACTTATACCCTGACTATGGAATTTCTGTCCATGTGTGTCCAGATTTCAATCACATTTGCTGAGAATGCCAATATCAAATCCAAATTACCTATATGGTTTTCAAAGCTGTTAAATGTTAAGTCTCTTTTTATTAGCAATCATACACTTTAAATATTCTTTTTGAATTACATGCTAGATTTATAGCACATACCATGGGATTCTTAAAAACCCTAGAATCTTTTCAAAGCTATAAATAGCAACAGAAGCTAACATCTTCTGTTTGGTTTCTTTGCTGTAAGCAATCTTCATTCAACAGATGTTTGCTTTTCAGTTTTGTTGCTTGAATTCTGTGATACAAATATGGTCTTACACATTCTTTATATGACCAGAGAGCATCATACGGGGCACATAACTTACTACACTCAAATTCCAGCTTGAATGGCAGTGGCAGAGCATCCTACAGGTTTTTCATGAAAGTGTTGAACTAAAGTTAAAATTACTGTTGAAAACAAACCACAAAGATCAAGCGTCCCAAATAGGTTTCAAAGAGGAGAGTGTTGAGTTTTGGTTTTTTTTTTTAGTGAATATTGAACTTTCTTTGCCTGTTCATATTTCTGTAGGAGTTCAACAACATTTGCATAATACACTATTTGTCTGTACACAATCCGACAAATCTGGTAATTTGCAAACAGCGTATTTTGTTAATTATAGTAGGTGCTTTGGCTATTTCTGTATTTGAGCAGCTTGAGCTAAATTGAGAGAATAAAACCAATGAGGCAGGAAAGTCCAATTAAAAATACATTAATCAAATGCCCCCCAAATGCCTTTCCTCTCTAATACGTGTTGTTGCACTTTATGTAGAGTGTCTGTTTGATGTCAGTTGTCCTGTATCTAATGCAGTATCTTGTTCAGTCAGTGTGCAGTAGTAAATGTAATTGTCAAGTGCCTAGTTTTGGATATTTCATTTTATACTTTACAGGTTTTGTAGTTCATTTCAGTTTTAAACCAATATTTTAAAAATTAATTATAACCAAAAACCTGAGAGAATTGAGAAACTGACTACCATGTTGAGAAATTACTGTTTAAAACACAGGCTGCTTTTGATCTGCCATAGTTGTGGTAGACTATCTTCTCATCTGCACTGGAGTAAGTAGAAATGGACTGTTCATTTCCACATAAAATTCAAAATAGAAAAGTGCTTCAACAGAGCACTTAAAATTTGTTCCCTTGATATGTGATATTAGCTTGTCTCAGCTTCTAGTATAAAGCTGTAAATCAAGAATAGGTCTGTGGGAGCCCATATGAAAAGTTTATTTTGCTGCACTGATGCATCTCTCAATAAAAAAAATGAGGACTTGCAGTTGTTCTGAAACACAAATTAGGTAGTCAAGTAGTCTGAGAGCTGGACATGGATTTCCACTTCTTTGCTTCATCACAGCATCTTTATATGATGGCAGGCAAGACTTTAAGAACCAGATCTCAAAAAAAAATAAAGGGGGGGGGGGGGGAATTAAACCACAATTAAAACAAGTTTCACACAGAATTTAGGTTCTGAATCTGCTTTGTCTAATCCTGGGAATGCTTCAATCCTGATATGCTTTTCAGTTCCTTATACACTTAATACACACTCCTGTTTATTTTGAAAGCAGTCCTACTTCAAATAAGGCTGATCAGTTTGGTGTCTGCCCAGCTCTAAGTCTGTCCAGAGAAGAGGACGTGTTTGTCCCTGAGCCTGGCAGGCATTGTCAGCACATACTGAAGGTGGGCTGATGAGACTGGGCTCCTTGCAGAACTAGAAATCTGGAACCAGTGCTTGGATTAGGTTTCTCACTGTTAGAAGATTGTAAAAGGTTGAGTCCCACAGCCTTCTCCTCTTCATGTGAGAAACAGAGAGAAAGAGAGAGATGTTCTTTGAGTGAAAGGAGTGTAGGAGTCTGCCTGCAAAGGGTGAGCAGTGGGTGTGCACATCTCTGCAGGAAGCATGGGAACCAGAGAAAGGGTGGGATTACAGTCACACATGCCATACTCATCATCTCCTGTATGTTAAAACTACCTGGTGCTGCACTGAATGTGACAAATATGGGTAAGTGCCTGAAAGCAAGTCCCCCCAAGTTCATTCTTTGGATCCCTTTCTGAACTACCTTGCCATGGACACATCTTTCTCCAGTTCCAGCTGAGCCAACTGGAAAGGTTTCACTCCCTAACTTCTCTCACTGTCATTCCCCTTTGCATGCTCCCTCAATACAGACACACCTCCCTTTCTCTCCCTTTCTCTACCTCCTTGTACCAGAGGTTTCTATCCTACTCAGCCTCCCAGCTGAGCTGCTTACAAGCCATTCCCAACAGCAGCAGTCAAGTTAGCAAAGACCTAAATTAATTCTGCTCAAGCCATCCCACATAACTGAACTTAAGCCAAACTGAGGAGGGTTCATATAAGCAGATCAGACAAATAGAAGATTTAAGCCATGAGGGCCCTGTCGGCAGCCCTGCTGGTGAAGGAGGAGTCCTTGTGGTCAGAAGAAGGAACATGCAAATAAATGTTATTAGGATACCTAAAGGTATTGCTTCACATCAGCATTAAACCTGGGCTCATCTTTAATGTTCTCCTAGCAATGACCATTTTGCTGTACAGAAAAAAAACCGCACAAAAAACCCAGTCTGTTCAATATTTCTATTCAAATGACCTATACAAATGTTTGCAGTAGCTAAGTATTCAATAACATGCACTAGTATTAAATACTGAATTTCCCTCCAGTGAGAGGATTTTCAGGAGGAGACTTCTGACTTAAGTTATAGGGGTATCATAATGAAATTCTATATAACTAGCATTGCAAGCACCTTTGGTCGTTGCATCACTGTAGAGTATTTATAACTGGAGACATAGCATCCCATGTCAAGCTAAGCCTTCTGTGGGAGAAAGAGGGTTTACTGGAGTACATCTTCAATATAGATAATAGATACCATTTCGCAGGATTAAAGAAGTTGACTCCCGAAAGTAAATTTAAGCCTTCTGACTTGATTTTCTTAGTTATCTTTAGCAGCTATCTTCGAAGTACTTCAGAGTCCATGGTGTCCACGTTCCCTGGTTATGGAGCATGGAAACTGGACAAGTTTAAGGAGAAGAGCCCTGAATAACAAAGGTTGAATGGTGCCTTCACCTCAAGCAGCTCTTAAAAAAATGATAACAAAAGCCTGTGAAGAATAACAAGATAAGATCATTACCAGTGAAATTTCTTTCAGCATATGAAATTCTAAATAAAAAAGACAGGTATGTTGTGTCCTTAATGGGGAGTAAATAAAATACAGACAGGTATATTATTGCCCTTTTTGTTAGTAATGCTTCTCTGCAGTCTGGCATGTATTAAAATGCATTTATGCCTTGGGCTAATTTGTTTAAATTTGAAATATTGTACTAAAGTAAAAATAAAACATATGCTCTGTGCATATGTTATGCAGGCACAAAACATTTTATACATGAAGTGTTGTAGATAGATATTCTTCTCATAAGTAAATGAAGATGTTTTAAAAAATGTATATCTGATATCTTTCCAGGGATATGCAGGGTAAGCAAATGTGTCTTGCCTCAGTGCTACTTAAAAAGCAGACACAGAGAACCTTGAATCAAATATCTGATACAAACCTCTGACACTCCATGATATATGTCATAGTAACTTTCAAATGTATTCCTTTATTGCCATGTCTTTAAAAAATATCAAAAGCACTGGAAAACATTTTATATATATATATATGTATATTAGTCCATTCTGCCTCCTAGCAAAAAAAAAAGAGCTTCTTAAGTATTTATAAAGCACTATGACCATTTCTCCAACATTCCAGCAAGGCAGTTTGATTTGTTGTTTTGCAGAAAGGGAAGACTGAGGGACAAAAAGTTAGGAGGACTTCCCCAAAGTCATGGAGTGGGTAAAATTATAGAAGCAGAAAGAAACCAGAAAAAAACCCTGACTTCTTATCTTCCACAACAAACGAATAATTCTCTTCAGTGCTGTTACTGAATTATAACTTATTATATTCTCAATTTTCTTACCTCCAGTAGGATTCCCTCATTGCCCAGTAATGTTTCGCTGCTTAATTTGCTCAATTGTAATCAGAGGCAGGAACCTCCTGTGTTTAAATGAAATAAGAAAGAATCATTTAAATGAGAGAGAACCAAAAATCAAGATTCCTTTCACCAGGAAAATAAACACTGTCGGAGGCAATTACTGAGCAACATATGTGCCATAGATGGTTGTAGGCTTCAGCTCTAGGGTCAGTTTTTGTTGTCCAGAAATAAAAAATGATACTTAAACCCAACATGATTTAAAGAAGTCAAAATAAAATTATCATCTCACAGAATAATTCACTTTCCCCAGGATTTTTCTGAACCTTGCACTGTACATCAATGTCCTCCATGTGCCTGAAAGATTAATTCTCTGAATAGGCTTCTTGGCCACCATACTACTTTACTGAACTCTGCTATCCTGCTAAATAACACATTCCCCCACAATACAGCCACTGTTTTATTTGGCCTGTGGACCTGTGGGACTCATTCCTTCTCCAAAATGGTAAGTTATGGGGTCCTGTAACCAAGTATGGAGCATAGCTAAATACAGAGCAACTAAAATTGCAGTTTCTGAGAACATATCAGTAAGATCTAATCCCTTTGCTTGATTCTTGATTGCCAGGTGACTCCAGTCTTTATTTAAATACAAGAAAAACAAAAAAATAAACAAAACCAAAAACACAGGTTCTAAGTGGGCTAAGTATGTTTTATATGGTCAGCCAGACTTTAAACCTTGGCCTGTGCAGGGCTGTGCATCCATGCCAGGATGCTGGCTGTCTCTGCCACTGGCTGCTTCCACCTTGTACCTGGCAGAACTTCCCTGGCAGCATTCTGAGCTCCAGGCTATAGCCCAGAACTAGGCATCTGTTCCTCTAGGCAGGCTTAATTCAGCTAAAGGCCTAGATGCCTGCCACTGTGCCTGTTCCTGAAGTAAGCGGCATCAGGGATTTTTAAAAGAGGTCCCACTCTATCTTCTCTCTCCATCCCAGGCCACCTTTTGTCCCCCTCTTCTGGACCATGGCAATTAGAACAGCTGGAAAAACTATGGAGAAAGTGCTGCCTGATCACATGGAAGACAACTGCACACTAGAGAACATGAAATGTAAACGCAGCTGAGATTTCTTCTGGAAGTAACAAGCACACTGGGTGTTTCAGCAAATAATGTGGTTTAGCTTTGAGCTCATCCTAGGAACTGCTATGCAGCAGTGTAAGGGCAACCACTGTCAACCAGAGGTCCATATGTTCTATCCACATAGAAATGGGGATTCAATTTATTTAAATCTTAATCAGATTTTAAAAGTCAAATATCTACTCTGTGTATTGATGGGAAGCACATTATTTTTGGCCTAGGCTTGCATTAACTCAGAAGTTGGGCAGAAAATGGTTCTATTATTTTTTTTTTCATTTCACTATTCAAATTAACAGATGCATTTCCTATCATTTGGTACTTTTTCTGTCAATAATACACAAATCCCATGGAAACATGCCAAAGATTTTCTTAGCAACCAAGCCTCTTGCCTGATATACATGATTAACTACAACAGTCTGTTAAGAGCTTAAAATAAACCTGTCTTTTTTATTTAGAATTTCATATAGTGAAAGAAGATTCATTGGTAATGAATTTAGCAGAGGTTCAGAAGCATTTATTTATTTTTATGGAGGCTGAGCACTCAAGGGATGTCATGGTAAAAGCAAATGTCACCATAAAGTCAAATCTGCTGGGATCAGTCCAATGACTGTGAGTTCAGGTAAAGTAAAAGCACTCTCACCAACTGATGGTATTGGTTCCCTCTGATTAAAATGTAAACTGATTCATGACTTCTTAGTGCATAATACTGCTGCAGAAAGCATCTTTCTCCATCAAGAGACAGTAAATTCCATTATGAAAGATGGGATTTTGAGACGGTGTTTCCAGTTCCAAGATGGTAAACATTTTTGAGAGGAGCATGTGGACTCTGGGCACTGCTTTCTCAGTCTCTGGAAGGCGAAGACTAATCACATTGTCAGAAAACATAAGTTGTATTTTTTATTTCTTCACATTTGGATAAAGCAAAATAGAATGAAATATCACAAGTCCTACTTCTAGAAAATCTTTTTTGCTTAGAATAATCTCCATGAACTACATGATCTTTGAATTAGATCCTGGGTGCTGGCTGATGGCATATGAAAAAGAATTATTTTTAGAAGCCATGTACATAACTGCAATGAAAAAAAAAAAAAGAAGACAACATTATCTGAGGTAAAGACTGACTTGCACTTGAACTCAGCTTCCTGGAGGCTTGTGTGACATGTCTTTGTCAGAAGCTAACCATCCGTTTATGTTGCAGCCATCAAAAACCTTAAGAGACCTTTAGGTGTCTTTGTAGGATACGGATGGAGCTAGTATTAAAATATCCTATATTTCCAACAATCCTGAAAGTAGGTGTCCATGAGTGGAATTTTTTCTGGCACTGAGAAAAAAGTAACAATTAGTGGGGGAATAAGAAACAAAGAAACAAGAAAGCACAGCATTAAGCTTTATCAGCTGAAGATTTTAAGTAGCCCTTTATTCAAGTCTTTTAAATAGTTTATGGACAGTGGCAGCTTTAGTGATCTCATAGGAAGAATGCCTTTTCCAGTAAACTTGCTTGTTGAAATTTAATGATATGCCTCCAAGTACAAGTCTCCTGATTTGTGCCTGCTGTCAGCAAGTACAATATTATCACAACAACTCTTCCCTTCACAAGTGACCCACAAGATGTAATGCAAACAGCTGCAGTACAGTGATGTGGAACGATCTAAATGCTTGAGCTAAAGCTTCCTGCAAATTAGACATTCTTAAAGGTGTGCAAGTGAGTAAAGAAAAAAAACATTTAAACAGTTTCTTGTTTTAGCAGGTTTTCTAGTAAAATGTGATTAGAAAAGTAAATATTACATGTAACTTTGACGACCAGGAATACTTCAGTTGCCTGAAGCCGAGTGGCTTGGGCTGTGCCCCACTGCAATTGTTAGGGGCTCGTGAAATCGTACTGGTGCAAAATGTTAGCATGCAGAATCATATATTATGGCATGGTAATACCATGTGTTATGGCACAGTAATAAAATGCAATGACCAGTACCAACCATCTCTGTTATTCATTTCTTGCTGCCAGGGGATGGTAAAAGGGCTTCCACAGCCATTGGGACAAGCTCACTGGCATGCCTCAGCGCACTGCACTTTTGCCTGATGCCATTCCTAACCTTCATACCTTTGTTGCAGAGGTATAAAATGACCTTGGAATAACAGAGTCTTTTTTCTTAAGATTTGATGTACACGTAAGTTTCTGAAGTAGTATTGTAGAAAATGGTCTTGTAGGTAAGGAATGTAGTTTCAGATCCTAGTCTTCCAAAATACAGATGGCCATAATTTCTTACAGATCTGATACATATATAGGGAAAATACTTCTGCAGGAATTGAGAGAAAAGTCCCACTTTTTACTCCACATGATATTTGCTGGCTGGCTGAAATAAGACTAGTTTTTTGCAATAAAAACAGCGTTTGAGGTAGAACAGGAAGATAATTCAAACTGAGCTACACCATCCCTGGAGCCAACCACTTTTAAGGCTGGGGAAGAAGTCTCTTCTTTTATGCACAATGCAGTAGTTCAGTTCTCATTAATTTCAATTAGAAGTTGATGAAGTTCTTCGGTTTATTACACTGTCATTTGCACTACATTTTCAAATTGCAGCAAGACATTAAATATTCTCACAGGCAGTAACTGCTCACAGGGGATTTTATGCGGTGCAAGATATGTAATGAAACCCAGCTCATTATTATTATTAATTATTTGTATTACTTTATTGCTTAGGAGTTGTCGTCATGGATCAAGACCTCATTGCATGATGCACAAAGCCAGAACAGAAAGGCCATTACTCCCTTAATTGTTGTGGATCTGAGGTCATTAGTGGCATTGCTTGGCTTAAGAGCTCAGATTTGAATTCTCACTTTTCCAAAACCAAGGCAGTGGTATCGGATGAGTCAGTTGGGTTGTCCAGTAAGTGTTCAGACTGCCCTCACAACATCTGTTTGGAGTCAGTGCTGTCTGAGCAGCTATCCTCACTCAGCTGACCCCAGAGGAAATCCTCAGGCTGAGGAACTCCCATTACTCACAGGAGCGTTATTCCCCTGGCTCTCCTCTGCCCAGCCTCCCACAGCCTCCCCAGTCCTACAGAGCAGCGAGTGCCTCCCAGCCCTGTCTGGTCCAGCCATTGCCAGCTCCTCGCACAGAACTGGCACTAAGATTTTTCCTAAGTGTTAAGAAAACACTGAGATATCTTGTTGTATGTAACGGCCTCAGTAAGAAAGGGCAGTCACATTTGGCACCCAGTTCTAGGGCCCTGACTGCTGGCAGCATGGGATGGCCAGCACAATCTTCCTCCACAAAGAAAGAAGTCTGGGAAAAGGCTTGGCTGAGATCTGTGTTAGTCACTCTGGGAGCCGATAATTATTCAAGATGTGTCAGCAAGAAAGGCCTGGATTGAACAGAGCAGAGAGGTCCGTAAGTTAAACCAGCTCTATCACCAGTATAGAGGTATTTGTTGTATATGGGATCAGCCAGCAGTTACACACAGAGAGAAAAGAAGTGAGAGTGGAGCTCCACTGGAATATCCCAGAAAGAGAAGCGGGTGAGGAGGATAGCCTGAAAATCACTTCGGGGTTTTTGAGAGATAGAAAGAAAAGCAGGACGGAAGAGATCTGAAAGCTGATGGAGAACAGAAAGGTATCTCTCTTTAGGAAGAAGTATTCGTTCTGCAGTGAGAGTTGTCTCATTTGGGTGCTGCAGCTGCTAAATTGGCTTCCAGGTATTTATGACCCAAGTATATGACTCTGCCTTTTCCCAGGGGTGCTGGTTTGTCCTTGTCCTTATGGACTGTCTCCACCAGCAGAGCACATTCCAGAGAGTAACTGCCCTTAGGACAAAGCGTAGATGGAATGGGGTCAGGGAAGAATGAAACAGTGGGCAAAAATTTCAACTCATTTCAGTGCAGAGGCTATGCCCTTAGGCTATATATAGATAGCATACTTCTTAAATGAGAGGGAAAAAAAGAAAAAGGTACGCAGAAAACAGTTGCCAAAACCATAGTACCTTACTGTCAGCCACCCACAAACCAAAAGAGAGTATCTCCCTGGAGCCATTTTAACAAGCACTGTATGTGCATGAAAAGATGCTCATGCTGCTGTTAGAAACACTGACCAACAGCTTCTAATTTTCTAGGTTCCAAAGGCTGTCAATTACTCCGAACACTGGAGTACACTCTGCTCTGCAACACACACAATCTTCCAAGCTCAAATATTAAAGAACCTGAATGAAGGACCTCAGAAAAGATAGGGAATTCTGTAAATGTGCCCTGTTAATAAAATCAGAAATTAAGCAGTTTTCTGAGCTGAGACCTCAGAAGTATTTCTGCAAATAAAAGCTCCAGATTTGCTGGGGCATAGATGTAGGAAGATACTGAATTTATTCAAGCCTCAAAACCAGGAAAATGAATCTGTCCTGATGGTTAACAGAGAACTGTAGCCAAGTAATAACACTGGTAGGACTTTCACTGGGGTAGGTGGAGATGTAATAACAATATATTTGGCTTGATAACTTCCTAGACATTTTTATCCGAAGCTTGTCATCCCAGACAGCAAGGAAGGGGGGAGAAAAATTAAAAATCTTAACCTACACCATCAAGGTCATTTTGGACTCAGGAACTTCAAAAGTAGAGTAGTTTCAATGGGGAATAAAGAATCATGCTGAACTTGATGAATCATGAAGAAATCATTGCTTATTTAACAGAGAATCAAAACAGATAAGTTAGGATATTATCAGGGAGGAAACCTGAGATCACTTGAACACCCCACAAGTCCAAGAAAAGGGTTCGCATTCTCTCCCTGCCCATGAAAAAACACTTGCTTGGGTAAGAAGTGATGTCAGGAGAAGTGGCTTTGTTCATTTCATAGTGGAATTAAACCAGAAAAAAACCCAAACAAACCAGTTCTAAGGACAATAATACATAAAATGGGATTTTGGAAGTATAGGCTTATGTCCAAAATTCCATCTTAAGTAGTAAAGTGGAGACAGAAAACAGAGAGGATCTTCAAATGAGCCACTTCAAGAGCCTCTGCAAAGGTGCCGGCTGTGGAGCT
>WUAM01000431.1:32105352-32135528 GCA_024336885.1 Actenoides hombroni
ATCTGTTTTGGCCTCACCAGACTGACTTTGTTCTGTGCCAAAAGTCTTGCAACAGAAGTGGAGTTTCTCTAGTGGTGGGAAGGTGTCAAGTATTGAAGATTTGGTGTGGTTTTGGTTTTTTTTTTTGTTTTGTTTTGGGGTTGTTGGTTTTTTTTTCCAGAAATATTCTACTTTTAATTTTGTTATGAAGTTCTTATCAAAATATCAGTGATGCTTCCTCCAGCAATATTCAATAGCTTTTGGGATGCAGGAGTTGCTCACTCTGGTCTTTCTTCTGCCACTCTCTAACAAATCTCCTCAGCTGTCCATGCTGTTCCATGTTGTATAAATGACATATCTACCAACCAGAGAAAGAAGAAAGAAACCTGTTCTTTACTTGACTTGGGAGGTAATGGACTGAGGTCAAACCTTAGCCCAGTGTCACCTGGGGCTGTTTATTTAATGCAAGGGTTACAAGGGGCTAATTGACATGACACAGGAGATATGAGAGATATGCACCCTTGTAAAGCTGGGTGGCCTGGCAGGCAACATACAGCATTTCAAAATCAACTTGACTGTGTCAAGTACCTGATCAACACAGTTCAGCTGACTTGGTGCCTACATCAGAGTGAGTTGAACTGGCTCCCCTGATACTCATCACCTGAAGAAGCTCAGACATTTGATGTGATGCTATAACCTACAGCCAGATACCTAAATTTAGGTTTCTTAATCTGTCCCTGTTTCCTGCTCCCTCTCCACAGAGCTGCCACATGGGCATTGCAGAGAACTGACCAAATTCCCATCCTGGGTGAGGGTTGCAGAGTCTGAATAAGTGCCATACGCTGAACCACCTCCAGCTCTCTCAACCTGTGTGTGAACATAAAATAGCTGGAAAAGTATTAGGTTTGTCCTGGAGCATGATAGGAGAGGTTTTGAAATCTGAAATAATTTTGCAGCAAAGGGAAACTGTTTCCTACCCATCTCTAGCTCCAGTCTTATCAGGTGTCTGAGACATTTATACGTGACAGGAAAACCTCACTGTGGGTTGATAAGAAAAGCAATGAGATCCCAACCGTTTTCTCAGATGAACAAATGGGGTCTTGCCAGGATTAACAAAGTCAGTTTCAATAGAGCCAACTGACCTTCCTACTCCATAAATAGCAACAAAGGTTGCCCAGAACAGAGACAAGAGAATCAGTCACCTGAAATTAATGAAGAAAGAAGAGTATGTCAAGGTGGAGAAGCATCAGTTTACAGGCACAGCAGCAATGACCATACCCACAAGATGAAGAGAAGCAAAGGAATTAATTTTCTCATCACTAAAGGATGCTGCCCAACAATAGAGGGACTCAGTATACAAATACATATCACTCTGTCTGTTCTGGAGACTTCTCTCCCATTTTGATGTCTGATCATAGAAAAACACTTTGGTAGTCTCATCCTGTCCCAAACTGAACAGAAGGCCATATGTTGGTTTACGCCAACGGCAACTATCTTTTGAAATACATTTTATGGGCATTTAGTACGAGAAGCGGGAATCAAAAAAAAAAAAGGAGCTATGTACAAAAATGTAAAAGGCATTAAAAGGATTACAAAATTAATCACTCTTCTGTCAAGTTAATATCGGTTTGGGTAATTGTAACAAAAGATTTCATTATTAAACAAATGGAAGGAGAGACATACAATCAATAGCAGTAAGAAAACGAGAAAAACAGATTTCATCCAAAGCAACTCAGTACCTCTTTGATCATTACACAGGTTGGGTTGATAAATGCATAAATGCCAATCCAATATATTAAATATACGTATAGATAGGTAATTTCAATTATTGTAGATTAAATTTCTGCTGAACCATCACTAAACCAGTAGATGATAAAACCAGTTAACTGACCAATCTCAAACATGAGCGTACCTAGGGAATCCTTGCTGAGGAAGAACAGTTTTAGTGTGTTGCCTTGTCTCTTCACATTATTTAACTTTTATCAGTGAACTGGAAGGAAATATAATACTGCTGATAAAGTTTGCACATAAAGCAAAAATGGGAAGATTGTTAAATAAAAAAAAAAAAAGGACTGGTCTTCCCTCCAGCAGATGCAATAAACCGAGCACAAACAAGCACACAGAATTCATTTACGGTGAAGCCAAATAGTTACATGGAAAAAGAATATCTGTGCTTATGGGAGCAGAGATTATATGCCCCGGGGAAAAGAAAAGAAGTTGAGGAGTCACAGTAGACGGTGAGCTAATAATGAAGCCTCAGTGCAAGGTGAATGGCTTTAAGGGTTAACACAATCTTTAAATGTGCAAGGGATAGGACTCTGAGTAAGAGCAGGGGGCTTCTGTGAGGTCTGGATTTAACACTGGTTATTTGAAAAAGTACATTTCTGGCCTCAACAGAAACAACGGGAAATTGTCCTTCATCAGTCTGTTGTCCTCATGTTAGATGGGAAAGTCCTGTGAGGCCTGTGAAGCTGAAAAACACCAGGCATTGTGGCTGTGTGCTGAATCTATAGGTCCCATCAGTTATCAGCAATACATTGGATGACAATTTTCATTATGATACATTTGAGTAACTGTCATAAAATTTTACTATAGCTCCTAATCAAGCTATCAGCTTTTCGGAGCTGCAAGCTACATTTTCATAGAATCATTAAGGATGCAAGAGACCTCTAAGATGATAATTTTCTTTACTGCTTTGAGCAAACTACTCTTCAGGCAATAGCTAAATCTTTCAAAGTAACTGGGGATTGCTGCTACAGAAATCTCTTGACCATCACTTTCAGAATTGATGGGAAAGCCAGTGGTTTGAGCATACTGGGTGTGCCATTGGAAACAGGGGGAGGGGAAGAAGTCGTGTGTCATGTACACAAGATGCTACTGGTAGTGTAGAAGAAAATGAGAAGTCAACTTTACTTTTTAGAAATAAGATGATTTTACATTGTTTTTAAATAAATAAATAAATAAAGCACACAGATGGCTCCACACAAACTAGGGGCATGCAAAAGAACCCCAGCAAGCCCCGGTACTGAACCAAGCCAAATAAATGCTAACATGAGCTGAAACCAAGTACCACAGTGACAGTAATGACTGAGAGCAGTAGCCAGGATTGATCACTGTCCAGACCCTTCAGGAAAGGCTACAAGGAACAGGGTGAGCTTTGTGTCCATAAGTATGATCTTTCCTATGGCACCTAGTGCAAACATTTCACTTTTGAGGGCCTTTCAGATAACCCACATGGACCAATCCTTGGATGTATTTAGTCCTGCTATGACTACCTTTATACTTCTGGCTCACCCAACATCTTTTAACAACAATTCTAGAATTTAATTAAGCATTGGGAAAAAAGAAGTGCAGTTTATTTTATTTGATTTAATTATGTTGCTTTAATGTCATTGTCTCAGTTATGTTAATAGTCACCACCCACTGTGTCATTGTTTTGTAACTTCTGTGGTACCCCCACTCCATTCCAGATGTTATTGTTCCCCACCCTGAAGAGTCTCACCAACTGACTGCTGTCTCTTCACTGAGGGCTGCTGACCAACAGAGCAGTTCTGAGACAACAAGCAGTAAATTGTCTTTGATCTAAGATGCAACTCTAGTGCTGTATTAACTACAGTCTCCCTTTAAATAAAGACAATATAGTTGAATTCTGACTTTCCAGGGAGGAAGTTGGCTCTGTTTTGGAAAGCTAAGTCAAGTTAAAATTCAATCAGAACCCATTACAAACATAGTGACAGAGGAACAATTTCACAGTCTTGCATCAATGACCACAGACCATCCAGTGGCAGCATTGGCAGTAACCGGCCTTCAAAAGAGGAAGAAGAGGAGCCGATGCCTTTTGGAGAAAGCCTCTCTTAGGCTGAAGCAGGTGAAGTGCTGCTGTGTTTGGGACAAGCCTCCAGAAAGAGGAGAGCCAAGAGCACACTTCGAGAAGAGAGAAGAGACCTCCTCTGCTGCTGAAAGACTCTCACAACTGCGATGTGACCTCACTTCAGGACTAGAATGGCTTATGTTGCTTTGCAGTAGAAAAGTGAATTTGGAGCTTACAAGGTATCGGGGGTCCCAAGCACTCTCCTTTTTTATGGCGTAGCTGAGCCCATGGCAGGGAGCTGCACTGAAAGGGGAAGATGTGTTATGCCATAGCAGCGAGTCCACACAAGGACCGACTCCAGGCTCAGGTTTAGTTTGTGCCTTTGGCCACCTTCTCCTTTGCTAACTTTGCTTTTTTTGACAGCTGGGAGCCCACTCATCTCATGAAGAATCATTACAAACAGCAAGCTAGTGAGATAAACCCGAGATACCACATAGAGCATCCCTGGTCTACCCCCATATTGCTGAAGGCCCCCAGGCTCATCACTCTCAGAGGTGCCCCAGATTTGTGGCCTGGATGCTCAGGAGTATTTCAGGACCTACTGTCCACTGCTTTCCCTTCAGATCAGGTGCCTGACTGCTCTTAAACTTGTTTTAAGAGTGGAATGATTTATAAATGGTTTTGAAACAGAGTGGGCGAAAACAGATCAATAAGTAAGCGATTTCCTTCACATTTGGGTTGTACTTCACTGAGGTGCTTTGGACCCTTGAACTGAGAGGAAGATCTCAGAAAAAGCCACAAATGCTTGTAAGTTAACTAGTACCCCTATGAGACACATCACTCTTCTCACCTTTTAAAAGAGGAAGGAACGAAAGTAGAAAGACCTTGTGGTTACAGGAAGGTTGGCACCAGCCCCACTGACTCCCATATGAGCTAAGATAAAACCACAGCACTCCACGTCTGAAACAGGACCAAGTGAGTAGAGTTACCAAGTGGCTAAGCCTTCAGGGTACCTGGGAGCCAGACGTTCTCAGCAGCTCTGGAAGAGTCAGATTCTGTGTATTTTTTCTCCTCCTGTAAGGCAGAGATACTAATAATATATACTGATTTAACTGGATTGGATTTAATTGGATAATTCCTCTCTTAATTAGGAAGAATACAGAATTCAGTGTAACAGCACAAACCAGCCTGAAACTCATGGTCATCTTAATCAAGACCTGAAGAACTCTTTTTCTGAGCAAATCTAAAATCATGACTAGTCGCCTTCTGTCATGAAAATGAAGATATTGAGGGGAAAAAAAAGTACAAGATGAAATATGCATTTGAAACTTTTATTATTTTATCATATAGTTTTATTTCTTAAATGTACTTTCTTTTTCTTTGAAGAATCTAGCTTCTATCTTTCAAGGTTTTCTCCACAACCATAGGAAAAAAACACTCTGGTTTTTGGTTTGGTTTTTTTTTTTAATCAAACAAACAAAAAAAATCTCATAGTGTCACAGGTTAGGGTCAGGATGGCCCCTTAGGATTTGCAGAAACTCAGCAGCCCTGAAATGAAATGCAATTTCCTGAGGTTTAGGATCAGAGAGATGTAAACATGCCTGCCATAGAGGACTACCCAAATAAACCTGAAGTTTGGCAGAACTAAATTTTCTTCCAGCTTGGTTCTGCTGATTTAACTAGGGGAAAGAAAAAGGACATTTTATAATATTCTAGAAGAGATTTCATGTTTTCAACGTGCTGCAAGATTGAGGTTGCAAAGCTTTTGGGGACTGAGGCACAACGGTGAGCCCTACTAACACAAGATAAGTTTATGTCGAGTTTCCTGTATATCAGGTCCATCCCTGAGGTTTAATCTGCTGGGTGTCATAAAAATCACCCGTGGCAAGGATGGAAGAAGAGATAAGTGATGGATTGGTGAGATTCCTAGGCTTACATACCTAGGGACATCACCTGGGTTGCCTTCCAGCTATTGCTGCTGCCCTATGAGTGTTTCGCTGTGCTCGTAAAAACCTTTCCACCCTCATCTGAGCTTTTCTTCTTCCTTCAACCCAGTCCTCCCACCTTGCCTGTGCCAATGGGCATGCTCTGGATGTACCTTTTAGGTACCTTTAGGCCAATGAAGAAGACCATGTTATGATTATCATCAAAGATTTTGTTTAGAGGCTACAAATGCACTGCACAGCCCCCAGTCATCTGCAAAGGTCTCGCTGCAGCTCTGGAGTTAATTAACTGCATAAGTATAAAATATAAACCCACGTTATCAGGACCATGTTGATGCAATTGCACAGAAGAGCGTATAAGGAATCAAAAGAAGGAGTGAGAGAGAAGGTAAGCATCTGAATTACCTTTTTTTTTTTTTTTGAATGTTCCTTCATCTCCATGAAATCACAGTAATTATCTGGACCACTGAGATACATCCTTTTGAGGGTTCAATTCTAACATTAAGCACATTTTTTTTGTTGTGGATCAGACATTTATTTACACAATTATCCTGCTTACATCACTGTGGACTTCCCTTGAACCATGTATTGCCTCAAGCTGGGAGACTATGGTAGGCACTTTCTCTACTTCCTGATCTCTGTGCATCTACATTAACAAATAAGAAGCAGGAAAATAGATTAAGAAATCTAAACGCAACTTTATTCATTCTAGAAAGTAGAACATCTGACATCACCCATCAGCTTCCTAAAGCTACACCCTTTTGTCCTCACTTTATGGAGCAAGATGACCACACAGCCACATCCTGCCCAGGATGTATGTATCAGCATACAAAAAAAAAAAAAGTCAGAGAGAGGGAGATGGACCAATACATCTGGCTGCTTAAACATCACTTCTGCTGGAAAACAAAGCTATAGAGAAGGAGAATCCAGAGAGAATCCAGAGCCTCTCTGTGGGTCAGTGTTGACGAGTCACACAGGATGGGAGAACCTGTACATCAGACCACACAGTGGAATTGAAGGATTACTTCTATGCTGGCCTCTCTGGCTTGAAGCTGAGCCTTCCAGTCCTCTTAAACCCTTTATTAGAAGACACACTTCAGTATCCTGAAGTGTATGCTCCTTCCAGCATTCTGCTTGCTGATTAGGAAAATCATCATAGCCAAGGCCTGAGAAGTCTACTGCAAAGTGTATTTTATGTCTAATATTTACCTACAGTCAATAATGTGCAAGAGCCCACAGCATCCCAAATATTTAGAGAAAAAAAAAAATACTCAAATGACTCTCAGATGTCCAGATGTGGGTAACAAGGCTGATTAACAGCAAGCACAGACACTTAGGTAGAGTTCAGGGAAGTCAATGGTGCCCTCTGAAGGAAACTGGTGGGATACACAGGAGCTCTTGCCAGCTGTTGCACCCACTGCCCACACAGCCCCTGAATAATGCGCAAACTATTTCTGAGAGATAATGTAAATAATCCATAAGTTGACCAAATACAGAGTCTTTAATAGCCCTTCTGAATTTGGGAAAGACAGGTTGTGCAAAGTTCAGGGTTGGGGTTTTTTTTGCAAATATTTATTGTCTAGGGTACAAAGGCATCCTTGTCCAAAAACGTACGTAAATGTCGTTGGGAGCAAGACCTCAGATCATGACTCAGAAAAGAAAGCCACATCAAACTAGCAGGACAGTCTGCACAAGTGCAAATGGGCCATGATATATTTCCTAAACTTCATCCTGAGTTAAATAACACGAACCAGCAGCAGGTACACAGAGGGCAATTACAAGAGCTATTCAGGGATGAAGCATGTGAATAAACAAGCACCAGCAAGGAACTAGAGCTCTGTAAGCAGGGTATTAGCTCAGCCTGAGCCAACAGGAATCTGCAGTTCACTCATGAAATTCAACACAGCCTCTTTCAAGAAATACCTTACACAACAATTCATACTTTCTTTCAAACTTCCACTTGACTCTGGCTGATTGCACCAGCCCCAGAACATCGTTTGGCCAAATCAGGACAAGAGCTATTGATCTCCAATGTACTGAGGTGCAGCTCTTATACACGAGTATACAGCATTTCAGGACAACTGCCTGCTGCCCAGGAAGATCAAGCTTGTCTTGAATTCAACAGGCGCTGCAATGCTCTGCTGCTCGGAAAGTCAGGACAATTATTCCCAGGTTTTGTGATTGCGACTCATTAAAATAAGGATTTACTTGATTACTCTACATCTCAGAGTGTAATTCATAACTGCGAAGAACACAAAAATATTAATAGTGCTTAAAATTAAATACTTCTAGGGAATGTTGTAAATGTTGCTCATGTTTTCGCTGTGTTTTTTTTCTCTGGATTGCAGGTACGGTGTCATGAGGATACTGGGATTTATCAGGTAAAAAGTTACATCTTTGGCTTACGAAAGTTACAGCCAGGTGCCAACGTATATGATGTAATCACTAGGAAGAAAAAAACCAAAAACGAAAAGTCAGAGACACGTGATATTTGGAAGACATTAGCATGTTCTTTGGAACATTTTCATCCTAGATTTATGCATTTCTGCAGTAGAAGAAATTACACACTGCAGCTCCTTCCAGGACTGAAGATTGGTTGAATGCCTTTTCCATTAGAATATCTGAGCTGTGGACAGAGGATGCCTATACACACATGAAAATGGCAGTAGTACCTTATAATGCATGAGAATGTGGAAATTTCTAGTCTAGCTTCCATCAGCAGCCAGTGTGACTTGGGGAAGGCCTTTTGTACTTCTCGTTTCCTCAGGGTTTCCACATGGGTGGTGTGAGACCAATAGGTTTAGAGAAAAACATCTCTGAAATGCAAGTGCTGTCACTGTTACTCTGTATGATGGGTTATGAGACAAAGAAAACTTGAGTATCGTGCAAACAAGCTCTTGCTAGTTAGGTAAGAATCATTCCCCAGGGCTCAGGTGCTTGGTTTACACAGGCAGTTTAAGGCTCAGTTTTGTGCTTGTTTCGAATTGAGAATTCAACGCCAGACTTAGCTTTACAGCAAGAGGAAGGCCAGGTATGGAAGTTCACTTTGTGCTCTTTGCCAATCCAAACACAATTTCTTCATGCTGAGTACTAGTAATTAACTGATCTCTAGTGAATTACAGCACCTGGGTTATCCGTCCTCGCCACCATGAGAATTATTAAGCAGCAAAGTGTGAAGCTAACAGCTCATTAGAACCATGGCAAATCACAGCAGCGCACAGCCCGAGTCCCACAGACTCCCAATGTATTGCAGTGTATGCAACAGCAGTGGAAACAAGGTGCCTGCTGTAAAGGGAGAATGACTGGGAAAGTCTGGGATGAGGGAGCAGTGGAAGGATCAGCAGAAGGGCTGTAAGAGGCACACAGATTTGCAGGTCATTGAGATCCTTGCACAGTTAACATTCAAGTTACTTGGAATGGAAGGGGTAGCCTATATCCACGTTTAAATAAAGACTTAAGCCATTAAGGGGTGATGGTGGGAAGATGAAGGACAGGCTGGAGCCCTTGGCAGATCAGAGAAGGTGAGAAAGGACAGTGAGGAAATCCTAATGACTCAGAGGGGACAGGAGAGATAAAAATCATGGGCAGCTCCTAAAGGTCACAAAGAGCACTTACAAAGTCAGCCAGCCACCCTCCGCAGTCAAAGCAGTGCCCAGGAGATGCAAGGAGGACTTCAGAGCAGGAAAGCCTTGTTCTCTGGGTCACCTGTCCAAGCCAACTGGGTACAAGTATCTTGGTGCCTGGCCACTGGGCAGACCACTTGAGTAGATGCATCTCAATGCACATATGTGGGTGTGCGAGTACAAGTGAAATCAGCTTCAAAATAAGATCACCTCTCATTCCTAGGAGGCCTTTCTTACCCTCTTGCAACACTACTTCCACCCACAGACAAAAAGAAACTCAGCACAACATGGCTGGTAGGGACCTCCATAGTGAGGAAAGAAACTGTGTGAGAGGAGATAAAGGGAACTTAGCCAGAAGATAATTGTGGTGCTTAGGGGATGAAAAGCAGAAGACTGTTCGGGCAGAAGGAAGGAATTATGGTCCATCAAGGGGGAAGGCACAGTGGAAGCAGCAAGAGGAGTTTATGAAAGTTAGAGGAAAAGAGAAGAGGGCTGTGGGACAAGGAAAGAATCACAAACGACAGCAAAAGGTCCTGAAGACAAAGTTTGAACAAAACATTTCAAGAAACAGGAAGATGGAGAAAAAAGGGTATTGAAAGGATGAGCGAGCACAAATCAGCTGTTGTGGAGAGAGAGAAGAGTTAGGATTTGCGTCCTGAATACAATGCTGTGACATTCAAGAACAGATGGGGACACAGGAGGTGTCTGAGGCAACTTTGTGCAAGTAGCATGAAGGAGCTTTGTGCAAAGGATTTCTGCCGGAAGGAAGCATGAGCACCAGTGGGACAAGCAAAGGGTGACAGAGTCATAGAATAGCTTCCATTGGGACCTTGGTGGGTCAGCCACTGCAACCCCCTGCTCAGAGCAGGGGAAAGAAAATAATACACGATGAGGTGAAAAATTTCCTTGCATCTTCACAGATATCAAGTTAAGCCTTAGCTCTAAGCCAGAAATGCATAATCCTAAGTCAAACCTTCCCTTGGTTCTGTATGGTTGATGTTCCCCTCTGGAAGCAATGCTCCTTGTACAGATTACTGGCTTTGCTACTCTGATTGCTCTGGATTCTTTGCTACGGAGCATAGAGGGGTTTTTTGCATATCAAAAGCATGCAAAAGACACACATGACAATCAACCTGTAGCTTGCTCTAAACACACGTGTACATCTGATGCAGAGCTGATGCCGGCACAAAACAAAGACAGGAGAAATATTTCCCATGCAAACTGGGTTGGTGGTTAATCAAGTGAGTCGTACCTTTTAGAGAGGTATCCTAGCAACTCCCCAGCAGCCCCAAGTCCCGGCTGACACTGCACACTGATGCAATTGTTCTCCTCCTGCAGACATCAAAACTTTGCAGCTAATCAAAGAGATAATTTGAAACAGGAGACCATGTTAAATTTGATCCAACAAAAAGGAATTTTTTAAATGAGCGATGTCACCCAGGGCTTCTCTTATGCTGAAAGTTGTCATCTCAGAAGAAGAGTAGGTCAGGTTTAGTGAAGCCACGCAACTCTGGGATCAAAATCTCCCTTCCTGCAATTGGCAGCACGACTCTCTTGAAGGCTCTTGCTTCTGCCGTGTCAATTTTTTGCTGGTCTGTTTTAGAGGGCTATGCAGAATTGATTATTGTTTCCTTGAATAGCAAAGGCTCACCCGAAGCACACTCTAGAGCACAAGTATCAGCAAAAGCCCTGCTGACGCCCTTGTAGCCATTTGCCCCAAGATGGTTCCCTGAACAAACTCCTGCTCCTACCATGCCAGATGAGAGATTCTTTCACATCTCCCAACAGTGCAAAGAGGCTCTGGGATAGCTGCATTAGACCTTCTGTCTCAGGACCAACAATCAACCTGAACCAAGCAGCCTCAGCACATCCCCTCCAAGTGTTCCCATTTTAGAAGTGTCAGAGATTTGTAATTCACCTATTTAGGCTTGTATGCAACAGGCAAAGCAAAATCAGAAACATGGGATTTATTAGGGGTCTGAAAAAGTCAAAGATACCACAGATCTGAGAAAAATATTCAATATGTTTAAGCATTTCTCACTACTGTAGTGTTCTTCAGGCTTCAGAGTTGTGAAGGGCATCACAAGTTCTACAGTTTACATGTCGTCTCCTAGACTACAAATCATCTAGTACACTACCCCCACCATCCACTGCTCATCTCTGCTCTCAAAGAGAAAAATCTTTGTTCTTAAAACTTCCTGTTTTCTCTGTCAGGTGAGCCCTGAAATCTGACCACCCACATCGATGCTCCTCAGATACTTTTGTTTGATGACTGTTCTCCTGGGGATCAGAACTGAGAGACTAGTTTGCCCAGGCAGTAACCATCTCCCTGAGTATTCCACTAACACAGTTAATCAAGCTATAATGATCTTTTCTTGTCAGAACGAAAGAATTTCTCCCATCACCTTTTGGTGGTTCAAAAGGAAAGCAAAACACAACAGATGTAGCAGCCACATGATCTGAACACCTAACAAACAGAATCCACAACTGGATGTAGACAACAAAACATACACACATCACCATCAAAGCATTTGTGACCTACTTTTGCTGCAGAGGAAGGATTCTTCTGCAGTCTATCAAATGCTATTAAACATAACCACCACTAAAAGGAACAGGCAGACTATGTGGATACAGTACTTGATCCCCAACAGTCCTCTTGACCCCTAGTGTCAACATGCCCAACCATAAGGTTCACAGACCCTTTTAAGACCTTGCAAATGTTGCTTCCAGTCAGCAGAAAGCTGCTACTCAAGAGCAGAAACACTGCTTACAGATGTTAGAAGGACTCAAAGGTTTCCCCCCCAATACAGAAGGATTCCCTCTTGAAGCACTGGCTTTATACATTAACTGTTTTCGAATAAAAGTAACTCTACAACTGGGAAGTGCAGCAAGAAATAAGCTGTAGAGACAGAGAACAGTGAGGGGAAAAGGGAAACTATACTGGTGATACTGTTCCCAGCAGCTTAATTTATTGTCACCTTCCTAATGCAGATACAACTTCTTCTGTGCAAGTCACTGCAGCGTTTGCTTCAGGAAGAGTCTGGTAACAGGATGCAAACATTTCTGAACCAAAGAAGGGACTGATAATATGAAACAGCTTAGAAACAATATGTTTGTAATTGAAACAGCAGGGCACATCAGTTCAGCATGATAGTTACAATTTGCCAGATGCTAATGGGTTGACTTGCAAAGAACCAAAAAAACCCCCAACTCTCCATACACTACATGATCTCGATAACTACAGCAGCGACATCATGGATTCTCGCCTCAGTCCTCAACCACAGGAAAGAAAAATAAACAACCCACCTCAGCAGTATCTTCAGGAGCAAAGCACCTTCTTCTAGAAGGGCAGTCAGTCAGTCACTCGGAAATCGGACAAGAAAGTTGAGGACAAATAACCATGCAGTCAGAAACACCCACAGCGTTTACCCCCAGACTTCTCCTACCTCTCACACCACAGTATTCCCCTACAGGAGTCCTTGCAGAAGAGTAACACAAATAGTTAAACTCACTATTGCTGAATTGGCCCAACGTTCAGACCATCTGCAAGCAAAATGAACCAGCTAAATGCTGTACTTTTATCACAAATATAATTGGCACTGTAGGCAAGCAGGTGAACACGAGTTGCTGGCCACTCCAGGGTGCCTAGTGAGAACGGTCCCACGCACTGTGGCTCGGTCTGTGATTAATTTTCTTCCTGAATGGGGGAGCAAACAAAGTTATTGCATGATGCAGACACCAGCCTTTCTTTTCAGAAGAGCCATTGTGTTTAGAGAAATCTTGACTCAAAGCATCTTGAAATCATGAGAATTCTTCTCTGCGTTTCAGTATGGTTTGAATCAGGCTCATAAGGAGCGTATCAGAAAGGCATTTCAAAACATGTTGTTCCAGTAAGGAATGACCTTCAGCTTATTTTCTGGAATGCCTCTGCTAAATCCTCCATTGCCTACCTTTTTAACTAGCGTACATGGCACCATGCAGTGAATAACATCATTAGCACTGTTGCTACCAACCCTCCCTCCTCCCCAGTATCAGTAACATGACATTAAAAATAAAAAGAAAAAAAAAAAGAAAAAGAAAAAAAGAAATCAGAACTTCATGCTAAATATGATCTACTCACCAAAATTTTACTCAAGTAATTTAATAAAACCATTTTGTTAAAAAATGACTTAACAATGATTGGAATTTTACATAGAAAAATTAGAAATTACAAAAAAAATGGTGTTATATAATAAATAGAACCTGAATACATGAGAAGAGTTAAACAAATTTGGTAGTAAGGTCTACAGAAAGCCTATGCAGAAGATAGAGCAGCTGTTCCTGAGTTGTGCTTCTGATGACGTTCTTCTGAGATAGCACGACTGCAGTGTTCTCTTTCTACTTGAGCCTTTGTGCTAGGCAGGTCTCTTCTACCCAATTCCTGACACTGATGTTACACCCGCTTTCTCCTGACACAATTAAGAGGCTCTGCAAATACCTGAGAAAGAAAATATCTGAGGCCTAAAAGAAGCACTCCAAATGCAGAGCAGTGTACTGTGATACTGTGAGCAGCCTACAGATAAAAAAACCCAACAGTTCCTATGCTGGCTAGCCAGAGATGCCCACCTAGTAGGTGTCCCAAATGCCAGGGCTGCTGCATAAGAAACAGAGGGAGAAGGCTGAGAGGGAAGAGAGTGAGTGCACCGGGGAGCATGAAGGGTGCAAGAGTGAGTGAGAAAAGGGCAGAAGTGAGTGTAAGCCTTCGCAAGTCCTCCCATTCCTATGGCATCCCTACTAGCTCTGTACTACTGATCCCCTGGGAGCCCGAGCCACAGCTGCACAAGTCAGATGGTGCCACATGGCAACAGCGACAGACGATCTGGAGCCCAAGTTGGGGCAAAAGTGTCTTCTCTGCCTGACTGAAGCAGCCAGCCAGTGCCTGTCTCATCTATCAAAGTCCCTCAGGACACCTACCCTGTCTTTCTGCCAAAAGAGTCCCTGCCCCATCTCCAAGGTCTGTATTTGGATATTACAATGTAGAAGAAATTTCCTGCATATAGGTTAGGCTGTTCTATCAAAGTGCATCTTTCCTCTATCCATATACCCACCTATGTAAATTACTCCTTCATAAGGCTTTACAATATATCTGAAATCTGTATCTAATAAATATTACATGAAAATATTTCTTTTTCAGTATTTACACATGAAACATATAAAAATATGATCATTGTAAGATTACTTCTTCGATGTCATCTTCTAAAGAACCAAGGGTCTTAAATCCTGACTTGCTTGTTGTGTGTAGCAAACGGTGTCTGCTTCGGTTTCTGCCTTCACTGAAAAGCTCATTGTCTTCTTTTACTTTGACTTTACTGTTTTTATTGACAAGAGTATTACTAGAGTCCCAATCTATGTCAAAAGGTGTTGTATCATTATTTTTTGAAAGAAGGGCGGTACTGGCACTGCTTCCAAAGAGCTGTTCCATTAAATCAGACTTCTTTTCTTTCTTACTATTGAAATCTGCATTTTCCTTAACGTTTTCTTCTAAGTTGTCACTTTTTTGAGTAAGCCAACTAGGTCTCCCTGATCCCTTCCCAAAGGAAGGTACATAACTGCCAAATGTTAACTCACTACTTAAATCTACAGTCCTTTGATTTCGTTGCTTCTGCCCTTGTGCTCTTGTGGCATCATCTTGGCTGTTATCTACCAGAAAACCATTAGTAATCTTCCCAGGAATCTCAAATAATTGATTAGTTTTTTCTTTTTTCTCCAGGGAATCAGATTTTCTTGTACTTATGAGCAGTGCTGGGGAAGTAGGTTTCATGTTTGTTACATTTTGATTTTCTCTATCAATTTCTTGCAATTTAGCAAGCAGAAACTCTCTTTTTCGCCGCTCTTCCAGCATTTCAGTGCTTTCTCTCTCTACTTCAGGTTTGTGGATTTCTGCCTCCATCTTTGTTTTCTCTTCTTTTTCCAATAAAAGGCTGCTTTCCTTTTTCATTTTGTCATATTCTTCCCCTTCCGACTCTGGAGGAAATGTTTAAATATTATTTAAAATGTTTTAGTTTTAAAATGTCTTTAAAAGATTCTTTTGAAAATAGTGCAAGCAAAAGCTATTGAGTTTTTAATATGCTCTTTTATGTATAACATGGGTTCCCTGCTGCAAATATTAAATCTTCAGAAAGTACAGCTAAGGTAGACACCAGGTTCTCTGCTAAGATATAAAAGTTTACTGTCATCTTCCAAAGTTATTAGGACATTATGAACATTTTAGAATTTTCAGAGGAATTTCATTTCTGCCAATTGCCTTCCCATTTCCTAGGTCTGAATGAAAATGAGCAAAACATCACTGATTTTAATAGTTCTGACTTGGATTGTACATTATTTTCCTGTGGCAGCATCGCTGACGTGAAGATGGTTCTGGGGTATATGGTTGGGTTGGGTTTGTTTTTTTCGACAAAGGGAACCACTCCTGTGAAGCTATCAGGCCACAAAGTCATAGGAGTCATTACTGGTTTCAAGTAGCAGATGATTTAAAATATACTGTGTCTGCTGCATACAGAAAACACCTTTAGACAAGTGTTCTGTGCATCACCACGTGAACTCGGAGAGAACGTGCAAATACCAATTATCAGTTTGCACAGTTATAATGGGACACCAAGGGTGCAAAACAGTAATAAACTTCTAGACAGAACCTGCAAACACTTACGTGTACAAGAAAAAAGAAACCTCTCAAATATTTCTCTTTTCAAAATATTTTTCTTTCAAGACAACAGATGTGTATTTGGCCAACAGCTGGCTTCAAAATACTGGCATTGCCCCCTGAACACTATTCACATTTCTGACTGATGTTTTCATGAAGTTCCATGTCATCTATTGTACTTCAGATCAAGCTTAGAGAAATAACTGCAACAGTTCAGATAATGGTTTTTTTTTAACATTACACCATGTTAAGTAAGGAGCTGCCTTTCTGTGTGTAGGCTGGGGAAAATATCAGCTTATACTGTAAGATCCTTTAAGGTCATCAAGTCATTTTACTTAGAGACATAACAGAGCAGATTCTTGGCATATATAAGTTCTGTCCTGATGCCAGTGGAGGTAGAATTTTCCAAAGAATTTACCTCTGAAAGCAGCTATAGTTTTTTAGAATTTTTCCTTGTCATCTAGACTAAGTGTTACTGTTCATTAACTATAACGACTAAGAAAGTATTTTAACATGACAGGACACAGTCCATCTTAATGATATTAGGTTAAGAGGTTGTGAAACCCAAATGCATAAAAAAGAGAAATATTAAAATATAACAATGGAAACTGACATTTTTCAAATAGCCACAGCAAATGATTCAGAAAACCACAAGTGAAGAGAAACACCACAATTTCAAACGATACAAATAGATAAGTGCTGAAAAAATAGACCATATTAAGGAAAGCAAATTTGTTTGACAGTAGTAAAAATCTGTTGCCTACCTCAGTAACATCTAACAAGTCAGAGATAACATCAGCATTTACCTGCTATGTCATCCTTGTTTTGTACAGCAAAATCTCTCAGGCTTTGACATTTTTTCATGGACAGCATTTTTTCCTGCCACACAATTGCAGCTGAGTACAGGGCACAGATTGGTCTACATCCCAATATTGCTTTCTGATTCTCTTTGCATAAAATAACTGAAAATCATTTTCCACTGTAGTGATCTCTGCAAAATCATTTTGCTCTTCTCACAAGAAACTAGGAGCCTCACTTGATTAGTGATTCTATGGTGTATTTTCCAGCCTTCAGCTGCCTGCTTTCTTACCATCATGAAGTTTTTGAACCCTCTCCTCTGAAGCCTGTATTTCCTGAAAATGTTTCAGTTTCTCTTGCCTTTCTCTGTTTTGATCTTGTTTTAGGAGATCTGCTTGCTCTTTCCATCCTTTGTCTTGAATTTCTTTTTCCTGAAATAAATTAATACAAAACCACAACTGATGGGGAAAAATAATAAAACAAATAAAACCATATGAACTTCTGTGCAAATCTGAAACCACATTCTTACTGCTAAACATAAAAACAAGCAACTTATATAAACCAAACCACTTTTGAGAACTCAGGGGTTTGGCCCTAAAAATCTTATCCCTTCTAGTATAATTTTATGTACCTGAAACAAAATGAACAGACAAATCAACACTATTCTGTACCACGCATTTCAGGAAATTTGCTTTATGATGTTGGAGCTGCAAATTTTCTTAAGGTAGTTCCCTTTAAAAGTCAGAAGTCATCCTTTTCAAGGACCTCAATTGAAGGCCAGACCCCAGGACCTTATTCTTTTATCAAGCAAACAATCTGCTACTCTCTGTTTTCACAATCTGATCTTTTTACTTGAGTAGGTTGTAGATTCAGACAATTTCACAATGGTACTTAAAGTTATGAAGTATTACATAACAAACAGCAAAAGAAAGGTTTAATCTTGGCTGAAAAATTCAGCTAGTGAGCACACACACACACCCCCCCCAAATGAAGGAACCTGCAGAAAAGATCAGCAGTAAAAATCACTAACAGAAAAAGAGTGGCAGTAAAGTCAGTGTAATCCAACAAGTGGATGCTAACTTTGTAGCTTGTGCTTATTCCAGAGCAAAATAAACTTCTAGATTAAGATACACTTCTAAGAGAAACAAGAGAAACAGTTACTACTAAATGAACAATGGATATTAGCCAAAACAACTTCAAGTATTTTCCCTTCGTGTACAAGATTATCATTATTATATATATAAAAAGAACCCCGAACCACGCCAACAAACAAAAACTACCAAAAAACCCAAAACCAAACACAAAAACAAAACTAAAAAACCCCACCCGAAACCAAAACAAACAACCCAAAGCTTAGTAAAGATATGGTGGCCAAGTATTTAATATACTTGCCTTGGAAAAATGATTAAAGCACAGGCTACCTAAATCTTACTTCTGCTACTTAAAGCAACAGCCATACATGAATTAAAGAGGTTTGTAAAATGCCATGTAGTTTGACTCCATGAGCTGAGCACTTGTACCAGCTGTGTGGTTCTGCAACTCACATACCAAAGTTTATGTTGGAACAATCTAGATATTAAACTACACCCATACTTACTGAAAAGATTTTCTAAGAGAACATATGAATGAAATAGCCATGAAAAACTTCAGTCCTACCAGAAAGCCAGTCAAGACCATCACCAGAGCATTATTTCTGATAAATAGTTCCAGCCTTATGTAAGCAGAATTTGTACAATTTGTAACAGAATTTATGTCATTCTGCTTTGTAATACCTTACAAATCATTTTGATTATAGCCTGAGATCATAGAAGTATTAGCAATACTCCTAATTACTTATAATACTTAGAATAAAAAGAGAAATGGAAAAAAAAAAAGTAAATCCAACCATATTCACAAAGCTGGAAAAGTGATAGAAGAAATACCAGTTCTATGACAATAAGAGGAAGCATTAGATTTATGCATTGTGAAATAAATCTGGAAAGTAAAAGAAACCACAATTAAGACCGAAACAAAAAGAGACAAAGCAGCCAGCAGTGTTATAACAGACTGCTCACATAAGTGTTAGAAATAAAGAAAAGGGGAGAAAATGAAAATGAACTCTTAAAAACTTCAAATAAAAGACGATGGCAGAAAGAGAAAGAAACTGAGCTTATCGTCATTAGCAAGACATAGAATATGATGAACTGTCACAAAAATGGAGTATGGTATTTCTGGAAGGGTAGAGTTTCTCTTACAGATCAGAATATTTTCCAAATTTTATTTTCTCTATGTTTACATTTGGATATATACACATACTTTCTAAAATAGAAGCTCTGCATGAAACAGTCTGATAGGTGAGTAATCTGGACCAAGACTCAAAATGTTAAGGAACTCACTATTTTAGGAAGAATCACTTCTTTCTTGTTTACTGTGTCACCAGAGACATGTTCTGATTCTGGAAGAAATTCTACTGGTGAGAAGTATCCACTGGTCTGTACACCTTTTGTGAGCTGTGCTCCTTTTTTAATATTTTGGTTGTTGGCTGTAGAAAGTACAAACTAATTAAACCACGTTTTTCCTTGAAAATATCCCATTATATACCTATTTCTCATTTTTAATGATTTGTAGCAAACAAAAGACAGAATAGAAGTGGAAAATATCGACAAGTTTCACATAGTTTTTTTCAGCATCTGTAAAAGCTAATTAAAGAAAAAATTATGGAAACTTCTACTGAAAAAAATAATAAAAAACCCACCCCAAAGATGCTTAACAGTCATTACAGTATACTGAGTATTTGTTAAAAAATCCCCACAAAATATCTCACTCATCTTACTGCTTGTCACAGAAGCTACACGTAGAGAAGAAAAAAATAAAATTCACTTATGTGCATCATTGAAACACATACACTTCTATGGAATGACATTTAAAAAAATCCAAACCTTCAATAGAACAGTAGTAAAGTATCTAGATTAAAATGAGCAGCAGACAAACTGTTTGAAATGCTGGCACTAACCATTTAAACCAGTCCCATAAATTCCTACTTCTTCTGACAAGTAAATTCTACTGATCCAGTGAAAACAGTCTAAGTACACATACAAACACATGTATACACATATATTTATGTGGGTAGCATAAGACTTGAGGCTGCCTTGTCACACCAGAAGAAATCACTGCACTGATACTTTCAGAAGATGTTGTTCTTGAACCAGGTACTTCCCCCCCCCCCCCCCCTTTTTTTTTTCTTTTTCTCTCAGAGTGCAGGTCATCTGACAGACAGTAAATTTGAACTAGTAAAAAAATAAATGAAAACATTGCCAAAATAGTAATTGCAGTGAACTTACATACTTTTTTAATCCCCTGTAATTTATTGCCATGTAGACAGTACCCATGATCTACTGGAGAATTTAATGAACAATCTTCCCCTCCTCCTTCACCCAGCAACATCTAGTATGGAAGGAGTGAAGAACACTGATAAGTTCTGGGTTTTTGTTCTGCTGCAGTTACAGAAGAGTCAAACAAACAATATGCCCTTCTTTGTAACTACTGTTGTATTGAAAGTGAAAAAAAGTCAGCGTTCTTGAACGAGCAGTGGTAGGGTCAAACACTGAATAGCATTACTGATATAACCTAGCAGAGCAATTTTGAAGTGCTGCTATTAATTATTCTGCCTTTATTGCTTTATGTAAGTTACCTCTTTTCCTTTGCATATTATCCATGTCTTTTCTTGGTGATAGCTTCAACATACGGTTAGCATATATATTTTTTGCTTCAAGTTCTCTTTCTTTTTCCTGTGAATGAAAGAGGTAGGTAGAGCCATGAGTTACTAACATTTCATTTACTAGCAATTAGCAAAGCTGTAAATTAAAAATGCGTGTCGTAATAAAAAAAAAAAAGAGTAAAGCAATTAATAGTTACATCTAATGTTTTAAGGAGGACAATCACATTCTTAACTTTGCTTATGCTATAAGAAAATAGAACTTCCCCTATAAAAAGCTCATTAGCAAAATATTCTGGGGGAAAAAAAAATCAAAACAATAAACACACACAAAAAACCCCCTCTGCATTGAAAATAAAACTAAATGCCAATGCTTCCATAAACATCAGTAAGACTTACAATGTACGTATAGATTGCACAACTGAGTTTTCAGAATTGTAAGAGTTAAACATTTCAATGGCAGCAATGTTACTTGTCACAGGGCATGTCAGTACCACAGGGCAAAGGCATCACAGAGGCAGGGAGTCATCCTTCTTTCATGATGTTTATTTAATGAAATACAGGAATGAACAGTGAGTTACCAGAAATCATGATAATGAAAACATTTTAAAAATATTAAATTCCCTGCTAACAAATCAGGCTTAAAACACTCGAAACAAGTTTGAGTTACTAACACTACTGCTACTTGCTTGATGGCTAGTAAGGTGGTAAACTGGTGCATCTTCATTACAGAAGTATATTTGAGATTTGGGGTTTCAAGGAAATTCTACTAGACACTAAATACTTCAGCTCAAGTCTTACTTATTATTTTTTTTTCCTGGAGATAAACTGATTTGGTAGAACAATGTTTTCAGTGCTTAAATTTAGAACCCGGGCAACAACAGGGTAGAAGGATGCAAATAAACCCTTGCAAAAAATTAGCAACTCACACAGATGTCACAAATACATGAAATTAATCTTTACACAAACCTACTGTACTGTAAATAAATTAGTAACAAAGTACTGCTTATACCTGCAGATTTAATTTTCAATTCAAGCCTTCAAAACCTAATTTCTTAGTAGATCTTGTGGTTTAATTGCAACGCTGGCTATGTACTTGATCTTGCTTTTCTTAACTAGTGCTAACAATAATGATTAACATAGAGACATTGCTATTGTAAACACTGTAGGGTCAGAGCACAGAACATTTCAGTTTAAAGCAGGAAGAGAACTCACATATGCTATGTAATTAAGTACACATCAGAAAGTGCAGTCACTGGTAAACTATTCAAACCTGATTACAGATACTTCCAAAGATAAAATGCCAGAACACAATTAGCAACTTGTATTTCTTCACGTTTTACCTTAAGTTTCTGATTTAGTTGATTAAGCTCTTCTTGGAGAACTCGGTTTTCTTCTTGAGCCTCATACATCTTTTTTTTCTTTGAATGTAACTCTCGTTGAAAACTGCTACCAGTTAATTCAATATTTTTTTCCAGATCCTTCAATTAAAGAAAAAAAATATTTTTTTTTTAAATAACCAAAGTCTTTTTTTTATAGTCAAACTACTTAAATAAAACTACAGTAAACCAGCATCTTGGATGTGGAGGTTGGTTCCAGCATTGCTGTAACACTGAATACATTTAAACCCTTAATCTTAACTTTGAGGGGGCAGACAGAGTACCTGCAGATGCTGCAGCAGCTCATCCTCCTGGAGTATTGAGAGGTGATTTGAGGACATATAATAGGAACACACACTACTTTCTGTGAGGCTCTTGGCACAGTGGACCTCTAGATCACTAAACCAAATCTGAGACTGATCATTAAGAAATGAAATACCTCTCTGAAAGTGCAGGATTAGAAGGAAGACAATAAATATTTTTTACCCTTTCTACTAGAAACAAATGTGTTACTGTGATTTCACTTACATATCCTCATCTTGCAATAGATGTTTTAAGTGAACCTGTGATGACAAGGAAAGTAAAAAAAAAAAAAAGAAGAAGAAAATCCCTTGTTTTTTAGAGCACGATTCATTTTAACATTATCCAGTACTACAAATGCTGAAATACCTGGTCACAAAACTACAGATGCCAGATGGTGACACTGCAGGGTGAGGTGATTTGGGTAATTCAGCAGTTTATATTTTGGTATTTTGGGATATATCTTATGAAAGCTTAGTTTCTAGCTTAATCCTTTGGATTTCAAGTTCTATTATCTCTGCAATGTAATTTAGGTTTAATTACTAATACAGACAACAAACTTTAACTCCATTTTAATGATCAACATAATTTTAGCTAAAAATAGAACTGCAAACAGCTACCAAGAGTTTAATAGTGTTAATACAATTATTTTTTCAATAAGAGGAGTTTTCAGACATGTTTACAATGCAGAAGTGTTTAGATGTGCTTATGAGACTGTAAACATTTCTGCTGAACAAAATTAAAATATATTGCAGAAAACTGTTTAAATGGATACCCATAAAATATTCTAAAGCTCATTTCAGTATTAAAAAAAATCCTATAATTTTGTTCATCTCAGCTCTCAGGTGTGCAGAATATTGGACAATCAAACACTGTATGAATGCAGTTCACAAAATGGAAAAGTATTTACTATATATAAATTTATTTTCTTTTTTTCAGAACTTCAGTATACAGTTCCCTAAATACCTAAAAACTTTTACAGAAGCTTCCCCTTCAAGAGAATAAATTAGATTGCATAAAGTTGTATTATAGTTGCATCTGTTTCTGAAACATCATTACTTGCTACAAAAACACTTAAAAGCACAAGTCCACAGTATGCATTCTGACAGAAGATACTTAAATGATGAGCATAAATTTGAATGCACAACTACCAAGCATGTAACTATATAATCACCTCGGAAATAAGTTACTTGATGATACTTCTGCGTGAGAAATAGTTATTTGCCATGTGCTCCACAACTGTGAAAAAGCCACAATTCATGAAGCTCATTATGGCAAGAAATATCTGTACCAGAATTTCTTGCAGAAAGGAAGTCCCCTCACCTTAACTCTTTTCTCGCTGTCCTCCAGCCGGCTCTCTGCATAGGCCAGTTTCTTTGCCAGGTCATCTCTTTCGGCAAGGTGCTTATCCGCAGACAGCTTTTTCAGTTTCTGCAAGGCAGTTTTTGTTCTGTACAGTTCATCTTCCGAATCTTTCAGCCGTCTCTCAGTTGCACGTTCTCTCTCTTGAGACTTTCGTAGGCGCTCCCTTAATATCCTAACCTCATTGTTGTGCCGAGCAAGGAGCTGAGAGATTTCGTTTTCTGTGTCTTCAAACTTATTCAAGGCTTTCTCCTGCCTGTGTTGAAGCCTCTTCAGTGCCCTGTTTTCCTTCTGCAGCTCATCTAGCTTGATGTGGAGTTCAGTCAGTTCATTTCGAAGCTCATTGATTTTTAGCAGCCTGGCAGAAAGAACTCTTTTTGTAACAAGATCTATATCTTTTGCAGGAGAATCCCTAGTGAGGCTCTGAGAACGGAAACCCCACTGCGTTCCTCTTTTGCTTGGTGCATATTTGGAACCCAGTTTCTTTGTGGCTGAGGAAAAATAAAAAGCGTGTTTACTATAAGACAATGCAGTTTGACATCCTTCTTGGAATAAAGCTCTGTCTGAAACAATTTTACAATACTTAACAGAGATTGCAGCTTTCAAACCAGACAATAAAATGCACATATATGACAGACTTACGCTCCTTTTGAGAGATAAAAGATGGAGATTTATGTGATCTACTGTAAGAGGTAATAACTGCAGCCATCAATATAGGGCCATTTTAAAGTAATCATCCGCAAACTGTATCAGAAATAACAGTCATATTTTGTTAATGTTTGATTATGTTTATTAAAATGTTTTAGAAATACTGTACACTCTTATGCATACAATATTATAAAATGCCTTTTAAATGGCAACAATTATCTGAGCGTTAGCTGGTTATGTATTATGCAAGATGTAATTCAGACAACTGCAGTAGTATTTTCAAATCCAGCTGCCATGCTCGCAGACAAAACAGCAGATTTCAAAGGCTCAATGCCTTCAAAAAGCCTCCAAAGCAAAATTATAAATCCCATGAAAATTCAGTTCTCCCCTGAATAATTTATTCTTGTATCACAAGTTATTTTCCAGACAGTATCCTTATTTGATTACTAGCATGCATCACTCGCATTCCTATTTGTTGTTATTATATTATCACCCCCACAGATAAAAACATAAGCATTTTGTTTCTATCTTATTTGCCTCTGAAACCACACTCAAAGAATGAAGCATATAATCCACCACAAAATATCTCTTAAAACAACCGAATGTATAAAGAGTGCATCATTCACCCAGGTCTATCAGTGTCTGAAAGAAACATAGTGAGCAGCAGCCTGTAATTCGGGACACAGCAATGGTGCAGTTACCTATGCACAGTGAGTGTGTGTAACAGAAATCCTTCCTCCCCCTTGGTGCTCACCATTTTTCTATTCTACAAAGAATATTTTACAGCAAAAATAACAGCTTTAAAATATTTTCTTATAATTTCCTCTAAAAATTAGCACAAATACTCCATTTGTTTTGTACTTGATGCTCATTTTTTCCACAGCTTAGGCAAACAGAAGAAGGTTGTTTTTTCTCCTGTACAAAGAATACTTATGTCACAGTCAGGTGTGAAGAGATTCCCGGGCTGCAGGAATGATGCCACTCCCATCACCAACTAAGGGAATTCCCACTAACCCCAGACTTCCAGCCCCTTCACTAATTTCTCTACATTTAGGGCAGAACAGAAAATTTCAGTTCTGAGTTTGCACATTTGCCCATATAGTTAAACTGGGGAATAATGTCTGTCAAGAACAACGTGACATTCACAAGGCCTTCATGGAACAATTACGTTCAATTCCGGCTATGTAATCGAAGACCTAGTCATTTATTTGCCCCCTCCAAATTAAACCACACAGTGGAACTGCAGTTTCTGCTTCCCATGAAGGGTAACCCATGGCTGCTATGGAGAAGATCTCACTTCTGAACGCAGAGAAGTTCAGCAAAACACCAACACTGAAGGATCTAGAGAGATAAGCTCTCTGGGCAGCTTCAAGATTTACGGTTAGATCTTCTGGCACACTCTAGATCATAATCTTGAGCAAATGATTCACACAGTATCAGTGCTTAAGAATGAAACGGAGCAGTGAGCAAGTGAGAAGAGGCAGGATATGCTCCAACTTCAGCAGAAAATGCGTGCAACTATTTAGAACAAACTGTCAAAGTGTGGCACAGACACTTTTTATCCCTAGTTCAGCTCAGGACCTGTATGACATCTACCTTTCTGTAGGGATGTTTGCTTCCACAGAATCTCAACCAAGAAAGCAGCTTATATAGGTGAGGTGTGTGTGTGAGCAAGCTCAAAGGGGAGCTATTTCATCTCAAAATGGAAATTATTTACCTTTAAGGAAGGGCCAGGAGAAACAGTCTTTTGCATTTCCACATGCACCCAATTTTCACCAGATGGATTTTCTCTCTTGCCACATTAGTGGCCCTTTGTTTGAATTTTTTTTCTTTCTTTCCTTTTTTTTTTTTGGTGTTTTTTTTTTTTTGGTTTTGTTTTTTTTTTGAAAGTACTAGACTTCAACAAGACAGATAACTTCAGGGGTATTTTGTCTGAGAGATTTTAACAACTGTTTCTCTTTTACTGGCTCCACAGTAAGGACTTGCATTGAGTCCTTGGCCTTAAGTCTTTTTGTCAAAGATGGTATCAGTACAATTTGACAACAGGCTAGTAGGAGAGACATGTTCACATGTTAAGAAAAATATGAGTAATTTGGAGAATCACCAAAAATCCTCCTTAGACAGGAGCAGGTTAATTTCAGTTTTCAACAGAGCAGTTACATTCTACTTGCAATCTGTAGCATAACTCACAAGAATCTTATTCATAGATTCTCATAATGGTAGTTTCCCACTTTTATTTCAATTTCCAAAGATAATTAACTCTTTAGTGTAGTTCCAAAGCAGCAATTTCTGCTATCTACCTACCTTGGTAGTGCACGAGGCTGTTTGAAGTTTGTGTTTTGTGATGTCTTTTTTCTTGGCTTGTAGATGGATAGCTTAGCGTTGGTGACTGGCCAGATGAATGAGATGCATTATCTTCATCTGAATAATAGGAGTCACTATTTTTATCCCCATCTGATTTCCTGTCGTGCTCAGAATCTGGGCTCCTTACTCTTTCTCCCATTTTTCAGATTTAACTGCTTTCCAAATTTTTCTCAAAGTCTGTTCATTTTGACACAAAGAACCTTTCAGTTGTCACAATGGCAGCAGCTGGATTATTTCCTTGGATTTATCATCTTCATCTCCAAAGCATGAGATCTTTGCAGTTCAGTTCAGCAAGCAGTGGTTATCACTCAGAACATATTTTTTCTGTAACAATTTAGAAAGAGAAAGCGGGAATGGTTTTACTGTTAAGAAAAAAAGGTTAAAAAAACCCTGTAAAATTATTCAGGATTCCTATATCCTTATGCCACACGCTGTGCTACATTAGCCTTATTATTTATATTAAAAGTGACATACATCACTCTAGGAGTGCAACTAATATTGCAATCAGTAATTTGAGGCACTTCATCCCCAAAAGAGAAATCGGAAAATTAACACAGCTAAATCTAGAATAAGAAATTACTCCCAGGTTAGAGAGAGGGGAAAAAGAAGTATCTGGAAAATAAAACAAGTGAAAGCTTGACACTATTCAGGAAAATCACTTAAATGCAGTTAAAAACTTTTCAATACTAAATTCACAACCTATTCATGTGACTGGAATTGAGATCTCATTTGTAGAATTTGACTAAATCTTCCATATCTCAATTTCAGACCCTCCAATGATGTTAAATAATGATCTTGAAAACTCAGTTGTGCCATTTGTCAGGACATGCTGTCCCTAGCTGCTATTGAGGCAGTACCCACGGACCGCAGTCTTTGCCCCATAAAGTACTGTCTTACCCTACCTACTGTCTTACCTACCATCTGCTGCTTCATGCCTTCAAGAACTGGCAGAAGAACACACAAATGTGTCACGTCCTTTAGAGGAAAATGCAAATATAGCATTTTGGGGATTTTATATCTGGTAAGAGATACCATCTCACTGGTATATAGTAAGCATTGTATCTGCAGCATGTATAAAAGGAGAAGGGCTGCTCCTGTGGCCTGTCTTCTGATGAAAACTGAGAAATCCCCTAATCTCAAGGTAAAAATCACCTTATTTTGCATTTTGGAGACACTTCGTGAGAATACAATAGAGCAAACATAGCCAAAATTTTCCCCACCTTCTTGGTCAGAAGAATTTTCTCATCAATTTAAAAAGTATTTTACTGTCTATGCTCAGCCTCCCACGTCTTTTGTCTCTCTCACCACTCTTCACAGCTCTCAAGCTTATTTTGCCATCTATCTCCCTTCACTCCATCTTGAGGACATGAAGCCTCTAATGGGTGAACAAATAGGACTCGCATCAGAGCCCATCAGTTCTGCCTGTTGAATGACCTAAGCTCCTAGCCCACTTCTAAATGGTAAAGCAAGCTACACACAAAAAAATAAGTTTTCAATCAAAACTCTTCTACATTGCAGGGCATACAACGTAACTGTAAACGCACTGTACATTCTTCACTACGTTATTTCCCCATAAAATAAACTCAGCATGCTTCTCAGCCTTCTCTTCTGCTGTCTACACAGGCAGAATTGCATAGCCAAGGAGAAGTGTACTATAAGCTGCCGAAACAGGTTCCATTAAAAATTCAAGTTTTCTGGCCCAGTTCGCTGTAGGTACAACTCTGCCTCCAGTGACTGGAATCCATTTGCCCTCATAATCTATACAGAAGGAATTAGATGAATAAATATCTCAACAGTTTTCTAAACTAGGAAGCTGCTGGGAAATTATTGCCAAAATATGCAGAAGAGAGTCTTTTTCTTTACTCAGGGAGTAACTTTCCAAAATAATATTTTTTAAGCACTTAAATATTTTCAAAGTGTTCCACATAAAATTTCTGTCAGAGATGATTCTGATGCAAACTAAAATTGCACTGCAAAGCCCAGAAGAAAGACAAGCTATGCTTGAGATCACTTGTCCTAGAGATTGCTACAGACATGCTGGAAAGTATCAGTTATTCTGAACATTGAAATCATCAGTAATGACCGTTCTTTTACCTTCTGAAACAATGCAGTTATTAAAGACATTTCAACGGTATATATCTAATAATAACTGTGTTATCTTTGTTTTTAAGTGCCATGAAGACCCCCAGACGTGCTCACGAGCACAAAACTAAGATCCTGTAAGAGTATTAGGACTTAGCAGGATGCATGCCTACTCCCAAACACCCCCATTCCTAAGTCCTGACCTCATAAACATCTGTGCAGAATTTTTGCTCCTAGAGGAGCAAACCAAGCCCAAACAGAAACCTACACAGGCAGGTTTTTGGGAACAACCTGTTCTCTAGTGGGTGCACAGGCAAGATCACATCATTTCTGTCTCCACACAACACAGACTTAGGGAAAGCAAAAAATATAAAATAATATAGAAGTGAATATATTTATATTAAAATACTAAAATAACATAAAATATAAAAATAGTACTCTGGAGGGCTGTAACATGAACCTTATATTATTACAGTCATCCTGACTGAAAAAAAACCCCCACATTAAAAATGGTAGTTGCATTTGTAACCCACACAAAGTATACTGTTGTCCTTGAAGCCAAAGGCTTCATTTCCAACTAAAAACATGGGCCACAAAACTGTCAGACTTTGCCTGAACTCATCTTGGGTGCTCAGAACTTTGCTATAGTTTATTTAGCTGCAACAAAATTAGTTAAGAACCAGGGAGCTTCCCTAAATTGTTTTTAGCTTTTTGCTCAGCTTTGTACAATTGTCTAGCAGCCACTGTTAAATTTTTGTTGATAAATAACAGACAGCAATAACAAGGAGTTATTCTGTGCAGAATGAACTACCTACAACCCTTAAAAAATACGCAGCAAGAAGTACAGGCAGAGGGTGACTGCAGGGACCTGAAAGCACAAACACAGGAAGATACTGGGCCCCTAAGCTGTTAACAGGTCACCTGTGCTCAATTACTGGTCATCTATGGGATGGGTAAAACCAGTTTTATAGCCAACATACAGAGCACGGAACAAGTACACAACTTATGTAAAACACATCACAACTTGTAAATTCAGAGGTAATGTGGAATCACCAATCAATGTACAGAATAGAACACAATGAAAAGCAAAGTATACGGTGCGTTAACAAGTGTACAAAAATGATCCCAAATGGACTCAAATCAAGGAGGAAGAAACCATTGCCATCCTCCTCCTGCTGCAGAAGGATCTGGGATGCTAGTGACTTGCTGTAAAGACTCTCCCCCCTCCCAGCTGAAGCCAGTCAAGTTGCAGAGGGAGAGCGGTTGGGCAAAGATAACACCAGAGAAAAGGTTTAGTACCAGAGTTTGTGCCCTGCAACCTTACCACTGTAACCATACATAACTTGAACTGTGTTAGTATCTGGACTAATATTATATCTTTGATTAGACCATTAAGTTTTTAATTGGACTAACAATCAATTGTTGGCTCTGCATCCAAGACGCGTTCCCTGTTTTGCTCATAACACAATGAATAAAACAAACAGCCGGGAGTTGAAGCAACCTAGATTGTTACT
>WUAM01000431.1:32142453-32180408 GCA_024336885.1 Actenoides hombroni
GAGGTGTCCCTGCCCATGGCAGGGGGGTTGGAACTAGATGATCTTGAAGGTCCCTTCCAACCCTGACAATTCTATGATTCTATGATCTTGCACATTGGAACAGATGCACAGACATTTACACACATCTGTCTGCATGCACACCAGAGGTAGTATCTTGCATCCACCCTTACAGAAAAGCTTTGCTCAAAATCCAGGAGTTGATACCAGAGATTTTGACTGAAAGCAGTTCCACAGATCTAGGTAGCCAAGAGTTCCAGTTCAGGCTGCTGTTTCTAGTAGCAAGGTAGATTGTTGCTCCCACTCTGCACTGCTACAAAGGTATCCTGTGAGGTAGCGAAGATCTCTGTATTAGAGCATTAGTATGGATAGAGTTAGGGTCCAGCTGAAGGTTTTTTCCTTAACATATGTTGAAATATCCTCCTGCATACAGGGTGCATTGTGTATGAGCACATACTTCCCTTTGCTCTTAATTATCTGCAATCATATCATCAAAATATTTTAAATTCTAATGCAAGTGAAATTAAATGTCAGTCTGGTTTGACGCTATAAATATTCATGGTCTCCTTGTACTTTTTAATGCATTTGTCAAAATAAGCTGTAGTTTTGTGGGAGACCAGCTGCTTTTCTTACCGCATAGTCACCTACCTTGAGAAATGAGAAGCCCAAGATCACTTCCAGAGCTTGTCTCCCATGCCCTGGACTCTAAAATGACCTGAAATCTTTTCACTGTTTCTTTTCTCATGTGCTCCCGAGTCATTCGCTGGAAAGTGACCGCTCACCTTTTACAATTTTACAATTTATACTTCTTTGAAAATATGTCTATTGGTGTCACTTCTCATAGTAGGACTAGCTGCAACCCCCTCAAGGGGATTTTCTTGACCATTCTCTGACTGCAATGGCATTGGAGCCGCTACAGCATTTCTGACACCTCTTTTGTGTCTCTGACAGGCAATGGAGAATGGGCTTCCGTGAACTCGGCTGAACTTGAAGATACATAAAAGAAGCACGTTGGGCATTGTTCGTGGGCAATTGTTTTTAACAATATAATTTTCCAAAGCTGTGAAATATTGAAATATTAAAGGGAAAATATAGTGCAATGGAAAAAAAACCCTCAACATTTACATACACTTCACACCACTAGCTGATTTCAGAGATTCCTAAAGGAATTTGTCAGAATTCTTTTTGCTAGCATACCTGCTTGGATTATGAGCTCACTGCTGCCTTGTGGAGAAGTACTAGGTGAATAACAAAAGTGGTTGCTGGTGAATCACAGGAATATAATTTACAATGTGATGAATTAACACTACTGCATAATAAAATGAGATGTCCCATTACTACAATCCAAAGCTTTAACTGCTCATGTTGTGGATATAGGCATGTTTTAACAAGGTCCCAAATTAAACAAGGTAATGACTGCTTAAGGGCTAGTAACAAGTATTTTATAAGCAATTTAAATAACAAAAAAAAAAGCCTAGTAAAGCCTGTGAGGGTGGAGAAGATGCTGAGGAAACAAGCATTAAATGTTTGAATAGAAAAAAAACCGTACTATTTGAAGGAGACATTTCAGTTAAGGACATCTTTCTCCCGAAGATACGCTACTGGGAGGAAAATTTCATGCAGATTGTTCAGGATCTGGCAGTTTTATGTTAAATGATGCATTTGTTCTTAGGAGGTTTTAGTAACATTTTCCCAGAAACCGCTTTTTGAAGGACAAACGTGATAACTGTGGAGTTGTTCCTACTGCTTTTGCATAATCTACGATTTCATATTCACAACATGTATATTAGTCTTTGACACACGCACAAAAAATGCAGTGACCAAATAATTTTGACACATTCTTTAATCAAAAGCAATGTGTGTTGCTTCTGAACATCCATCTCCTTTGGCTTTAAAATTCATTTCTATTGCTAGGATAGAAAATGATTTTTTTTCTGTCTCTGTAGAGTTTAGTGATATAAATTATGTTGTAGAGAAATAAGGTTGAATGTATCTTTGAAACGAGTAAAGAAAATGGAAGTCATATCAAAATAAACTTGACCTTGAATGTGACTGCTTTGAAAACATTTTCATTGTCCCAGTTACACAAGTGCCATATAGGGACGAAAAAAATATCTTCCCCTTAAAAAATCTTCCTTCAAAATACGAACACATCTGGATTATTAGCATTAGACTCAGAAAGAGACCTTGGCAACTCACACTGCTTTGAGGCACCTGATGATGTAATCACCAAATTCTATTTATTTATTGATGTTTGTAATGCAAAACAGGATGCTTCCAGTGAGGGGGGAGAAGCACCAACGCCTCAGCCCACAGTTTTACTTACCACAGGCTTTGGGCAAGTAGGAGGTGGGGATTTGTGCCCACTCAGAGAAGGGAGTTGAAACTTGGGTCCTCAGATTTCTGGATAAGCCTCCCAAGTCAAGCTTGTTAAGGGAGTGTAGGCAGACCAAAGTTTTCCATAAGATACATCCCAAGCTGCCTGTCACTGTGAAGGTTGAGCTGCCTCTGAGCAGAACACGTGCCTTGGGAACTTTGGGCATCACTGATGAGGACAGAAACTTGGAGACAGCATCCTTGGCTTAATTACCTTCATTTATTAAAATGCTATTTAGGGTAACTCTGAGCCTTTACAACTTGAAGTGTATAAACTCCTTCAAGTATGAAGCAGCTTACTTGAATCCTCTATGTTGGAATTAAATAACATTAAACCAATATCTTTTCCATCTTCTCGGGATTTGCAGTAGTTTAGCGCTTTTTTTTTTGGCAATAAAAACTCTAGAATATTCTAATACTCATGTTGTGAGTCTATGCTGTGCTTCAAGGATGCTTTGATTGATGAAGACTTCTTTTCTGGATGGTTTTTCCTTTTCTGTTTTTATAACCGAAACTGTCAATCCTCTCCTAAAACCTAGTAAATAATGAGATCAGTCACTGGGTAGCTGGTGGAAAAGGAAGGACAGTGACTGAGCCAAGCCTGGACTGCAGGTGAAAAAACAGGGGAGGGATATTTCAGATAGTTAAAAGAAAGATCCTGGGCCTCCTCAGACATGTTTGAAGGACTGCACGAGGGATGTTTACAGAGGCTGATGCTGGGCTCGAGGGGCTAGTCCTCTGGACAACCTGTATCATCAATAAAAAGGGAGGGACACCTATCCAACCAAAGTGAGTCAAGTAGGCTTTATTCTCATTTTGCTTTATCTCTTCCTTGTCACCACACGGGGAACATTCTGGTAGCTCAACGCAGTGACATGAGCTGCATGGGAGGATTGGATCTGGGCCTGCCCATTTCACCTGTACCACAGAGCAGCTTCTGCTCCCTTTATTTCTGTCCTGCACCTTTCAGGCTTACAATTTTACTGCAGTTCTAGAGCTGGAAAAACGGTCAGTTTGTAACCGGGGATTTTAATCCATTTTAGTTAAAGTGAAAAAATAAATAAAATGGTGAGAAGTGTTGATAATTGGGGATTTAGTCCAGTTCATTCCATGTCTACTACCAGGAAATACCATTTCAGGGAGGAAAGTGGCATCACATCTTTCTGTGCCATAAGTAAAACCTGTCAGCTGAAATAAGATACGCAGTTCTGGTGTCCACACTTGAAGAAAGGTGTTGAAAAACTAAAAAAGCTTCACAAACACATTTCAAGAATCACTGGGGTTCCATAAAACTCAATGTTACAGGGGGAGACACCCAAGAGAAGATTAATTACAAAGAAAGATTGAGAGATCACTTGAAAGTGAGTTCTGTTGTTCCTCATCCTAGGTGGCTTTTAGTCTAGCAGTAAAAAGGTGCGATGAACCTTAGTGGTTAGAAGTTGGAGGTAGTCCCAAGCAAGAGAGTGCACATTTTTACCAGTGAAGGGAACTACTTTTACCTGGACAACTGTGCAGAAGAGATGTGGGAGTTTTAGGTCGTGAGTGCCCCCAGCTGTCTGCTCGGCCTCTTGCTGCAGCTGACTAGTCTTACAAGAGCCTGCCAAAGGAGGTGAGGGGCTGTATCTTAGGTACTCTAGAGAAAATCTGGTATTTTTGGTCAAACTCAACTTTGCTGGTGACTGAAGCTGCTTTTCCAGGGAAGGGGGAATTGTATCATGCTAAATTACCATAGTAGTGTTTGCCAGAACTGGTAGGTTGTGTCCTTGTTGTAAGAACAACTGGTAAGGCCTGATTGATTGTGATTATGTGTTACCTGGTGAAATAATTGCGATGAAGCAGGCTGGGTCAGATCTCAAAAGGAGGATGCTGAAATCATCTAATCTTGTGGTTTCAACTGGATCCTAGCTCCAAGGTCCTTTCCAGTCTGGACCAGCCTCTGTGTGACAAGGATAGCTGGGTACCCATGCCAGGGAGATAATGAGGTACTGATCATTTGAGCATAACTTATAGCTAAGGGCATGCTAGGATACATCGTATGCGACCTATGAGCATTAGCATGAGCCAGCAATGCACCCCTGAGGCAAAGGGAGCCAACAGCACCTGAAGATGCAGAAGGGGGAGAGCTTCCAGCAGGTGAGGGAGGTGACCCTGCTCCTCTGCTCAGCACTGGTGAAGCACATCAAGAGTGCTGGGACCAGTTCTGGCTCCCCAGTACAAGAAAGGTATGGACATACCGGAGTGGGTCCAGCGAAGGGCGATGGAGGTGATGAAGGGACTGAGACATCTGACATAACAGGTGAGGATGAGCAAGCTGGTACTGTTTGGCCTGGAGAAGATAAGGCTTAGCGGTGATTCATCAGTGCCTGATGGTGGGTATAAAAGAAAAGGAACCAGACTCTTCCCAGTGGTGCTCAGAGACAAGACAATAAGCAATGGGCACACTTTAAAATACAGGAAATTTCAACTTAAGACAACACTTTTGTACTATGCGGGAGATCAAAGACAAGTTTGCTCAGGGAGGTTGTGGAATCTCCATCCTTAGAGATAGTCAAAACCTGACTGGACACAGTCCTGGACAACCTACTCTGGCTGACCCTGCTTGAGCAGATCAGGGTTGGACAAGACGATCTCCAGAGGTCCCTGTGACCACAGCCATTCTGTGATTCTGCAATACAGAACGCGTATTATGTGTGAGGAGTGCTGGGGCTGATGTCACTGGTCCTTATAAGATATTTTATCATTTGAATTCTCATGTATGCAGTGTTTTGATTAGGACTTTTCACTGTGGCATCAGCACCCAGCTGCTGTTGATTAATCCCTCTTCTTCTGATGGGGTTCTTTCTCCCTGTCCTAGGGTATTTTAGGGCTCAGCCTCAGACCTAGAAATTTGGTGATGTTGGTTCATGTGCTTGCATCTGCATTGACATAATTGGATATACTTTTTTCATCTCAACAGTTGATAGTCAGTCTGTATAACAGAACTGTTGCCTTTGTTGTTTTCCACATTAGCAATTTGTGTGTCATATTGCAAATTTTACGTGTAGTAATGCGATGTTCTCATCAAGGGCATCCATAAGCGTATTGAAAAAATTAACACTAAAAGAGATTCCTCTCTAAGCTCACAAAGTACACAATCCCTTGGAATGAAAACACTTCAACTATAGTATATTTTTATGACCTAGTTGTTAATCAGTTTCAAAAATTATCATTTAATTACGTGTTGCATTGATTTTTGTTTAGAGTTATTTATTAATGCAACATTACATCATATGTTTGGTAAAGATGCTATTTCAACCACAATCTTCATTATCAGTCTAATGCTTAATCTCATTAAACCGGTATCAAATTCGTTTGACGGGCTGAATTCCTGGGAAACCGCGTTGACTGACAGTAACAAATCCATAATCCGTTAATTCTTTCATTAGTATCCCATATCAGCATTTCTATTAGTTTGCTGGATGACGCTTGCTAGCAAAAGCTGCCTGTAGTTACCCGAGCGATTAAATTTGTTGTCTGAAAAGACGGGTTCAGGTTTAACTTTTCCCAGAGAACTTACTGAAGTGCCTCTGCCAAGCGGCAGGATTGCGGAGCAGACCAGTTTCTTAACCCTTCTCCAGTTCCTTAAAGGCGATGGACGAGTTCCGTGCGGCTTCCCCGCCGCCCCGGAGCGCTCCCGGTGGCCGGTGCCGGCGGTGCGGGGCGGGACGGGGCGGAGAGGAGCGGTGCGGGGAGGTGCGGGGCGGAGCGGCCGCAGTATCGCAGCGATGCTCTAGGTGGGGCTTCAGCACCGGCAGAGGCGGCGAGCGGGGCTGCCCACCTCGGTCCTAAGAGTACAAGGCGGCCCTTAAAGGCGAGGGAGGGATTTGAAACGGCTTCGTCCCGTCTTTTAAACTCGGCTTCGTTGCTTTGAGCGAACTGCCTTTTACGCCGGCTCGTTTGCCGGGCTGTTTCCTGTCGTCGTGCTTAACGAGGAAACCTTTCGTCTGGGCCCTTTTATCTTCCCTTAAAATTCATATGAGTGTGGCAACCAGCCAGTGTGCACGGAGGAGGTTTGCGTGGCGGTGTAAGGGGGTAGTCCTGTGAAGAGATATTCATTGTTTACCTTAAAAAAGCAAGTTTTAAATAGAATGACTCACTTGGAGATATAATGTTGTGCGCTTTGGTGCGCCGTTCCCTTAGCATTACTTCCTTAGCACGAGCAGCTAGATTAGCTGAAGCCTTAGGCTGCAAGCTGTAAACTTGCACCTAGAGTTACTGAACTTATATCTATTCGAGCAAGAGAAGATCTCCGGAGCCAGCACAAACCCGAAGGTGATGAGGGTATAAGCATCAATGGTAGCTGCAACTAGTCAAGATACCAGTCTGCCTGGAGACAGTGAAGGAATCCAATAAGGAGTCAGAAGGTGTCAAAGGATCTCAGGCCAGAATGACCGTTGGACCTGAGGCCACATGAAGGGCCCATGCAGAACCCATGAAGAGTGGATGCATGGTCTGCAAGGGCATAAATGCCCAGGAATTTCTTTGTTCAGGGTCCCTCTTCAGAGGCACGCAGCTCAAGCTGACCATGCTGGTGTACCATGATATTATTTATTTTTATGAAATTTGATGCCTGAGACTCTGATTCAGGAAACCTAGGGTGCAAACTTCAGAGGGACTAACACTGGACACGAGGATCGGACTGCACTTCTTTGACACTTGGCAGTAGAAAATACATCCACAAGTCCTCTAAACTGCTTTTAACATCTCAGCCTCCCATCTTACTGAACAGAGAACGGTATCACCTCGGTCTGTCACTGACATCTCTGCAGGCAGAAGGACAGCTAGCCCAGCATGTGATTAGGGGGCTGGCCTGTATGCTTGGACTCAGTGCCTGCAGCAGCAAACTGAACCAGGCTGGGAGCCTTTGGTTGCAGCTGCCCATTTCCATGCCTTTAAATCTCTTAGCCTCCACAGGACACTTGAAAGATGGAGACTTGATAAGGTGGGGGAAAAACACTAGAGTTAAAAGTTTGTGATCGACAGTAAAAAGTTCTGCTGGCTGCTGGTGACTAGAGGCATCCCTCAGGGATGGGAACTGGAGTAGTGTTGTTTAATGTCTTTATTCTTGAGCTGGAGAGGGGGATGGAGTTTGTTAGGGCTTTGGGTATATACTCCCACTCCTGGGGTTTGGCTGGTGGTCTTGGGACTAGTGGCATCCCTGTGCAACCAAGAGTGACCTATGGGGATTGGGGGCAGCTCTCAAATGTGCCGTGGAGGGGTTGTAGCTAGGACCAACCCTTGCCACAGGGAACTGCTTTCAACTCTGTGTCTTGCACCAAGGGCACTGACCTGGTGACAGGACGTCTCAGATCATCCACAGGCAGCCCTGTGGCTGTGGACCAGCCTGTCAACCACAGAGACTGGGCTGACCCCATCACTGTCTCAGCTTGGCCCTGATGGTTTAGCAGGCTCTGTAGTGCTGGTCCCAGCCAGTGAGGCCCTGCAGACCGTACTGCCAACCCTTGGGGGTGGAGTAACCCCATGAGGCTGTTCACTATGTATGGGCCAGGAAGCAGCTCTCCAGAAAAACCTCTGGTGAACAACAGGTTGAACTTACTTAGTGGTGTACCCTGGGATCCCAAGTACATTTAAACATTTAAAACCTGAAATGAATCCTGTTGAGGAGCACTAACCTAGTGAGGGGCACAGGATGTTTGAGGAGAGGCTGAAGCTTCTGGGTTTGCTCAGCCTGGAGAAGAGATACTTCAAGGAGAACTTACTGCTGCCTACAGTTACCTGCTGGGAGAGTTGTGGATTGATTCAGACTCTTCCCCAAGGTGCCTGGTGGAAGGGTGCAAGGCAGCTGGACACACATTGCAACATGGGGAATTCTGACCAGGTGTTATGAAAAGATTGTTCACCATGAGGGAGGTCAAACATTTGGCAGGCTACCCAGAGAGGTTGTGGAGTCTCTGTCCTTGGAGGTATTCAAAACTTGACTGGACACAGCCCCAAGCAACCTAATTTACTTGCCCCTACTTTAAGTAGCTTGTCAGACTGATGACCTCCAGAAGTGCCTTCTAAACTGTATTAGCCTGGGAGTCCGTGTTTCTGAAATTGTGTAGCTGTGTCCAAACCAGCAGTGCTTCCTGGCTTGTGCTGCCTCCCAAACTGTGCATGGGGATCGGTGAGGAGACTGCTAGCTGGCTAGGGGGAAAGCCAAGGCACTGGCCACGGTCATTGTTTAATAGTGATGGAGACAAAGTTCCAGTGTCTGGAATAGTTTAAGTAAATAAACACAGTTTGGAAATACAGAAACGTAAAATATAAATATGATAAATAAAAACACTGCTTTATTTTCATGCAAATGCTGTTACCTTGTTCTTTCTGTTCATTTCACTAATGACAGTAGTTACAAATGTGAAAATCCTGATCCTTCTCAGGCTGCACACCGGACAGGTATCACTGAAGGCATGCGCACGCTACTGTGACTATATGCAAATATCATTTCACTAGCAGTGATATTTTATTTGCACTTTTGTAGAATGAAAACCCTTTTGAAAAGAAAGCTGTATTTTCAGAACCAAACTGAAGAGTTCTTAAGGTCTGACTGATTACTAATTCCTTCTTCCTGGTTAAGATCCGTTCATATCAAGATTTATAAACCATGACAACTTTTAGGATTGCTCAAGTTTTTGCATACAGCATTTACGTATTTTTAAGCAGGTTTTCTGGAAAAATAGAAAGCTGAGAATCTTTCCTGCACTTTCCAAGTTCACAGTGTCATTCTGAGGGGATGTGGGGGGGATGATATAATCCAAAGCAACTGGAAATGCCCTGCCATCAGCCTTTCTCTGTTTAATCTATTAGCCACTCAGCTGTATAATGTATTATCTGACACACAGTGATAAGCAGCTTAGCTGTCCGAGATCATATTAAATATGTTCGGTTTAGCCTAATTCTGCAGCGCTCCACGAGGAGACACCCTTATGACCATCTGGAGCCCCTAAGCAGACCTGCTTAGGCATGGGGACCCTCCTGCATGGCTCCTGGCCTTGGAGGAGGACATACTTTGTGATTGTCCGGTCCTTTCTTCTTTACTAAACCCCTTTCTTCAGGTCCTGTTCATGCACTTAAGAAATGAAACATTCAAGTGAGGCCATGCCCTAGAAAACAAAAATATCCCAATAGCAGATGATCCAGAGGTGTATGGGTTAGAATGGAACTGCCTTGACCTCTTGTTTAATGAGTTCTGCTGCAAAAACACATTTTAAGAAGAACTCCTACCCTGCAATTTCCATATTTTAAAAATACATCTTCTTAGTATTTTGTTAATAGTTCATGGAAAGATTGACAATCACATCTACTCCCTATATTCTCTCTTTAATTACTTGTAACCTTGCAAAAAACACTGAATAATCGGGTTTCTCTTAAGTCTGCTGCAAGCCTCAACACTAATACACAGGTGGGGTAGCAGTCCTTGTCTCTTTTTGACACCTCTCTGAGGCTGAAGGGATAAAGACTCTGTAATGACAGATCCTCTCAGCCCCCTCTCCACCGTGGCTTCAGCTGTTCCTGGCACGGATGTGTGCACTCCTTTTGCTCTTCGGGGAGCTCCATCTGCAGCTCAGTGATCACAAGATGAATTTTAACTGATAGATATAAATAGATTTGATGAGGATGATAGTCATCCCTAGATAATCACTGCCAAGAAAATAGCAATTTTATTAAAAAAAAAAAATTTGGATTTTTTTGGTGACAAACTGAGATGGAAGGAAGCAGTGAAGGCAACTGTAGGACTTAAAAATAGTATTAACTGATATTAACATTGGTTAAATATAATAAATAAATATCATAAATGTAATAAAAACTGTCTAGTGTGATGCTGAAGCAAGCATTGGTGAATACTTCTTGTAGTAGGGCAAGGAGAACAAGCACAAGTTTTTGCTTTATTTTGCTTGACTTTTCTATTAATTCTTTGCATATTTTTAAACACACAGCCCTCAGATCATCAGCTTTAAAAAAATATCTGCTCAGGCTTCTTCTCCTTATAAATTCTAAAATGCCTATTTTAAGGGGATTGCTTGTACTCCTTTTGGTAATTCCATTCGACATTGGAGTTAAAGGTCATATGACCTCAAACAAGATGGGTGCCAGTGCTGAGAAAACTGAATAAAGTGGTACAATTTCCACAGGATTTAAAATTAACCTCATTGCATGATTGGCTTACATTTCTAATCCGATATATCAGGCTAAATATAGACTTTGAAGACAATTTCTTTCCATGCAAATAATCACTGCAGGCTAAAAATGAGTAAAAATGTAAATTAAGAAAGAAAAATGTTAAATTAAATTATAGACAAACTGTCATCTTGCTAGAATATTGACCTGAAACTGCACATATAGAAGAGACCTGCAAGGGAGAGATGGTAAAAAATAAATAGAGAAATTAGCATACTTGAATATATATTTATAGAGGGAAAATTTCTGATGCCATCAGCAATTTCTGTCAAAGATCTCTCTTCAGAGGCATCACTGTTGACTTTCAAACATTTCATGTTTTATTACTGCATTTAAATCATTAACTATGAATGGCATCCCTGGATGATCTGCAGGAGATATGAATCATTTATTGTAACTAAAACAAACTCTTCCTTTTTTTGTTTGTTTGGTTTGTTTGTTTGGTTTGGTTTGTTGTTTTGTTGTTTTTGTTTTTTTTTAATAAACCAACACAGAATAATTTCCAAAGAATCAGGACAGCAAAACCTTTAGAAAACAACTAATGTTTTAGGAAATGCTACAAATCAGTACTATAAAACCCACTAAGGTCAGAGAAGGAACTAGAGAATGGGGAGCTGAGATTAAGACTGTATTCTGGTTTGGGTTTTTTTATCCTCTAGTCTCCTAAATTCCCAAATAATGTAACTATCAGAAAATTTGTTATATAGGCAGGTGCTGTTCCAACTTATTAAGCCCATACTAATATTTTGTAGATAAGAGAGCTGCTTCTGTGTGAGAACCAGCTCTGGGGCACTAAACCCACTTGGGAACAGTCTTTTCATTTCCCATATTAGAGCAAGACATGAATTTCCACATGACAGACAAAAAAGATTTGCTTCACTGACAAAGGTTCCTGTCTCTGTTGGAATTCAGCAAGCTCCAAACATAGGACAAATAATATAACCCTTGGTTTTATTTATTTGTTAGTGCAACTTGTACCAAGAAGTATAAATAGACCTTAGCTGCTGGGGAAGTTCACAGCACTGTTTTTGATCAGCCTCACAAGAAATTTGTTCTGAATCCTTAAGGGGTTTATTCTTAATACATGAATTCCAGACTATGAGAGAAAGTACATCTTCAACCGTAATCTTCTTTATATCCAAGTCCTATAAAAATCAGCGTCATTGGTTCAACATCTAGATGCAGCTTTCAGATAAACATGTGAGACAACCCAGGCTTGGAAGTGACAGCAACATGGAGGCAGGGTAAAGATACCACATGTATAAAGCTGAAGATGGAGATGTTGGTAGGTATGATAAACCGTAACTAACAATTGTCGTGCTTAGTGGCTGCATTCTTGTGAGTGAAAAAATGGCAAGATCCTGAAAGAAATATTGAAAGAGAGCTCATCTCTCAGAAATTGCTGTAAAGAAGATATACCTGCTACACACCAAGTCATCTGCAAGTTCAGAACCAAGCCAGGTTTCTTGGCCTATAGGACAGGGTCATGCTGTGGAATGTTTGTAAGGCCCTCACCAGTTACATCCTAAAGAGAAGTCTGCTGTTTGGATTTACATTGATTCACAGTTCCTATCTCACAGCCTGAATCTGCAACCCATTTTGCTGATCCCATTCATTCACATAGATAGTTCTGTTTATTTCACGAAATGCTACTCATCTGAGTGAGGTCTACCCAATGGGAATAAGGATGACAGCTACAGGCTTTAGTGATTAGATGGGGAGGCAGGCAAGTGACTTGAAATGAAGAAGCTGAACTGCTTCTGTGGGCATACGAAACAGTATTTTGCCTTTCTGTGAAGTCTTCCATGAGGTCTTTGCTGGACCTTTGCTAGTCTTTGACCCACTGATGACGTGAGGGATCACGGGAGCAACCCCTTACACTGGCCTCCAGTGCAGTCTATTCTGTAGTTCAAAAATTCTGAAAAAGGGTCTGTTGTATGTCCTATTATCTAGATTCCATTAAGTAAATCTGCATCCAATTATAATACCCAAGTGTCCATTGTGCTGACTTTAATTTAATTTCTTAGACTTTCCTAGACTGAAATCATCAACATCAAAAAGCTAATATCAAGTCAAAGTTATCTCTTGTTCTTTTAAATAGAGATGGGTTTTTTAAGTGTAGACAGTACAGTGGGCATCACAGATACTGTCTGAAATAGCTGTGGTAGCATATTTGTCCATTTGTGGTCTAGACAGCTTTCTTAACACAAGTAAGGAAATAATTCATTGAAAAATTGTTTTTTAAAAATTATAGCCTCATTTCGGGACTTATGTAAGAGCAGCCTATGCTGACCAATTCATAGCTAAAATAGGTTATGGCTGAGACAGGTATGCTGTCTAAAATGGGGTAGTTTGCATAGATTTGAGGTGTATTTCTACGTGCCAAACAACCTCTTTAATAATTTTTCTTTTAAAATTTGGCCCAATCTTTAGCATTTTTACAAAGCCCGGGGTCATATTCTGCACTCAAATTCATCCCCAAGAAGAGAGCAAAAAGCTGTTGTTAGGTTTAGCAAGACAGCTTCTTGGCCATACCTCCATTAGTTATTTTATATCTGCTATTCTGAAAGTAATTCTAGTTCAGCCTAGCTGCGTTTAGAAAAAATCAATAGCAGCTTTGACATGCTTACCCTTGCCATGCCATTAGTACAGCAGCAGGCTTGACCCTGCTGCCTGCTGCATCGTACATCTGTTGCTTAGTGAAACAGAAAGTATGTATCATGAGAAGACAATTTTGATGAATCGAGCAAATAATATTTCTTGCAGCAAGATCGATTTTGCTAACCTCTCATAACTTCTCATTTGGCTTGCCATGTTTGTTTTACGGATTTCCGATGAAGACCAGTTGTGTGCCTTTCACCATCCTTTTCCAATTAATTAAAAAAAAAGGGTTCAATTAGTTTTTTGTTCTTACCATCCAAGTCATGCTCTGAATAGCCTGGAAGCTGTCCTAGGCTGTGCCTTCACTGACAAAAGTAATACATACTTGTGTCAACCGGCAGTTCTCCCAGTGGAAAAATATGGACAGAAAGAATGTGGTTTTTTTCTGCGAAGAGCTGCTGAGCTCCAATACGACCAGAGGTAACAGTACTGAGTTTTGTAGCTAACTTTTGGGAGGTGCTAAAAATGCCACTTGGTATTTTCACCAATTTACATTTTAGAACTGAACAACAGTTATAGGTTAATTAGTCCCCTATGGAAAATATTAATTGCCAGCTGCTGCCTTCTCAGTACTTTTATGGCAGTAGAAAATAAACCTCAGATAGCTCTGAGGCATAGTAGCCACTGCACTGAAGACTTGATTTGGGAAAACATGATGCAAAACCCATCACAGAAATGCAAAATGTAACAAATTTTATGCAGCAAATCTGAAACGAATAAATAAATGTTAGCAAATTTTGCAGGGTTACTTTACCAAAGAACACAGGAGTCTGTCTGCTTTGACAGGCAGGTCCAAGCTTAGCACAAAAGAGCCCAGGGTGAGACTATTATGGTGATGCATGGGAAGTAATGATTAGTCTTAACCCATCGCTTGAGACATTGTATGGTTTCCCATTTATTTAGCAGCTGTTTAGCCTGGCTTACGTTGCCTCCTACATGCTCCTTTGCTCAGTGTATTAGCTACACAGGTTGTACGTACACTGACCTGATGGTGCCAGGCCAGGCAGCTGTTTTCTGTCCACTGTGCTCCTGCTCTGAATCCACATCTCCACTTCTGTCCAGGCAGGAGATGGTCTTCTCTGCTCAAACCAGCTCATGAAATTGCAGTCATTTCCCATCTAGGTCAATACAACCTGTCTGCAGCACGTCCCTAATCACTGCTGCCACTTTTTCCTTTTCTGCCTTCTCCCTCCGTCATCTCTGGCTCTCACTTGCTAGTCCCCTCTCCAGTTTGGAAAACAGGACCCATGTGCTTTCCCCACCCCTTCATTCTCCTTGGCCTTTGCCCGTGGAGCCTGTGATGCTGTCAGGGCAGCGCTCCTCTGGTCTCGAAGGATGCCAGTGGGTTGGCTGCAGCCATCTGCGCTGCTTTTGCGGCATTTAATTAACTCCATTTCGGCCTCCTGTCTGTGGGGAAGGGCTCTGCCAGTCATGTGGCATCGTCAACAGAAAGACGGGATACGCCTGGTACAGGGCAGGGGCCAGCACAACGTGCCTGGGCCACCCACGTTGCACACGGGGACACCTTTGGCTTCGAGCTGAGGATCAGCGTCGGCCAAAGACTCTTCCTTGCTGGTTCCTAAAGGTCACCTCAAACCTGTGCCTGAGTACAGTCTTGTGCCCCTGCAATGTGAATGTGGCCTCCATTTGTGGGCTTGAACCCATGCTTGAAATGCACTGCACATATAGTCATTATCCTCAAATTTACATCAGCGTTCCAAGACTGAGATTTTTTTCCCCCTCTCTGTTCTGTGAAACATCTAAAAACCTCCAAAGTACTATAAAGATAAAAACTATTCTGAGTTTATTTGGTGCATACATGTTAAGAAAATTGCTCGTATTCATGTAATCAGCTGCTTCTTACTCTCCACAAGCTTACTTGCTGTTTGTCCTTGCATACAGAACGGCTATTGCGGACCCACCTCTCCTGCATCCTGCAAGAAATGAATCTTCTGAAGTGCCTTGTCAGAGTGGAACTGTACAGACATGGAAAACCAGCTGGAAACTGGCCAAAAGGAGTGTGGTGGTAGGTTGCTTTTCCAAGGGCTTGGCAGAAGGCCCCCCAGAAAAGGGCTGGCAGGAGTGTAATGCTCTATGACTGCTCCCTGAGTGCACTTTGCATCTCGAATGCTCGCTAATTTAAGTTTGGTTGGAACTGCAGATGGGGAAATGAGACTTGTGGGGGCTTTCATCCCTCATTCCTCTGCATTAATTACTAAAGGTTGATCGAATTAGAATAAGAAAAAAAATCCTTTCCCTAAATTGAAAAGAAAAAAAAAAAAATCTTCTCAGGAGTTTGGTTTCACCAAGAACTGCAAGCCTATTGGGATTGACATCATTGAGCCTGATTTACGTGCAGTACCTTGGGCTCAAAAGAGCAGATGGGGTAGAAGCCTGGGCACCGCCTGAAAATGGCCTAGACTCCTGCTCCTCAGTCGGAGCCACTGGCTTCAGCAACAGTGCGTTCTTTAAAGACATGAGCAGAAAATTAACTCTGGCACTTCTTACACAATGTAGCTGTAAGTTTAGGGAGTGATGAATGATTTAATACAGAACATGGAAGATGTTCTTACCTCCGGGTTCAGTTATTGCAAGTCAGGTGACTGAGCTACATCAGATGATGAATTCCACAGGAAAATGTTTGTCGTTTCAAAGGTCCTTAGTATTTGGGAATTCATGGAGGGAATCAAAGCAGCCACAGATACTAACAACTAGTCATGCTTCAACTAAAGGTCAGTAAGTTGGGACTTCAACAAAAGAGCAGCAACTGAGAAGAATGGACTCTTATACAGCTTTGGAATTATCTAGGTGTATTTAGATTTAAGTGGCACAAAGGAAGGTTTACCCCCCTCTCTGTGTTTTGTTTGTTTGTTTGGTTTTTCCTGTTGGTTATAAAGAGATGGTACAGAAATCATCCTGAAATCAAGAACAACCGTACCTATCTGCTTTCCTCAACACGCCACAAATTTGTGAATGCAAGAATCAAAGCCTTTCTCAAAATTGTTCCAGCTCTGTCTCTTCCCAAGAGCCTGCTTTAACACCCGTGCTTTGTAGTAGCTTCCGAGTGATTCGAGTGAAAAGAAAGCAAGCTTTATCTTGGGATGTTATCTTTAAAATCTGACCGTGGGGAAAGTTGTGAAATGTTCTGACTGCAAGCCACAGTCAAGATTCTGGAAAGAACAGAGTCCTGCATGAAAATGCTTTTGTTATTGGCAGACTTTGGCGTGATTTACAAAGCCTCTGATGCCATTTTTGCAAGGGATAGAGTGAGCTTGGCTAGGAGCTGCTCGACCCGTTGTGCACGTGGAGGAGGAGTCGTAATAGTATGCACAGCCCATGACCACAGGCATTAATGCACAACTGAGAGAGTGTACCCTGGAGGTTCCTTCTGTGACCAAACTGATACCTTAAAAATACAAACAGTGGCTTCTAGGATGTATGTGGAGAATCAGGCTCCAAAGAGCATTACCTCACATGCTTTCAAGCTGTTTCCAGCCAAGATATTTAATAGGCCATCAGCCACCACACTGAGTGCCATTACTCAACAAGTGGAACAATCCTATACTTACATCACATTACTTTTGGCATTTTGTATGTTTTAGAGCCTTTATCTACTTTCTCTTGGGGCCTGCAGTGTAATATCAGCTGATGATACTCTGTAGGTCTATTGAAGCTGGAACATTCTGTTTTCTCTACTGTTTATCCTCTTCTTTTGCTGCTCCCTAGCATGACAGTCACATTTCTACCAAGGAAGATTGCTCAGGACTGTCAGAGCTTTTAATGATGCTCTAAAGCTAATTTTCAACATATTTTGATACTTAGAATTTTTAAGAACTGCTAAAGACCCCTTTAGAAATGTCAGGTATGTGGGTTGTTGCAGAGTCTATGTGAATTACTAATTCTTAGCAACCTTTCACAGAACCCAGAGAAATAACTTATGGGTACCAACAACTCACAGAGCTTCTAAAATGCCTTAGACTGCTCCTTTCAGGTAAAAGATGAAGCCATCTTAAGCACTTTTTCACTCCTGGACACAACATTCCATTTCTCCAGGATTTTTCTCCTATGCTTGTTCCATCATCTTGCTATACAAATAGTCTTTTATCATGATGGTAATCTTATTTGTCCAAGGCTGCACTTTCATACTTCTGTTTTCACATGTTTGCGAGCCTTGGGTTTGTGTATTCTTTGTTACCTTAGCAGCAGTAAAGTTCTGTTTAATCTTCCGTGAAGATCTGGCATAACAATGAATCATTCTTGCTATGAAATGTTTACAGACTACCCCCTGCCCCCCATAAATTCACGTTTTCAACTCCAGTCTTAAAATGCAGTGTTTCTGTACCTCCTGTAAACATGGGAAACTGCTTACAAATCATTTTAAGGGTGTTTTTGATTTATAGCATTTCTTCTACTTAACTAAATGTACCCTTTGGTCTTCAAGCCTCTAGAACCATACAGTAGAAATGGATTTAAAGGTGTGGCCTCAGGATATTTACCAGCAGCCACTGGAGGGTGATGGCCAGTCTTAACTTGTACACCACCTGAAGCTGCAAAATGTCATGTGGCAATGTCTGATATGTTTTACCTTCCACGGAGTAACAGTTTTCTGCTTAAGAGCCATGTAAAGTAATAGGCTGCTCTACAAGCTTTGAAATCTTCAACTTCTCAGTGTAATACTTCGTTTTCTTAATTTTCTGGATTACTTCCGTGACAGAACTACCTTCTTTGTGTATATGGAAACACTAGCAAAAGAGAGAAATGAAAAGCTGTCTGGATTCTCAATGCCCATCAAAGTGAATACTGACATGTTACAGGTGCAAGATTTTTAGCCAAAATATTATAAATTCGCCTATAAAAATCGAGCATTACAAGAAAATTAATTGAAATGCAGCTCGAGATAGTTCAAAATCTGTTTCAAAGTATGTTTGAAAGGAGACTTTAATTAAGTTGTTGCATTCATTGTCAAGTAGTTAAATGTAAGCAGGAAGCCCCCTGCTCTGTCTTTGATGGTGTCTCTAAACATGTGGAATAAGGATGCTGAAGAGTCGGCTAGAAGCTCTGTCAAATGTGATGGCTGGAAGATCTCCATGAGCTCTGGCACTTTAGATCAGTTTGGGTCTATCAGCTCTAGCCGTGAGTTTGGCTGCTCAGACTCTCTTTTGAAGTTCAAGCTGTGGGAACCTACTGACCTAAGGGTTACAGGAACAAAAAGGAGACTCTAAAAACAATGAAAAGAAAAAACTATATTGGCTTGGCTGGCTGGGGATCAGTTTAGGACATTCAAAATGGAATGGTGGGTTTGGTTCTTCTAATAGGTGCTGGTTTTACCTAGTTTTACCTTTCCCACCACCTCTTTTTCCCCCATAGTTGTTGAGAATTGTTGCTGAGTAACACTTTCAAGTGAACTGAAAAGAATGTTGTTTGTTTTCCAGATGGGAAAGGAGACTAGTTTTGTGGCTTTCGGTGCTGACAAAGTGGAGGACTCTCACAAGGAGAGGAAACAACCTTAAAAATATCTTAATTACAGTTTTTACATTCCCATTAGAATTTCTTAATTTCATTATTTACATCTCATGCTTTTTCCAGTTATTGCCATTTCCACATGGCTACTCTAGGTTATTTATTGTGTGTTGGGGTTGTCTCTGAGAGGTAGGAGCATCTTCTCATGTTTAGTGAGAGTTAAAGATGTTCAGCACCCTTCAGAATCAGACTTTGCTATCTTTTCTTCTGTTTTGCTCTATATAAGAAATATCTTAGAAGACGGGAGTTGTTAATATTGTAATTTAATGCTATATATTAATGCTGTGAGCAAATCAAATGCAACCACTGCAGTGAGTTGCCCTGATTCTGTTTGTTTCATATATTAACAGTATGACCAAACTAGAAAGTTGAAAACAGTATTTTCTAGTAAGGAGTAAATAGGGAAGTACGTGGGAAGTAAACATTTCCATCTTTTAAAGAAAACTTAGAGAAACACAGGAAAATATGTTGTCAGAAATAATCCTTCAGTGTGGAGGAAATTTACTGAGTAAGGTAATGGGGATTTTCCAGCAAATTCCTGTAATTACTCACCTATCACAAAATTTTAACAGGTTTCTTGGAGTTACCTTACCAACCAACATAACAAAAAATTTGCTTCTTTTGCTGGTCTTTCAGCAACAATTAACCAGTAAGCACTTGTTAATCACTGTTTTGTGGTTCCCATGGAAAGAGTTGTGCTCAAATGAAGACAGGAGCACTGAAGCCAGAAAATCTTAACCTTTGTACCTCAGTTTGCTCTGATGAAGTTTACTCTTTTCCACAAGCACTCTCCTGAAAGCAAAGTAATGCACAGTTATGAATCTTTGCAAGATTGGTACTGAATTGTCAGTACAGGATTGAGCTTTATGTGGCGGACACTGAGCTCTGCTCCAGAGGACAGTGAAGTCATCCGAAAGCCTCCCAATGACTGCCACAAGATATAAATCAAACTCAAAATAAGCACTGAGCATCCTGATTATTTTTTACTGCTCTTGATAGATACCTTTCAGGAGACCTGCAGGATTTCAAAAGAAATGATCAATATTAAAATGTAAAGGAAGATTTAAGGACACATTTGTCAGCGAGTCGAGGTTCGCGCTTAGTCTGGACAGCGGAAGTTCACTGACAGCGGCGGTGATGCAAAGGTGTGAGGGAGGGTGACACCATGCACCTCACCACAGGGGTGAAATGGTGGGAAGAAAGAGTTTAGTCAGAGGGAATGAGTAACCATCTGGCTGTGTGTAGGGAAGTAAGAGGATGAGGGTTACGACTATATTAGCATGTACAAGGCTGCCAGCTACGTGGTTCTGACTCTTTAAATAAAGACAGGCCATGTCCTCACAGACCCAAGAGCTGATGAGGACCACAGGGATTCCCCTCAGTCACTTTCAGATGAGCTGACTGACAAAGGGTTATTTGGGCTTATCTGCTTATCCTGTTGATTAATAACATCTGTTCCACAGCTGACAATATTGAGAACTGTACATCTACACCAGGGAGTGAAAATGGGCTGCACTGTTTGGCTTGAGATGTACAGTGCTGGAGAGCCCTCTCACCCCACAGCCCACCTCCCTCACATTGTGCCCACTTCCCTGGCCTGAAGGGAAGGTGCCTGTGTGGTCTGCCCAGAGCAGTGCCATTTTCCACCCCTCCGCTGCTGTAAATGGTGGCAGAGTGGAGATGGTGGCTCCCTGCGGGGCAGGAGTGGCGGGAGCGGCCAGGCAGGCTGGGCTGTCAGGCAGGAGCAACCCTGATGGCAGAGGGAATGAATTTAAGCGTGTTTGTTTTTCATCATGCTCTGGGGCCACCTTGACCTTCGGGCAGCGCACCTGGAGAGTGGCACAAACCCCTTCTCAGCCTCTCAAACTCGAACGGTGACACTTGGCAGCCCCGGGCGTTGTGGGCACGGCAGCTTGAAGCACGGAGGCTGCCGGCTGGTGAGGCACGACCCGCGCCGCGCTGTTCCCCGCCCGCGGAGAACTACAGCGCCCGTCGGCCCCTGCGCGCCGCCCCCACCTTTCCAGCCTCTCGCCGTTCTCGCCTGCCTCCTGTCAGCGAGGAGCCGGACCCGGCTCGCCCGAGAGGGGCTGCAGCCTCGGGGAGCCGGGGTGCTGCGGGTGGTGGCGCCTCTCGGGGGGCGGTGGCAGGCTGTGGGGCGGGGCGGCCTCGTCTCCGTCTCTGTCTCCGTCCCCGTCCCGTGAGAAGGAGCGGCGTCTCCGCAGCCTCACTGCCTCGTCCCGTCCGGTCCCGTCGCCGCGGCGCGGCTCATGAGGTGAAGATGGTGATCCGCGTCTTCGTCGCCTCCTCCTCGGGCTCGGTGGCGGTGAGTGGGGGGGAAGCGGCGGGAAGAAGGGAAGAGGAGCAGGGCGCGGGGCCGCCGCGGGCAAGGCGCAGCCTGCGGGGCCGGGTGAAGCTGCCCGGTGATTGTCAGTCGCCGGCCCCGCGGTTGCCGAGCCTGCTTTCGGGACCGGGACCTCGCCCCGCACGCCGGCACGGACCCGGGAGTCACTGTGCTGATGTGAAACGTGGGTCTGAATTTGCCGGCATTGCGTGTGCCGTGGGGGGCAAAGATGACAACTTCTTCCTCCCGCCCACACCCCGAAAAGCCGCCAAAGCTTAACTTATTCGTAAAGTACCTTTGGCAAACCAAGCACCCCTGAAATCTTTTCTTCGGGGACAAATATTGGGTGTATTTAAAAGGTCTCAAGAGGTTGTGGAGTCTCCTTCCCTGGAGACTTTCGAAACCTGGCTGGGTGCGTTCCTGTGCAACCGGCTCTGGGTGAACGTGGGGGTGGACACAATGATCTCCAGAGGTCCCTTCCAACCCCTACCATTCTGTGGTTCTGTGATGCTGGGATTAAACTTGCCCACTTGGGAGCAGGGATCAGCGCCTTGTTGCAGGGGGTGCGGCCCTGAGGCATGCTGAACCCTGGCAGGTGCCTTCCCTTTTGGTGCCTGCGACCAACTACTGCCTATTTAAAAATAAATAAAAGGAGAGTCTAGAGGCGTACTTCAGGCCACTAACGCCTCTTTGCATCAAGGCATGCTCTGGAAAAGGTACAACTCCTTTCAGACTCAGTTTTGAAAGGCATCACTGCATCCTCTGCTTAATTGAAGCTCTTATAGCTTTCTCTTGTTCTATTAATTATGCATGTGACCTATGAATTTCCACATTTTTATATAAGGTGACAGCTCTGATTTCCATTATGGCAATCTGAGTGTTAGCGTCCTACTGAATTTGTTCTTTAATGAGAACATCAGAGGATTTAGATAGAACTGCTATTCTTTATGCTTCAGCAGTGAAGGCAGTGGCATTTTTGTATTGTGGAAGGATGTAGCAGTGTATTTTCCCATCTGAAGGTTTATTGTGTGCTCACTTCCTTCAGCCTTTTACTGTGTGATACTTGTTTTCAGTTCAGTGGCATGGTGACAGGTATGTGTTCTGATATGTTTTGGCATGAAGTGTTCAAAATGCTTAGTGGCTGCATTACAGCTAATAAAAACTAATTATCCATTTCAGTAGCCAACTGAGTAAACACAGAGCATCTTCGGAACTCTATAATCCATATTCATCAAGCATCCATAATAGAAACATCTCCTTCCCTGCGTGGGCAGTTGGTTCATACTGTGGTGGCTTAGTATAGCAATAGGTTTAGTTTCTGTTTCATGCTTCGTAACTTGAACAATAAGGCATAGTTTTATATGTAGTTTTTGTTGAAGGGGGCAAAAAGGGCCACATAATTAGCTGACTTGGATCTCCTGTTCTGACCAGTCTGCAAATAGGTTATGTATGTGAGTTTTTGATTCTGACCAGTCTGCAAATAGGTTATGTATGTGAGTTTTTGATTCTGTCCTCTCTTTCCCCCGTCTCTGCCTGCAAGGTTCGTATCCCATTAGCAGAAGCAACATAACCCTCTTCACTATCTAATAACCCAGCAAATCGAACCTGAGGTTGACAAGCAATTTAATTTGCACATCAGTTCACTTGCTGCCTTTTTTCCGAGTTGGACAACAAGAAGATGACATATAATATAGATAACACTTTGTATACTGGTGATAGTCAACTTTCTTCATCTAGACAGGAGTGAGACTGAGTGCAGCCTCCCAGGGAAGAATAGATAATTTGGTGATTCAGAGTACTGTTACATAGGACCGGAGCTGTGACATATCTTTCTTGCCAGATTTTCTTCATCTCTGTTTATCAAAGTGTTTAGGAACCTACATTATGGGCTGGGTTCCTGCGGTGCTCAATGTTCCATCACTGAGGCTTGCTTCTGTGGGCTTTGCAGAGGTTGTCCATAGATCATGGCTAAAGGGATTGAGGAAAATGACAAAGAATTATCGACTGGTTGTGTGGGAATCCACATCTGGAGAAAAGGGCAGTTACTTTATTACATGACTCTAAACAGGGAAGTTTTGAACTTATTTTCATCCTCCTAGAACTAAACATTAGTGAAAGAAAACATAAAGTGTTTGAGTCATGTAATTCCTTGTTGTCTCCTCCAGCCTTCAGCACAACTACAGCAGCTACTTTTTGGGATCCTGTGCAGTTCATGAGACAGGATGATTTCCCTGTCCAGAGAAATGAATACTCCTTTATAGATCCTACTCTGTCTCCTGCTAAAACCAGTGTCAGAATCCATGGTTTAGGTCAGTTTGAGTCAAACTGTAGGCTCGCTGCTTGTGAGAGTGGTTGTGGCTGATCTCACCTGCTTTAGTTGACCCAAACTGTCTATATATAATATTTGCTGATACACTAAAAGCAGTGTCATAGTGACACAATGTATTTTCATAATCTCACTAGAGGTACTTTTAAAAACTGTTCTTTATTTTAAAATGAAAAGTCCATCTATGCTCTAGAGTTAGCTGTTGGTTTTGTTTGTTACCTCACCAGCAGGGTGCTGTTAAAGCTGGGACATTTCTCGGTCCTCTTTTCTTTTTGTGCCTGGAATAAGACTGGTTTGAGTTTGCAGAGAGGGAGGAGTGAAGGCAGTGATTTGTTTAAATAAAAATAAAATTCATCAGTTTCCTTATGTTAACTGGTGAAAGAGATATTATCTATAGCAAATATAATGACCTATACGTTGTGTATGACTCCTTTTGAAATCTCCAGAACATCCAGGTCAAATGATAGGCTTCTGACTGAAATATTCCTGAGAAATATACTGGTTCTGTAGGCAGCAGAGGCTTCAGTTTGTGTAAATACAACTTTTCCTGGGAATTTTGAAATGTTCATTCATCATACTTGTTGTAATTTACTTTGTGCTAAAGAAGATAAAAATACTTAATAGTCGTACATAATTCTAAGAATTGAGGGCATAAAATGTTTTGGGGGCCATTCTGGGGGATGAGAAAAGGAAGTAATTGGAGTGCATGAGAAGAAGCTGAGAACAATGTGAACGGTCCCTCCGTTTGGTCTTGGACTTCTCCCTGCAGCATCCTCTTCACATCCAAAGGTTCTTATACCTCTGAGAGATTAATGGTAGTAACTTTTTGTTTGTTTGTTTGTTTGTTTGTTGTTTTTGGTTTTGGTCTGCGGGTTTCTTTAATAAAACTTTTGAATTTGTCTCATCAGCTTAAAAGAGCACACAGAACCCAAACCCAGGTTGTTGCTTGCTGTCATTTTCAGTGTTTATGGAAGGTGGACTGTGGCTTTACCCTGTAGGGATACTGTAGGCAAGTTCCTAAGACCTTGTGGGAAGGGAGAAGCGGGGCATTGTGTGTATGTGTACATTTCTAAATAACCTAGTGTTGTTTTAAACGTGCATTAAGGCAGATCCGATTGAATCACAATGGGAAGGCTCTGAATAGGCAGGCAGGCATGTTTCTATAAGCCTTAGGGGCTCCTGCTTTTTCTGACCTGAATTTCGACTTGCTGGTAAGCTGTGTCTCAAATTCCAGGCACTTCTGTGTAGGACTGAGGAGGGAGGCTTTGCTGCTCCTGCCTGATAAGGACATTCAGTGTTCTTTTGTGCTTAGGAGAAAGGCTATTTTAAAATTATCATTTACTTTTCTCACTAAGCAGTGCTTCACTGTTTTCAGGAAATAGTTTATGCCCTCGTTTTTCAGCGAATCATTCCAAGGTGAGTATAATTTAATCTGTTTCACGTTTTCCACTTTATCAATAAAAATTTGCTACCTTGTTATGTATTGACTCAGTTAAATGGTTTTCAGTGTTTTAATGCAGCTCTGCCTTTGACAGCAAGCTGGTAGTATGAGCTAAATAACTCTATGCCTGCAATTCCTACAGTTATCTAGAAATGCCAAACCAGAGGAGACTTCAGTCCTCTTGCAGGCGGAGGACTGAAGATCAGGTAAGTGGAATGTCGTTAAAGAGCTTTATATGTAATGGAGAAACTTCAAACAGCCCTCTCAATTGTACTTTCTCCTCTGTGGTAATGATTTATAGCCTTGGAGCTTCATCTGTTAAGCTGAACAGATATTACAGGAGAGTTCCTGAAATTATGGAACAGCTAGTAGAATCTTCTCTGACCAGTGAGATACGTGAAATACTTTTGCAGTGAAATTTTTATGTGTTTGTGAGAAGGGGAAAAAACACATAACTGAAATTACTTCCATTTAGTGTACAAGGGCAAGTGCTGCTCGGCCACATTCTCCATGGGAATGTATTGAGAAGAACGGGAGGGTTTGGAGGCAACAGTACCATCCTGAATTGAATAGACTTTTTAAAATAACTAAAACACAGACTTTGATTCTTACTACTGAAAAGAATTAGGGATTTTTTACTAGGAAGCTTGATAAGATAGGTGCAGTTATAGTTAAATTGTTTCTATAGCAAATATTGGGTTTATGAGACCAAAGCTCTGCTTGTGTTTAAACAGAGTTTATGATTATGGAGTTCAAACGAGTTGGATTTTTTCTTTCCTGGAATCTTAAATCACACTATAAAACATCAGAATGTCAGAATAATAGCAGTCATGTTTGTTTGGTTCATGTGTTGTTGGGTAATGTAGTGAAGACAAATACAATGCTAACATTCTTAAGGCTAAGTTTGTCTCCTAGCGATAATGATGGATTTCAGCTCCACCCTTCTTTGCACAAAGTCATTGCAACTCAGCATTTCTCATATCACCTCTCAAGAAGAATGTGCTTCCTGTTGAGAGGTGTGGAATAAATTAACTTACATCTCTTCTAGACCATCCAGCATCTAACAGGCTTTTTTATTTGCCTCTCTGCACCTCAAAAGCACAACAGCAAAACTGAAAGTGATTTAGTTGAGTGATACAAGTGCTTTTTGTGAAAACTGTATTAACTATGATGGTCTTTTGGAGGGATTTGCAATTTGTTGCACGTGATTCATGGAAATTCAACTGTCTATGACATAAAATATTACGCTTTGCAAATTACAAACACTATAATGATTTTCAAATAATAGAAGATTGTAAAATCAGATCATAGCATCAGGTAAGTTAGCCTGCCAGAAATGTGATAGCATGTGGATGCTGAAAAGCTGCTAGCGGAGGGATTTTCTCAGGTTCTCACAATATTCGATGAGTCCTACCTTTCTCACACAAGTTATGAAAAACAGTAGGATGGTTTTTGTAAGCCAGACCAACACCTGGTATTTTGCTAAGTTCTGTTTATGGTACATTGGAAAAATGTTTTGAAATAGGTGTTGTAGGACTTTAGCCAATCACCCTAGGAGATGGGTGATCACTGACCGATCGCCCTATGGGGCTAGGGTATATAAAACAGGGTTATAAATTAATAAAGTTGCTTCTTTTGCTTTCTCTTGCTGAATTTGTGTGTTGCTGCATCTCTCCGCTCCCGGTATAAACAGCGACAATAGCCGGTTCTATAAAGGCATGGCAATTCCTTAATATACTCTGTTGTGTCATAGTATGTTGTCTGTCAAACACTGTTATGGTGCCCTAGAAAGACTTGTCTCTTTTTTTTTCTTTCTTTCTTCCCCTCCCCCCCCCCCCCGCCCAGTAATTTGGTGGGGCTTTTTTGATAGAAAGAACTTGATTGAATGTGCAACCTGAACTTGTCAGCTGGAGATGTACAGTGCTCCATATTTATTCTGTGGGCAATTATGCACTTTGTATTCTATAGAAGTTGCATAATGGGAAGCTGATCTTTGCAATCCATTTTTCAGGGGAATAATTTTTAAAAATAGTAATAACTGGGGGTTAACTGAGAAATATCTTCAAGTTTACACAGCAATAAGTTGTCATACAGTAAATGTCATTTTTCTTCCTAGAGTAGGCTGTAATTTTCTTCCAGATGAAATCTCCTTCTCCTGACAGGCACATTGTTCAGTGAGCATTGCTCATCTTTTACTTCAGGAACATTCTTCTTATTTAAAGAGCTGCTGTTCTGTGCATTCACTTCAAAAAGTCTAATAGAACACAGCTCTTTCTATTTCACATTACATACTAATTCATGTATTCTCTCCAGACCTTGAATGAACCTCCATATTTTCCATTTTCCTGTATGAAGGCTTTCCTCATGAAACCTTTCTACTGTTTTTTGACCACGAAGTCTTTCCATTTACTATGTTAACTCCACACATGAAATTAAGTCTGGTGAAAGATGATACTTTGTGAAGGAACTTGTATTTTGAGAACAATCTTTTAGAAATAAAGTTATTAAGGATTGTACAGAGGTGGGAAAATAGGACAGATTTTGGTAAAGTTTGGATAGACTGCAGTATCAAAAAAAATTTTGAGTGCAGTATATTAAACTAACTGAAATTGTGCAGTAGTATTTGTAATCCAAAGTTAGAACTTTTACAACATTGAAATAGTTACCTGTGCTGTAGTGTGAATACTTGTGCAGAAGCAGTTACCAGTTTCAAGCAGGCTTTTGGTTGAAGATGTTGAAAAATAGAGGCAAACATTTCAGAATTGGGTTGTAGAAGCCATACTGTCAAAACTGCTATACCCTCTACAGTGAAAGGGGTACCTTTCAGAACTCCCTTCTTTCTGAAGGAAACTCTGCTTTCAAGAAGAGCAAGAGCTGAGTGGGACATTGGGCACTTCTGCTTTGAATATGCTTACTATTTCTTATATGTAGTTAAAGTTCCCAAGTTCATTTTTATTTCTGATTTTTATATTCTGTAATATCTCTGATAATGTGTTTCTTAGTCTGCCATAATGGTCCATGTTGTCATGCTTACTCATCTAAACAGGAATAATGAAAATTCCATGTTACTGCTGCTTTCTGCCTTATAGACAATAGTCTCCTTTAAAATATTGTGAGTGTTTTAACTACACCTGTCAGGTTATAGTGGCAGTCAGTACTAGCTCCCTGTTCCTCACTGGTCATGGAATTTAAATTTATGTCAGAAAACATTTAAACTAAATACTCCGTGTCATTTTAGATATAATTAATATTTACCTCTATTCAGTTTGAAATGTCAAAGACATAGGTTGTACACATCTACGTAACATGTACATGATCCTTGTTTCTTTTAGTACTGTCTTCTTATAGATCTACTTGTTTCTTATCTTGCTAGATAAAACACTTCAGAGGAAAGATCTGATTTTGTTTTGTAGCACCCATTCTGTTGAGCAGGAAATTTATAATGTAGCTGTTGTATGCTACCTTTAAAAAAAAGGGTAAAATTCAGTAGAGTAGAAGCAGCTTCATGGTTAGGTGATAAGATGGTATTGCAGTTTTGCTTGAGAAATATATAGAATGGAAAGTATTTTCATTTTTTTCATGAAAGGTGTATGCTGCTATGTATAATTTTGCTGTGACAAATCCTATGCCAGTTATAGGAGTTGTCTGTTGAGTATTTTACACTTGCTGATTTCAATATCGATTTGTATTCTCTGTAGAGGTTATAAATTCAGGGTAAAAACTGTCAGTCTAGTGTGACTGACAGGTTCTTGATTAATGAAGCCTAGGATTGAAATTACAGAAGGGGGTGGATCTGCTGTTGCTGTTGTGGAGCATCTGTATGTAAAGATGCTTTTCAGTCACTCTTTCTTAAGATAACTGTGAAAATAGTACTATTAATACATGTTAGAAAGCCAGTGAGGTTTTAATAGGAGTAAATGTGGCTTTTCCAGACTGTGGGCTGCCAGTCCCATTTGGGAAGGCTTCTATGTTAATCTGACATCTTGTTTAGCACTGATAAGACTAGAGAGTCCAATTAAAGTATTTCAAGAAGACATCCCCATACACGACTACATTGATTGTCTGCTAATGTGTATTGAATTTTAGCTAAATACAGCCCCGGGTGCTGTGCAGGAAAGCAGGGAAGCTTGCTGTCCGAGAGCTCTTAATTCCTTTTGTATCGATTTGGCTGCTAATGATATAACCTTCTACTCTAATTAACTGACATCTGCATTAGGCTGAACAAGAGTCCCCTGCTTGAAGCTATCCACTTGTTTGTGTTATGAAATGTGTCTTTCTTTTAAGTTAGCTTTTGTCCAGATTAGCTCAGTCTGTACAAAATAGATGATCTAAAGGACTGATTTTTCTTTTAAATATCTTGTAAAGCAAGTTTGTCTTTCTGCTGTCTACATTCCTGCCTACGTGTCCAGGGTTTATGTTGCTGGTGAGCCTGGCCAGGGCTGGTTCACTGAGTTTTCTAATCCTTCTCAGTGGATTATTTGCTCCTTATATTTGAGGCTGCCAAGAGGTGTAAATTTAGATAAAGATGGCATATGAAGACCTGAGGATAAATGGGTCAATTTCTATGTCTTAGATCATGAAGCAGCCATCAGATGTAAATACCTAAATCAAGCTAAAAACATTGCTAGATTGGAAGGGGTAATCTGTTTACAAAAAGATATTGCCAAATCTACAAATTGCCAGTTCTTAGATTGGGAAATTTAGATTTCAGCATCTGAAAAGGAAAATGCATGCTTTTAGTGCAAGATTTTTTTTACAGCACTTAGTAACTTAAAGCCACTAATCTGCAGGAGTTCATCACAAGCAGCTCTTTTGTTTTGCTATGTGTGCTGTTGCCATGTATGTGTTCACATATTTGTTTTGGGAGAAGGTTGTGAGTCTCGTTAGTAAAGACGATGTGAAATAAGGATTCTGTTATGTTTTTACCTCTGTAGAAGCTTCATACTCAGTGACAGGCACTGCAGAAAGCTGGTTTCTCTTGCCCTGTGTATAAAACATAGTAGGGTTTTTTCTTTGAATACTAGTTAGCCGCTTGTTTGCGGGATTAGACCATCTCCTAAGAAATAGTTACGTATGTTTACATTTCCAGTATTCATCTGGTGGCTGTTTGGCCAAACCTGACCAATAACAGCCATTTCAAGATACCTGTGTCTGTACAATTCTGAAGGTAGTAGCTATGAGGAGAGTCAAGTGCTGAGAGGGAAAACTCTGACTGAAATCTGCTAGCAACTACGAGCTGCTTCAGTCATCACATGCTTGTGTCACTAGTGGTCAGCACGTACTAATCCTGAATGGGTCTAGGGCATTTTCCATTTCTTGCCCGAAGGGGCTATTGTTAGGAATACAGGCTTATTGGGGGGGTGTGTGGGGGGTAACAGTATATATACTGTTACTTCAAAGATGACAGTAGATCTGTGAAAGCAGGTTGCATTAGCTCTTTTGCTTAAGGAGCAAGTCATTTCCCAAGTTATTCTACTCATATAAAAAAAGTATTTCTTACTCTACTCTGTGTGTAACAAAATAAATCTAATTCTGGTATAGTTATACTAAAATGTTCTCTTTCCAGCTTCTGCTAAGAAAATGTACAGTTTTCAGTAACCAAAGTATTTATTCACAGCAATAGAATTATTTTTCTTTTATTGTACCATACTTGATAAGAAGTAACAAAATCATTTTTATATTATCTTCCTAGCATGTATCTCAGGATATACTTGAGGACGTATCTAGATGATAAAAGTAATATTTTTTCTCTGCCTCAGTACTCAACAGATTTCAAGCCTTTCCCCTCCTTTCTCTTTACTTCCTCTTTACTAATTAACTACCTTACTGCACAGTATGCATAGCCTTTCACAAAAGTTACTAGATCAAAAATACAATCAGTACCTGAAGCTCAGAATACTGATAATGTAAAACCAAGAAAATTCAGGTTAAGTAGGATGTAATGCATCATTCTTGCAATTGTATTTTCACTTTACACAGACTAAGAATTACTGGATGTAACAATGTCACATTCCAACTTCAGTGCTGGAAGGTTTTTTTCTTACAGAAAAATCTCAACAGAAGCTGAGTGGCTTGTACTTCTTAGTATCTGAGGATCTAAAGGCCACCATCTTATCTGAGAGCCAGAATTCTTTGATTAGAAAGCAGGCATTTTCCTTTCCAAGAGGAGGCATTTTTTTCACCCTTGAGATGTTAATGGAACAGTGCTTCCATGCTGACAAGCAAATACATAATGAAATTTCCAGCTGTTATTCAGTGTAGAGGGGTTAACTAGGACAGCTTTTAAATTACACTAATAATGAAATATGTGCCCAAGTATTGGTGAAAGAGGGCAGAAGATAATTTTCTAGACTGCTGGTTCTATTTCACTGGCAAGTAGAGCTCAGAAAACTGTGCTTAACACCTGGCTGACATCTCTCTATATTTTTTAAGTCCTACTGCTTCCTAGTTATGCTCCTAGACATATACTGAGTAATTAATTTTACTTGAAGCAATGCAATTAGTCCTGATTTAACTCTTGATTCATCACACTTGATTTGCCAGAGATGTGTGTGTGTAATTAGTGCTGTCACCTTCTTTTAATAGAAAATCTGTACATGTTGTAGTAGCAGTGATGATATATTCTGCTAGGTCATGGCATTGCTTTTGCATAATCTGGTTTCTTTCCAGACAGTATCTGTGAGCAGCAAACAGAGGAATGAGGAAATAGCACAATCCAGAAAACAGAGGAATAGTAAATATTTTTTTAGTCTGGCAAAAGGTTAACACAAATGAGTGAGTCCTGAAAGGTTTGTTTATCAGCAATTTTAAAAGAAAAGGAAAAAAAAAAAAGAAAAAGAAAATTGTCAAGGTCATGGGCAGTACCAAAAATTAGGCTGGATTGAAAGTGAGAAAAAATATGGGAAATCTCTTAACTAATTTTTACTAGAACTGTCATAAAAGACACACATGCTCTGATTTGGAATAAGGGGAGTGAAATCCAAAGAGATTGAGGCTGGAAGAATTAGCAGCTAATCTCGCATTTCTACAAAAAGACTGAGCAATTTCTGGTTTATAGCCCTGAAAACATAATGCAGCCCTGGGGATCACTGACAAAACAAGCTTCTGAGAGCCACTAGCACTTAGCAAAATTGACTTCAGTTAATCAAAAGATTCTTTAGGGAGAGGAAAAAACCCCAAACAACTGCTGGTTTGGAAAGCTGTAGAACAAATAACTGTGTAGATGGTTAAAGAAATTTCAGTTCCTTGCAGTGGAGCTCAGTGACCTATAATGACAGTATCTAATGGGCAAACTTAAATAAAATTAAAAGTAATTTAAGTGGTAGACTGGTTGGAAAAAAGTGAAAGGGAAGAGAGTAAAGTTACACTTTGCTCATGCTTTATTAAAACATTTCTTGAGTGAGTTGTGTATGAATCTGTGTGTAAGAGACTACAGCAATAACAGGTGCATAGAGAACCGAATTATCTAGCATACATGATACATGTCCCATTATGAAGAAACATTTCCCATTATTCTGACTCGTGTCATTTTCCTGTAGCCATAGGTAAAAGGAAGCATTTAATTATAACTGATACCCCACAGTTTGTGCAAGTCCTTGGTAATTCTTTTGGTGAAATCTCTGATGCAGGATCTTAAACTGGCATGTATGTTTGAAGTCAGCTTGGTTTTACTAGTGTCCTTTTCTTAGGAGAAAATAAATTTTATTATATTCTGCTTATAACTGTTAAGTTCTAGTTGTTTTAAAAGCAATCCAGAGGAAATTACCTTTTCCATAATCCATTGGAATGCCTGATATTATAAGAAAAATGAGAGTAACTAAAATAAGAAAAATGGACAAATATTACAGAAAATAGTTTTGAAAAGTTTCCATTTGCTTTTTTTAGGGACGTAAGACTGCAAGAAGCCTCCTGTGTCACCGGGTCCAATCTCCTGTTATCACAGTCACAGGTACATACAAGCTGTCACACAATACTTGTTTGTTTGTTTTATGAGAGCAAATGTGTTATGATTTATGTGTCTCACAGTAATGGAATAAATGTTTTTATTTCAGTGGAGTTTAAATTAGTCACTTGTGGATGCCAGGAGAATTCCAGCATTATGAAATATTCTGCAGCTTTTTCTTGCTGAATATGTCACTGTAAAACAAAATTTTAATTTTGGCTGTATATGTGTTGCAGTGCAGAAGTTTCCATGTAATTTTCCTCTCCAACCAAATGCCAAAAAGTTAGGAGTATGAGTGGACATAGTTTAGAATAAGAAGCATTGTTATACTGAGTTATACTCAGTACACTGTTATACTCAGTTAACTGAGCAGTATACTGGAAGGAGGAAGATGGGAATGCAAAACCAAATTAAAGATTTAAATCTTTAGATGTGAACGTGGAATCCCAGATCATTGTGTCAGGAGAAAGAAAACTGAAGTCTCATGCAACTGGTTTATTCTTGCACTATCTTTAAGGGGATGATACATGCAACAGAGCGTATGTGTGTGTGTTGTGTAATGAAAGTAGAATAAAAATTATTAGATACATAGTTCCAGTTGACCTAACTCTGTTTAGTGCTTTTCTGTAATTTTGCTCTTTATTTTGAACAGAAGTTGCTGAGATTGATTCTTCAGTTGTTCAGTTAATTCTTCAGAAATCTTCAGATTCAGTTCAGTTGAAGATTGATTTACTAATTAATTTTAATTCAGTCTGATGATCAGTAGACTATTTCTGAGTCTTTTTTTTCTATACACAGTGATATAACAGAGCTATAACCATACTTCTCTTCCATGTTCTCAGGCTCACTAGCAATTCTTCTTGCACAGTGCTTCTTGAGGCTTCAGTCTACATCTCTTAGCTCTTCAAGCTTCTGTTAGTGCAAACTCTGTGAATCTGGCCACACAAAAAAACCCGAAGTCCAAGATTATTTTATCTCCATCAGGACAAGCTATGTGAATGTTGTATAATAAATTTTGTCATCTGCTGGTGGAAGGGGAAGAACAGCTGAATCTCATGCCTTACAGCAAAACAAATGGGACCAATAAGAAGAAAGATGAGCCAAAAATCACACTATTATTTTGTGCTAGCTTAATGTCTGCCTTGTTGTGCCCAAAGGTAAAGGCATAGTTATCAGCACCATTTATCAGGTATACCATTTTAGTATACACTTGTTTAAAACAAGGTAGAGCCCCTTTTTCATCTTAATTAGACAGTAACCCTTTGGTTCCAAGTAAGCCTTCATTTTCTAATTATTTGGTACATAATATAATGTCATTAAACATCTTTGAGTGGCCAGGATTGCTCTAAAAGCTTTAGCTCCAGAGCTCTAATATTAGGCTTTTGGCATTCAGCCCTGTGTGTGAAAAGCAGTCAGTTTGTTTACCAGGAATTTAGATTCACATTACTGGGGGAATTAGCAGTGAGCTATTAGTCTGATTCAGGCACTTAACAATTGCTGATCATCTCCTCCTAGCCTGGGGATAATGGAGGTGATCAGCTGGAAATGGAAAGTATGTGGGGCTATTTTCATGAAGGCACTTGGAGAAAGTGCTGCATCCCCTGACCTCTGCTAACCCTGGGGTTTGTAAGAAACCCAAATACCAAGTCACTTCCTGGAGGAGAGCTAATCACCTATAAGAAGAGCTTCCATTAGAGACTAAACCAAGCTCAGCCTCAACTGACCCTCCCTCATCTGTAAAAAGGTTCAGCCACAAAATCCCTGAGGTAGAAACGATTAGCCTCTGATAATATTTACCAGTATCTGTTTCGATGGGGGAAGCAATTGTAGAATAGCAGCTGTTTTTGAATCCACATCAGTGCTGAATGATCTCATTGAGCTCAGCAATGTTGGTTAGCTTCTTACTTCTTCACTATTGTCCCCAAAAGCTTTGTCTGGTTGATGGACACCTCAAAGATTGCTTTGAAAGTTGTTCTTGTTTAAAGTTGCTTACCATTTTAGCAAATATAGTGCCTTGTGATTTTTAGGATGTGTTGAAAAAGATACTTTCATTCTTTACAGGTGCTGAATCTGTAATGTGGTCTTGTCAACTCTAAGTTTCCTTATATTCTCAGCAGATTTCAAGAGGCGTGCCAGTGATCTGTAGCCAGGAATTACTGTTTGAACTAAAGTTTAGATTGCCCTCATCTGTGATACATTGTGCCCCTCTTTAAAAGAAAAACTGCAGTCACTTGATTCTTACTGAAACATGCATTTCTTGGAAGCAGTGAGAATTATTTTAATGAGGCAAGAACACAATAATTTTGGACTTCTAAATTCAGGGCTTATCTCTGGCACCACTTTGCACATGATCTCAGACAATAATTGTGTGTTGCTTCTCCCATTTGTCATACCAGAAACAACTTACCTGACACAGCAACTGAGATCACTGCTGGAGGGCTATATGAATGCCCTTTTAAAATGCTACATTAGAACATGGTAAGGCATTTAAAGCTATGTTGGAGTTCTAGAAGCCATGTTTGAAGTACCTGGAAGTGAATGATGTCTGTAAAACTTGTTAAGATTGCTTCCTAAGAGACTCTGTTCTGTTCTTTAAATTTCTTACCCATAATGCCTCTAGAAGGAGACAAGGACCATAGCTTCTATTAAATGCAAAGGAAGGCAGGAGACATCTAGAGTTGCAAGATAAATTTTATTAGTGAGATTTGGCATTATTTTACACTTTTACAAATAATCTACATTACAGCAATTATGAGGTTCCCTCCTTGTATATGCTTGCTGAGAGCTCAATGTTAAGACTGTCAGGATAGAAAATTTTTATAATTTTTGTATTTAGACCAAAGGTACCCACGGGATGTTGTATTCCAGTTTTGGGGGAATAGAAGCTGAGGGGCTTTTGTAAATTGCCCTGTAGCATGGTTAATATGAACCATTCCGAATGGCTTTAGGTAACTGCCAGTCTGAACACGGGTGATGCTAGCAGAACTGAACTGATCCTGACACTGGCATGACAGTTCTGGTAGTTACACTTGTGTGTGCATGTTGTATAGTTGAATAAACTTGATATTTGGAAATCAGGTGTTACAAAAGTCTAAGTGAAAATGGGTTTGTACTCATAGCAGTGTGAATACCTGTGAATTCAGGTGTATTTAGAGGTGAATTTTATTTGCAGTTATTGATCAACAAGCCTGAGAAGCAGCCATGTATATAAAGGTGCATATGTACATGCAAAAGGGATATAGGACACCTGCAGAAAAACCCCAACTGACACATTCTGCTTTAATTTCCGTCTAGATCAGGATTTATCTGTGTCAAGCATTTTCCTATGCAATCCAGGATGTAACAGGAAGCTGTAATTACAGTCAATAATCTCCTTAGTAGGGGCAAGAGGCTGAAGGGCCACAGTGCCCTGAATATGAACAACAACATGCTAATACCTTTTTCCATATCAACTTCTCTTAGAGCACTAAAGCTGGGAAAGAGGAAAGATCACAGTGCAGATGAGTGGAAGATGAATGCAGTACACTTTGTGAGGTACAGGCAGCTCAGGCAAATCTACTTCTTTATTCTCACAAATAGCCTGATTCATTTGGGGAATATTGGAAAGAACACTATTTTCTTCTTCCCTGTCACTCTCCACTAAATTCTGGATGACAGATGCTGTTACACTATGGTCAAGAGTCTTGACCCATTTCTAGTCCTACCATATGGAAGATGGTCTGAAGTAGACATTAGACCACTGTTTTCATTAAAGAATATTAGCAAGCAGTGGAAACAGTGCTGTCTCTTGATTCAAATAGCCGTATTTCAATAGGCAATTGGAAATACCAGCATTTGTACTCCTTTTTATTAAGAAGACATGATATTTGTTCCTACTGCATGGAAATAAGATGTTGCTACTCTTTGCAACAGAGGAGATGGTTCTGCTTCATGCTGTGGTTTCCTCACCCTGCCTACTTAGGAAGGACAGAGAAAGCTGAAATTTGAAATGGAAATACTACCACCATAGGACAACTACTCTGACAGATGTGACAGTGTAAGTTTCTGTAATGAGAGAGTGTTTAACAGTGACAGGGAATCACAGTGTATTACCTAGCTAGTGCTTCCCTGGCAACAGGTAAAGCACAGGGTAAAAAGAAATACCCACCTGTTCTGCATCTATTCAGGACTGTAATATTGTTTATCTGTGTATAATATTGTTTGTGTACAATATTGTTCAGATCTGTTGTATCTCATAAGATGGGCAAAGGGCACCATATGTGTGCATGGAAGAGTTGCTTTGAGGGGAGTTTCTGGCTATCCTGAAGCATAGGCTGGCACAAGGAAACTCTCACACACAACTGATTGTGGACTATTAACCTATGCTCAGAAATCAATATTCACTTAACACCACATTTGAACAGGCAAATGCAGTACAAAATAACAGCAGTTACACAGTGCACACATTTACACTCAGAATAAACAAGTCATGAAATAGAGCTTGGCAGAGGAGGAGGAGTTTGGGCAGGCAGCGTGAATGGGGACAGTGGCAATTTGAGTATGTGGAGAGGTAGTTGCAACAAGGTAGTTGCAGCCCCCAGACATTTTTGCAACTGAATGTCCCAGGGGTTTTGTGGTCAATACAGCTTCAATGAGCTACATGCATTCTGTAATCATTCCTAGGAAGATTCGTCCTGAGGCCAGGCAAGGTCATCCTTTACTAGATGAGACTAAATTTGCTGGGCTTGAGCACAGAAATCCATCTTAACCCACAAAACCCAAGTCTGTTCTTAGCTGTGATAGCGGATGACATATGCATGTTGCAAAGGGCAAAACAGAAGGGGACAAGAATATAAACTGCCATATAATGTCCTTGATCTGGGATGGTATTTTTCATATACTTCAGAGAATGGATTTGAAAAGGGAACTGAAAGTAATCCATAACTGATGTTTACCAGGACTTTGTGTGTTTATTGAGTTTTACTTGCAATCCACCCTGCAGCTTGGACTTCTAGTCTTTAGGATGGTATGCTCTGCTCTGTCCCTTGATAGGCTTGACCGACGTGGATGTCATCAAGTTTAACAAGGCCAAGTGCAGGGTCCTGCACCTGGGTTGGGACAACCCCCAATATCAATACAGACGGGAGGATGA
>WUAM01000431.1:32180508-32190548 GCA_024336885.1 Actenoides hombroni
AAATTAATAAAGTGTCTTCTTCTTCCTCTCCTGGCTCTCTCTTTACTGATTTTGTGTTGCTGCATCTCTTTGCTCCCGGTATAAACAGCAACAACAGCAATCGTTACAATGCAAAGTGCTCCTGCAGTATTTACATGGGAAACAGAAGTATGTTAAATGCTCAACCACAGTGTTGTCTCACATCTGTCAGCATTCTTTTGATAAGCCTGTTGGATTGGATCCTCAAAGCCTGATACATGCATCTCTCATGAACATCGTACCGTGTCACTTCACTTGAGCAAGATGGAGATGCTTTTGGTTGTGCACCTACAAAGTAGTGCTGTAGCAACAGCAGTGATACTTGGAAAAAGTTTGATCCTTGGTCAGTCACAGGACACATCATGTGTATCTGTGTCTTGTGTCTTAGCAATTTTATGATGCCTGTAGGAGAGATCTGGGGACTTCCTGGATCTGATCCCTTTGATTGACAGAATTAGTTCCCTCATCCTTCCTCAAGTTTCTTATTGTCAGGTCAGGTGTCTTATATTCATCTTTGCTGGCATCTGTTAGTCCTGTTTTGCAGAGTTCACGTGGCAGAGGGAGCTGGACAGCCTTGCTTGCAACTGTGAATGCTGCAAGGCAGGGAGGTCAGCACTGAAGGCTTTAACTATTTTTCACCCTAAGGACCCTCTGCAGATCTAGCTCTCAAGTCTGTATTCCAAAGAAGTCTAAATTCTAGTTACGTCCTCCTGCCTCGTGATGGAGAGAACAAAGAGCTTCTGAACAAGGGGTTCAGATAGCTTAAGGAACATGTTCAGGAAGGAGCTGGATTAGAACAGCAAGGATACAGGTGAAGTTTAGACCATTTGTGTGTGGTCTTCAGTACCTGACTGTTGCACCATTCTGGTGCGTTCTAGCGCTTTATAAATCTTTACATTTCTTCTTGGCAGACAGGTTATGCCAGAAATAATGCAACCTTGAAGAAAATGCTTTAGATTACATATTGACATGAGCAGTAGAGCCATTACTGACCTTTGATTACAGTTGTAACTGTAATATTACTTCAAAGGAGGTATTGTTCTGACCATGTTTCTGAAGACTGGAGTGTGTATTGTGATTCTCCATACCTTGATCTGATTTGCACAGGAATATAATTCAGTATCCCTAACAACTATATGGTGACATTTCCATTAAAGATTTACCCCTCTATTTTAAGGATATTCACATGGGTTGGAAGGGCTAAAATGAGTAATAAAAGGCAGCTTGTTAATTTTGAGAAGGTTTTTCCCTTCTGTTTTGCTATAGACTACAGCAGTGTCAAAGTGCAAGTCCCTGAGTGGACATAATTCACTAATGGTAACCTATTCTCTTTAATCTTCCACCCATATTGTCAAAGCCTAGAAATTCTTTTTCCTAACCCTGGTAGTAATGTCAGCAATCACAGGAGGTCACATACAACTGAAATTGATTACATTAATGAAAAAAAAATAATTTAAGTTATAACTAAATTGCACGCAATTTATTAGTACGAATAACTTCTGGATTATTTTTATTTTCTACATGGTTTTGTGAAATTAATTTGGGCACGTAACTCACTTGTTTATAGGGTACAACTCAGGAGGATAGGCAGGGAATGGAGCATATACCATTCTTTGGTTGTGCCCATTTTGTTGTCTGGCACCAGTACACCAACGTATAAACTGCTTCATTTACAGTTGTCACTGGCACACATTGTCTGCCAACATTGCTCCTGAGGAGAGAAACCCCCATCAGAGGGACAAGGCAGGCAGCTTTCATGTTTCAACACATTGGGTCGCTGCTACTGCTCCTTCAGTGCTGGAGAACTTGGTGCCAGTACCTTTAATTTGGTGAATTCAAATTGAAAGCAGTGTGTTTTTTATATGCAGCCTACTGTGGGCTCAGTATCTGGTTTCTTGTCACTACAAAGGTTGCTCAGCCAAAGGTCAGTGAACTGAATTCCATTACATTTGGGCATCACAGAACTGCTTTCTCAAAATTTGTTTGGCTATTCTTCTGTAAACCTAGGTCAGATATTCACTTCCTCTCTAGATTTTGGGGGCTTTTTTTGTTTGTTTTTTATCCCAAGAAGTCTTATTTGGGCAAAATATGCTAAGCACCAGAGTGTCAGTACTTTTTTTTTTAATTCTTGTTGTTGTTCTTCTTTTGGAGCTAAGTATGTTTGTAAAAAGAGATAGTAAAAGAAGATACTGAATTAAAGTCACTGCTGGACTAATGGGAATCCTGCAGTCATTTACTGGGATTTGGTGTCTGCTGTAGTAAATTAATGTAAGATGTGCCACAAAGCTTGTTGAAATTATTGAAAACGTATTCACTGACCACCTAGTCTCTCATCCAAGCCAGGTGGCTTCCATGCTTACCATTAAAACTAAATTGTGTCGTGTGTGTGAAAAGTTCAGGACTTTAATAATGTGTATTGTTCTAAATATTTTTATTCATGCATGTAAATGGTACAGTGCTGCTGGCTCCAACTTGGAATTGCTCGAGTACTGTCTGTAAACATAACATGTCCTTATTAACAGTAAGGAGAAAATAACTTCAGGATAGAATCTTCTACCTAAAATGAAAGAACTGGATTGTTGGCAGAAGGGTTGTATTGGACTCCTAAGCCTCTGTCCTTGGGCAGAACCATAGCAAGTAAGTACCAGATGCATGACTTACAGGCCACACTCCAGACAAGAGAGCTGAGTTTCCTGAATCTCCACCATTCTGGTGGACAGAGAGTCTAGAAACAAATAACTAGCTCTTGCAAAGTTTTGTCTTTCTTCTATTCCTGAATACTTCTTCATTTTAAAAATGTAAGGACCTATAAAAAAAATAATTCAAGAAACTGAAGGCATACTAGTAAATGTCAAAGTGTACTTGTCAAAGTTACCTGAAGGTGACAAAGTCCAGCAAAGCTTGCCAATGGGACAATATTTATTCAGTTACCTTCCTTAGTACTTGTAAGAGCTTACAAAAAATAATTGACTGATATATTGAATATTCTGGTTCTAATAGTCTCGTCAAAGGTGAAGTACACTGCTGAATAAGCCTGTTTCACTTTCTATATGGAGCCTTTTGATTTTACTTAAAATACAAGCAAAAATTAGGTCTGTAATGCAACATTTTTCAGTTGACCTGTGTTAGATTCTCTCTGGTACTCTTCTGTATCCTTGAAGAGGGAAACGTAGAAGAAATTATGATTTGTGGGAAAAAAACCCAAACCCTCAGCATTTAAGGAAGTTCTTTATAAAATCAGGATCACTTTCGACTTTAGCAATCTGAGTGCAACTTGGTGGTAAAGGATTGTCACTAAGCTGGTGACCCAGGGTGTATCATTTTACTAGCAAGTACACTAAGGGCAACAGGTTCCTCACCTGCAGCCTCAAGTGCTGGCCTACTAAGGGAGCCTTGTCCAGAAGGAAATACTGCAATCTTTGTTTTACTTGCAGTGTGAAAACTTCATAAGAAGAGTAATGAACACAGAAATGCTGTAGTCCTTGGAATCTGTTCTTCATTGAAATCTTCTGTATCCAGAACCATGATCATGTTCCAGTATGTCAGTGTTTTTTACCAGCTTAATGTTTTGGTAAGTTTTACAGAAGATGGTTAACATTTTGCAAGTCCTTTAAGTTGGTGGATTTCCTTCTTGGCAAGGTGAGGGGAAAATGTAGAGGTGGTAGTATTGCTGCTTAGCTGTGACTATCAATGGCAACAGTCTGCAGTTAGCTGTAATAGTTCCAAAGAGCTTCTGAGTTCCTCAGTAGCCATGAGATTGTTTCCTTAATTTTCTCTCCTGGCGTTGGTATGATGTTTAGTCAATACCTCTATCATTGGACAGGCACATGGAGTCAATTCTGAAATCTAAGTCACTGTTGACTCTCATTTCTAAAAACAAACATCAGATTCATTTTAGTGGAACTCATCTAGGTGAGCAAAGTTTGACCTGATCTTTTAAGGAGTGACTCAGTGTTGTTGTTGAACTTCAGATGCTTTGACTGGGAGGAAGGGGTGACTGAGATACAAACATGGTGCAGACAACTCATTTAACATAGTTTGTCTCATAGCAAGAGGGCATGGATGCAAAACCAGTTTTCTTATCTTTCCTGGGATTTAGGCTTCCATCTGTGAGTTATTTTGGGGTGAAATAGTTTGATTCTTCTGTTCAAGGCTGTGGCAGTCCTTACATCCTGGTGTGCTACTTTACTGTAAGAGTTATTTATCCACACTTTGAAGGGGCTGAGTCTAAAGCATCCTTCTTTTGGGGTGATGAGTTATAGTGGGGAGGAACCTTGTTAAAACAAGTTATTTCTATCTCATTAGTGAGGGAAGAGAAAAACAACTTAATTTTGCAACAGTAAACAATTTTGCTTAGCCTAAATTTAATATTTTGCTTCACTATAAAGTAACTGAATTTGGCACAGAGGAAAGGGAGTCACTGTCTTGCTAGCTGATGTATGAAGAGAAGCTCTTAGGAGACAGGGGTTGTTCAGTGACTCATGTTAATCATCAATAACAGCATGCCCTTCTGTGGTTGCCCATCTCCCTTGGGCAGGATAGAGCTTGTCTTGACAGTTAAGAGGTGCAGGATTTGTTGTTTGTTTGTTTTGCTCTTGCACCTCCGGGTAATTAATCCGCACCATTCCTGGTAAGACAGTGTGGAAAACTACAAGATGGTTTTTTCATTTTACTGCAAGGAGTAAACTTGCAAAAGTGAATGCCTGGGAGTGACCTTTCCATATGTGTCAACCTGCGGTTTTTTTGAACATACATATGGAGATGTCTATTTTTGCATACACGTCTATATATTGATATATATATTTATGTATGTATATAGTGTGTATATGCTATGTATATTTAGATATGTGTATATGTGCGTGTGTGTATTTTTTGCTAACCTCAGAATCACTGACAGATGCTAATTATCATTTGGTAAAATTAGACCGATGATGTTTGCATCCCCAGAAGAGGAAAAAAACCTAAATAATGTCCTGGTGCCTCACATTGGTTGCCTAAGATATGCCAGCCTGTGTCAGGGCCTTGTCAAAAATGACTGCTTCTTTATTTGAACGGCTGGACTTCATGGAGTTGTAACCATGGGAGTCTGTCTTCTGTGTAAGCTAGTGTGCTAAAATCGTGGTGCTTGCTCAGCTATCTCTGTGTCTGGCCTATACTTAAGGGCTTTACTTATGTAACTTATTTCAGATAATAAATTGCTTACAAGACATCAAAATGAGTGTAACAGTGTAAGAAATCAGCCAATACAATTGTGCCAACTAATTGGGACATACAGCGGCATAAATAAATAACTTGAAGGAGATTAGGTTTTCACTGGCTCTGAGGAAGAAGTTCTTCAGTATGGGGTGGTGTGACTCTGGAATAGATTGCCCAGAGAAGTTGTGGATGCCCCCTGCCTGGAAGTGTTCAAGGCCAGGTTGGCTGAGGCCTTGAGCACCCTAGTCTAGTTGAGAGGTGCTCTAGGACAGAATGTGTGCCTGCATTCTAGCCTCTTCGGTTGCAGCCTTGTGTGTTTGCCTTCATGGGTGCTGAAGGTGGGCTAGTAATACATTGGGCTGTGAAACTGAGCATCTGCAGAACCTGGAACGTGTCCAGTTTTGCCACTGTCGCAGGGGTGATGATAACTTTTGGCAGGCTTCTGCTTGTGACAAAGCCTTAAACAGCCACAGTTTCTGGCTTTCTGAATGTGCCGTTTCACGGCATTGTTCTGCTGCGAACTCTGCCAGCAGGGTTACCCTCAGAGCTTTTCTTTGTAGGCTGAGCCATGAAAGCATGAGCTTGTGCTCCATATTAACAGCAAATCAAAATGTGACTGTGTATGGTCCCGTCACACATGCTGAGAAGTTTTTCCTAGTGGCTTCTTATGCTTTTACAAAAAGACAGAACTTTGTTTACCTTCCCATGCAGAAGATGCGGCCCTTTGTGATCCTTTCACCATCCTGCTATGTAACATGAAAGTCCTCTGAATTCACCAGCTAGATCCCTGCTGAAGCAAGAGAATGTGACTCAGAAGAAAATTCATCAGAATTCAGTGGTGGAAATTTCATCACAACTTTCACAAATTTGTTTTGTTTCCTGACATTTTCATATGCTGCAGAGGATGATATCGGGTATTTTCTGTGCTGTAAAACCTTTACGAGTGTTTATTTGGAACAATTGAATAGTAACATTACAAATCAATTAAAGTCTGGTTTCTTAATCATGGAATTGGAGTCTGTGTTTTTCAGAGAAAGGCAAGTGGATTTTTGTGTTTCTTCATTTGAAAGAAAGCTTCCTTTGATCTGATAAACAATAGAACACCAGCAACTGAAACCTGTCATTATGTTGCTGCAGGGTTAGTGAAATTATCATCCCTGTCTAATCTAAAGAAACAGAATTCAAGTGTGCATTAAAACTTTGATCTGGATCTGCATCTCCTAAGGTCAGACAATCTTCCCGAAGCATCTTTAATTGAGTGATCTGTTATGTTTAAATGGAAGCAGAAACAGGAGTGGCCTTTGAAGGATTTAGATAGCATCACATTCTTCAATAGGAACCTGCTAGGATGCTAAAATTAGTTAGAAAGGAGATACAAAACTAGTCTTTGATCAGAGAAGACAGCTGCCATGAAGGCTCTGATGTGCAAGCAGTCCCTTCCTATCAGTGAAACTGGCTTGCCTTCAGCAAGGCATATTTTCTAGTCAAGGTTCCCAGAATCAGGCCCCAGGGGAGTCTGAAAATCTCTGTGGGTTTTTCAGCGTGTTATTCAGTGATACCTTTGGCTATGTGGAGGTGACTCCTGTTGACCTTACGGGAGATGTGTCTGTGGTTTATGGGGTAATAATCAGATGGCTGCTGTGTTTGGGAATGCAGTTTCGTTAAGAAATGGGGCCGCAGAAGGGTAAAAAAAAAAGGTAATTTGCACATACAGAGCTGCAAGAACACACCATGCAGATATAGTTGCGTTTGTTGAAAGAGAATGTTGACATTTATTAATAAAGTTAGAAATCTTGTTCTGCTCTCAGCTGGATCAAAGGTAATTTTGTTGCTGATCCAAATAATAGCAGTGGCAGTCAGCCCTGGTTTAGAAAATAATATCAACAAAATCCGTCATGCTAGCCTTACAAAAACATAGATAGAACTTCGCAATAGTATAGTCCATTTTTTTCTGAAAGAGGACATTTGTCTAGAGGCATTAAACACATTTTTCTGTCGCCGTTTCATGTATTGCTGGGAGAACCTGTAAATACCCATGGAAACTTAGCACACCACCTTCTCAATGACTTGCACTGCTGTTACTGCTGGTAGTTTAAAGCGCGTTATCAGGACTGTGTGTATCTGTAGCTGGCAGAATGACCCGTCTGTGCTGTGCGGGTAGGAGCTGTCAGGAGAAAATATGAAAGTATTGGCAGCTTTATTTCACAATTTCACATTCTTTGGAGCATTTTGGAATCATGATATCTCTGATCCTTCACGGTGAGAAAACAAATAACTGCATGCATAGTCCTTCTTAGGGAAAGGCTAAGGCTTTTTTTCCAAGGGGGTCTTACCATGGAGGGGGATTAGTAGCTGTGTGGGAGAAATACGGGTGTGATCTCGTGTTTGTGAGAACAGGGTTCCCCGTGAAAGCCGGTATGCCAGTGCTGGGCTAGGCAGTACTGCACTCTCAGTTTGCCTTAATGTCTCTTAAAAAAACTATCCTAGCGTCAGGAGAGTCTGCTGCATGTGGCATCTTAGGGCTCCCCATTCTTCATCAACTAGCTCTTGTTTCAGAAATTGCTGGAGCCACAACTGGGTGTAACTGGCTGTTGGGCTATGGGTCCTGAGTGGCAAAATGTAGAGGGTGCAGCCTCAGGGGTAAGGTAGGAGATGGCCAGCGGGACTTGATGTGTTGAGCTAACAGAACTGAGACCCCCCTCAGATGAAATAAGGCTAATTACTTTTCACATCTCACGGACTGCTAGGTGTTTTTATCCATTCTAGTTGACAAATATTCCTATGCCACTGGGTTTTGATGCTTAAAGCTAACGGGAAGGAAGAAACACGACCTATTTTTTTTTAGTGCTAAGGAATGTTCTTTTATATTCCATTTGCAGTAAGTACAGAAAATACAGATGGGAATGCTTTATTCATTGTGACAAAACAATGTGACTGTTGCATACATAGAATGAGCTCACGACGCTTTCAGCGCTCTGCTGGCTCACGATGTCACACAAAAAAGACAATCGTCTGTTTTCATCTTAAAAGTTTAGGTGATAAACATGTTATAAAATAGGAAATGTGTGCGAATTTCTCATTATGGGGATGCTTTGTTTTTAAACTTTTATTTTTCTTTGCAGAATTTAGAATAGGGTATTTCAGTTGGAAGGAGCCTGTGGTGATCATCTAGTCCAACTGTCAGATCACTCTAGACCAAAAATTAAACCACGTTGTTAAGGGCATTGTCCAAATGCCTCTTAAACACTGACTGATTCGGAGCACCGACCACCTCTCTAGGAAGCATGGCCCAGTGTGTGGCCACCCTCTCAGTAAAGAAATGCTTCCTAATGTCAAGTCTGAACATCCCCTGGTGCATCTTTGAACATCCCACACCTTCTATCACTGGATACCAGGGAGAAGAGATCAGCACCTCCCTCTCCACTTCCCCTCCTCAGGAAGCTGTGGAGAGCAATGAGGTCACCCCTCATTTCTCCAAGCTCGACAAACCAGAGTCCTCAGCCACCCCTTACAGGTCATTCCTTCCAGACGTTTCCCCAGCTTTGTTACCCTCCTCTGAACACATTCAAGGATCTTTGCAGCCGTCTTAACTTGCTGGGCCCAGAACTGCACACAGTACTGCAGGTGAGGCCACAGCAGTGCTGAATACAGCGGGATAATCCCCTCTTTCGACGGGTGGGTTACACTGTGCCTGATGCACCCCGGGATGCCAGTTGCCCTCTCAGCTGCCAGGGCACACTGCTGACTCTTACAAGTATAGCATTTGATTACTTTTCAAAGCCTGCTTATGAACCTGCTCTCTTTGGTGCTATTTCAATGAACTTCAAACAATTGCCAAATATTGAACACGTTTTCAGAAAATAAAGAAACAAAACATAATTATCGTGGTTTTCTTCCCTCCACAAAATCGTAATTCTACCAAGCAAGCTTGATTCCCACTAACAAAGGGATATCTCTAAATCCCTGCAGGTTTTCAGCTATAGCAGTATTGGACTTTCATGTGCGAGCTACCAAACTCTTTCCTGCCTTTCTAACTCTGCTGGAGCAACTGTGAGATTCAAAGATCAACTTTCCGTTTGTCTCTACAAGCCTGAGTTTCCAACAGTTCAGAACTTGACAGTTCTCAAGTACCTTGCTGAACTGGGATTTTACTGGGAAGCAAAGGATAGTCTTGAGAAATAACTTAGAGAAATCAAAAGGAATAAAGATATGAATAAAAATAATCTAGCATGGATATTAGAGAACAACTTGCATTTAATTAGGAGGTATTAAAGAGTAGCTGAATTAATAAACACATTGTCGTTATGCTTGTATTTATGTGTAGTATACATTTAGAAGAGGAGAATAGATGTTGCTTGTTGAAAGGGTTTCTTTCGTGATGCAAAATACTTGCTATAAATATGCCACCGACAAAAGAGAATAGTATGAGGAGGAGTTAAATGTAGAATGCTGAACAGGAAATTTAAATTATTCTCTGTCATCTTTGAGAGGTTTCTGTTGGAAAAATGCATGAAAATAACCCTTTCTTGAATTACTGAAACATATGGTAAATTACAAACAAAAACATGTATCTATTGAAAGAAGTTAGCTGCCAGGTAGGGTTTGAGTTGTTAGTCTTGAAATTAATTCTTCTAGTTGTCCTGGTTTGAGTGAGAACAGAATTAATTCTGTTCAGTGATTTTACTTTTCAGCCCAGTTCTTCTAATTAACTGCCCTGTCTGAAGTTAGCAGCCTGTTCTCACAGGCAGGGTCTGCTGCTAGCAGTGATAACACCCCATGTTTAGAGTTACTACCAAGGATTGGTGTGCAGACCAAGGCCACTGCTG
>WUAM01000431.1:32206329-32224282 GCA_024336885.1 Actenoides hombroni
GCTGCCCATATTGTTTAGAGTGTTAGGATAAGTCCTGACAGAGTGCCTAGTGGGCAGCAGTAGAGACAGAGATATGTGATATTTATTGTCCTTCCCTGAAATGTAATATATGGTTATCAACTCCATCAAAACAGTGAAGGCCTATAGAGAAGAAGGAAATAAAATAGGCTGCTGAAAGAGGTGCAGTGTTCTCGAGAAACTATTCATTGCACAGGCAATTACTGTGGCACTGATTTCTTTGCACTGTTAAGTATCAGTCTCCTCTGGTTTTTTTAAAGATCCTGGGAAGATTCATACGCATTTCTTTTTCTTCCTTTTTTATGTGTGACTACTCACTGATAAGAGAGAGAAAAGGAAAGAGAAGATTTAAGAACACTGGCTAGAGGTCACCGCAGAGTTTCTGCCCTGGCCTGTCATTGGGTAGTTTGCCATTTTTCTTGTGCCTACAGTCACAGAGAGCTTGAACTCTCCATCTCTGGACCCTCAGGCAATGTGGCAGAATTCATAATTCATCTGAGCACACCTGCCCATAGTATGCTTACCTGGGGAGTGAGGGCAGTTGTGAAGCTAATTTGGTACTCAGCAAGTCTAGGTTCGGTTCCCTGCACCCTTACAGATGTTTTACTTGACTCAGCATTTTGGGTCTGCCTTTGGAAGAGAGAGAATCTTGCTAGATAAAGGCTAGTGTGAATTGCTCAGAGATCATGTGACATCATATAACAGCTGTTAATGATTGATACTGATACTTTCTTAATTATTTTTCCCATCAGAGGTAGAGTTTCCTCTATGGCCAATTTAAGCTGCTTGTCTGAAATTGTTCTTAATTAACTTTTGCAGTTGCATTGGAGTAGTTTGTGGCTCACAGGTATCCACAGACCCTAGCCTGAATGTGGAGTGACTTGGAGGCCAGTAACACAGTTCTGTTTATCTTCCTTTTCTCAAGCAAGGAACATAGAAAGCAGAGATGGTGTTGGAAAGCAGCTGCTGCCAAAAGAAAAAAAAAAGCTGCTGTCTTCTCCATGTTGGCAAGATACTGTTCAGACCAATCTCAAGGTCTGTATGATTGTCACTTCCAGGCTATGTCTGTGCTTTTGCCATCCACTGCACTGCTTTTCTGTGTTCTGAGGCAAAGAGCTGTAGTTCTGTGTGATGGGTACTTAATAAATGGGAGTGTGGTACCAGAAGCAAAGTGTAGAGTAGCCAGCCTGTCCAGTGTTTGGGCTTAAAAAATAGAAGCTTAGCAAAAATTTTGCAAATAAAATAATCTGAGAATGTTATCCTCCTCTGAGCAGTTAGAACTCTTAATCAGGAATGCATTATAGTGCTGCTGGGTTTTTTTTGTCAGGCTGAACATTAGGAAGCATTTCTTTACAGAAAGGGTTGTCAGGCATTGGAATGGCCTGCCCAGGGAGGTGGTGGAGTCACCATCCCTGGAAGTGTTTAAGAGGCAGTTAGATGCTGTGCTTGGGGACATGGTTTAGTGGTTTTTGATAGGGCTAGGAATAAGGCTGGACTTGATGATCTTGAAAGTCTCCTCCAGATGAAACTATTCTATGATTTTATGTTTACCCTGAAGTGGAGAGAGTACATTCCTGTTGGGTACCACAGTTTTTGTTTGGACTCTTTCCTCTCTGCATTCTAAACTTCATGAGTAGCTGTTTCAAAGTGAAGTAGCAGGCATCTTGCAAACCATCCCACCACATGAAGATGATAGCTGTCAAAAAGTTGATACATCTCTGGAGATAACTTACTCTGTTTACAGACTCTCTGTTTCCTAAATATAATAATATAGAGTGTTTGTGTATTCAAAAACACTTAAAGGTTACCAGTATAAAATTAAAATTGTTACCTTTACAGGACATAGTATAGAATACTTCCATTTTGGTTTTTTTCTTTTTGATTTTTACATTTATTACATTGATGTGCTGCAGGACTTACTAATAATCAGTATGACATAATTACTAACAGTTTTGTTTGGGATCCTAATTCTCCTTTGCATGGAATGGAAGCTTCCTGCTGTGCCATAGTTTCTTGAAGAAATTTGGTTTATTCTTGAAGGTGTCGTGGACTACTTTGGTTAGTCTTTTATAAAGGGTCAGTTCTACTGAAATATAGGATATATGAGGAAAGAATAATAAAGCTTACTAAGTGGCAGTAATACTTTGAGGGCACATAATAGTGCACAGACTGTGGGTGCAGCAATATCTAGGGGAGGCCATAGCTGTTATCAGAGAACAGCCAGGATGAAATAAGTAATTCAGTGCCCCGATGTTCCACTTGTAACCGTGCTAACATGATTAATTTCTAAGAAACGCTTTCAAGATATAGCCAAGTTATAATCAATTTATGAGTAAAAATGGTTTTAATACACTGCAGTGCCATTACAATTAGTGTGGCTTTCTTCTTTCTTTAGTAGTTTTCCATTTCTGTGCTTCTCTGAAGGAATCACAGAAAACAAAATAAATGTTGAAAGATGATTTTGCCAGTGTCCTATTCCCCAAATCAGCAAACGGAAAGGGGAAATCCGTATTTCATTTAGTGCTCTGCTATGTCACCTGATATTGGTATGAGTAAAATGCTCTAAGACTAACATGTGGTCTTCATGTCCCTTGTAAAGTCACAGCTACCTTAAAACATGTCCAAGTTAAAAAAAGTGCATGCAGAGCTGCTGTGCAGCTGATAAATTTGTCTTTTAGCCACCATCTCATGTCAGAGAACGACTATCATAGTTAACTCTCTGATGTTTCCATCCCTCCCTCTTCTCAAGTTCCTGATATGGTCTGATTTGATAATATTCTTATGCAAGCAATTTGTAAAATAACACGAAGAGCTGGAAGGTTGTATTGGGTCTGACTGAGCTGGAGTTAATTTTCCCCACAGCAGCCCTCCCAGTGCTGTGCTTTGCGTTGAGAGCTGGAAAGGTGCTGATAACACACCCGTGTTGTGGCTGCTGCTGGGCAGGGCTTGCACAGCACCAAGGCTGCTTTTCAACATTCCCCACCCCAGTGGGATGGGGTGGACAAGATCTTGGGAGGGGACATGACTGGGAGAACTGAACCAAACTAACCAAAGGGATATTCCATACCATATGATGTCAACTCAACAATAAAAGCTAGGAAAAGAAGGACGGGGGGAGAGGGGGGCACCCGCTTGTCTTCTGGAGCAACCGCTGTGCATTTGGAGCCCTGCTTCCCAAAAAGGGCCAGACATCATCTGCTGATGGGAAGTAGAGAATAAATCTTTGTTCTCTTTTGCTCCTGTGCATGTCATCTTGCTTTGCTTTTCATTAAACTGCCTTTGTCTTGACCTGCGAGTTTCATCCATATTTTCTTTCCCCTGGTCCAACTGAGAGGAGGGGGGTGGGGAGCAGTAGAGTGGCTTGGTGGGCACCTAGTGTCCAGCCAAGGTCAAACCACCAGAAAGCTGTACAAAATGAAGAGATGACACCTGTTATCATCCATAGTTCTTACTGATCCTGCTGCTGATTCCCCTGGATGTGGCCCTGCCCCAGGTCAGATAGACACCATGCCAGTTTGCAGTCTTCAGTGCTTGGCTGGGGGAAATCCTTCTGCACTTAGACTCTCTGTCTCAGAGGTGAGGGGTTTCAGTTCTTAGGTAGTTGATGTCTGTGTATCCTGTCACAGTTGCTGAATGAATGGCAAACCTCACATCAGCCTGAGTTTGTCACCTACAAAACAATAGATCTGTAGCTGACATCTGCTCCCTTTTGGTAAAGTCTTTGTTTCTGGAAGCCTAGAACTAAAGAGATTACCGAAATAAACATCTGGCCCTTAGGAGAGGAGGAACAGGTTGCTTTGTAGAGTCAGTTGTATAAGCTCTTCAAAAATCCTGTGCAGAGATCTTATCAGAAGGTTAGGTAATTGACAACTGTTGTGTTCAGATTGTTCTGTGTTATGCAGACAAGATCTCGTTTTTTTGTGTATTTATATAATATTAAAAAAAAAGGCTCACGTGCACACACACTTATTCTCTAAGGAGAGCTGTGCTGAGTAAGAGTTTTCCATTGTAATCCTAATCAGATCAGTAAATGAGTGTCATCTGTTCTAGAGAACTTTTTTTTTCCCTTTTCAGAAAGGATGCTAACAGCTCATTCTCAATGGCATACAGTATTAGCTCAGTCAGTAGCAAAGTGCTGATTCAATGCACTTAAATCATTTAAAAGTTCCCCACTATTACTTGTAAGAGCAATTATGTGCCCCCTTTAATAAGAACGGGGAGATCACAGTAATGTATTTTAAAAATATCGACAAAGAGAAACAATGCCAACAGACTAAGCTTTAAGTGTTGTCCAATAATCAGTGCACTTTAAAACAATCCGTATGAAAAACGGCGTGAGCTACATTTGGGTGGGTTCCTTGTTCTTCTGCTCCTTGGCTTGGTAAGGATTGGTTTTCTGCTTCTTGGTGTGGTAAGCAATAAGGATTTGTCCGAGGTGCTTAAGAAACTCTCTCTTCTTGCAGGCTGAAAGCAAACAGCAACAAAGCCAACTGACTCATTTAAAGCAACTCACTGGGCGGAATTTTATTCACAGTTACTGTGTTCCAAACTTCATTAGCTATAATGTGCTCCTAATCTCAGTTGCAGTAATGGATCGACAGTGTCTGCATAATTGCTAATTGTAAATGAACTCTGCTTTGTGCCAGTGTTTTACTTTGACCTGATGCCATCACGCTTGTGTTATGTTCCTTGAAGCACACAGAAATAATTATTTATGCTGATCTGCAGTACTGCCCATTTTAACTTTGGTGTGCAGTAAATAGTTTCTCCCAGCAGTGACAGTGTTGGTTTAAAAAAGCCTCAGTGTACCTACTTAACAAAACGCTGAGCCAGATGAATTCTGGCAGTGTCTGTAATCACATCACCACAGTGATTTGGTTTCCCTGCACCAGGAACACAGCACACTTAAGGTCTCCATATCACAGTTGGGATACAGCTCCTGCTTTAGCCAAGCTGAGAACTTTGTGAACTTGGCAGTTGCTGTTGAGAGAAGGAGACGCAAGCCTCGAAGTGGGATTCTAAATAGGAGAGAATTCCCACAAAACAACAGTTTTCCTACTGGACTAAATGGACATAAAACCCACATGAATCCCAGAAGAACGTAAGACATTTGTGTCATAATGAGGAGTTAAATCCAGATTGCCTGAATGCTTGTCCACTGTCTCAAAGACTAACCTGCTCTTAGTTTACTGTAGCATTTGGGCAGTGGATGGCTGCTGGGATTTCTGCATCATCTAGACATGAAGAGAGTTCGCCTGTCTTGATTATCTGGTTTTAAAGAGGTGCAGAGCAATCACAGCACCATTTATTTTCAGGATAAACAAGGATGCAGAGTTTGAAAACAAAGCTATGTGAGTGTGAGGCTTGTGTTTTGTTGGTTTGGGTTTGTTGGTTTGGGGTTTTAGCATAGTAACTGCACAATATCACTTTGCTGATTATTTTAAAACATTGTGTTTTTCTGAAGCAAACATCAGTTTAATATATTTAGTAACTCTTATTACATTTCTCTTTCATGAACTTCAGTCTTCTGGTGAAGCCATGTAAATGTTTAGCATCTTTAGTGTGCTCTGGCAATGCACTCTGTGGGTCCACTGAACTATACATCTAGTACCAACTGTCCTGCCACCACAGTGAACTTCTCAGCCTTCCTCTTGTTACCATCTGGGATAACTTTGGTCTTGAAGACCTTTGCAGCCGTGGCCTGCCTCTCTATCCCAGTTTAGAGTCATTCAGCAGGAGCGGGGAAAACAAAGAGCTTTATGCCATGCAAGGCCAGCAAGATTTTGTCTTTAGGTGAGCTGTTGAAATGTCAGCAGTTAGCTTTATTTATTTTCCACAAAGGAAATGCTTCTTAGGGCAGCTAATCCAATCCCCAGTAGCTCTTAGAGCATATTTAATGCTGTGACCATTCTGGTGGTAAAACAGAGGGACTGTAACTTGCTCAGACTAGTTGGTGGGTGATAAAGCTGCCATTGACTATAAGGGTGAGGAGCCAGGCCTGAAGCAGTCAGATGGCTGTTACCCTGTTAAGATGCCTTCCCTGACTTGAAATATCTTTTACTTACCTTGTTTATGCCCTGGTGCTTCTCTATCCCCTCAAACCATCCTGAGAGATACTTTTTTTCTCCTAACTGACATTTGTCATTCTTGGTAACCTTTCATACCTCCATCTTCGTGATTTATAGCCTGTATTTTTGGCTTTACAACTTTTCTGGAGGGATTGAGCATGTCTGCATCACTGATGATTCACTTTTACTGTCTCCATGTCCCCTTGGTTTTAGTAGCCTTAATCAGCTACTGATGTTGCCAGATTTTTTTACGTTAATAATATGTAATCAGCAGCTCTGGAAAGCACCAAGGATTGTAATTTAAAGTGATATGGTCAAAATTACATTTGTGCACATAGTTGCCTTTTGAAGTGGGGCAGTGGGTGGTAATTTGCCATGCTCATCTATTTTTAGGTTAACAGCTGCTTTCTGAATGCCTGCAGGGTGTCAGTGGGAGCCACTTCCTTGCACAGGGGCAAGACAGCACCACTCAGCTGATCCCAGCAAATTCACAGCTCCCACCGGCTTGGTAGACCAAGGGCAGTGATATTGGGATTGTAGTAACTTACTACAGGTGATGAAGCCTGGTGCAGAAACGGGGAACCACTGCCTTGCCAAAACCAGTGGATAGTGGTGTTCTTCCTCTGTGGGAAGCAGAGTGTCCCACAGAGTTTCTCCAGGTGGAACCCGTTGGCTCAAAAATTGAGTTGGGCTCTTGCCTGGGTATGAAGCTCTTGGCTTCCACTGAGCTTGGCACCCTTTTCCTTCATCAGCCTCTGCATCTACTGCCAGTAGCGGTGGGATGTTCTTTATGTGAGGTAAGAATTTTCATGTCCTCAGCCATGGATATAGTGTCTTTACATGTGGCCCAAATTCTTCACAGACGTTCTCTCCTGATAAAGGTAAGGTCAAAGGCAGGATGGTTTTGGAAAGTTTGTTGTCTCACCTGTGTTACAGGGAAAGCTGGGGGTGCCCACTTTGAACTCCAACCATGTGCTAAAGCACAACTGATGGACCAGTCCTTGCAATTGTGTTCTTTGAAATCACGCTTCTTACAAATCTCTGAAGAAACTACCATACTAAAGTGATTTCTTTCAATTGTATAGGACTATGATGCATTTTTAGAACATTTTTTCCCCTCATTTGACTATTTTGGGATGATACATTTTCATTGCAGAGATCAGTAGGAAAATTCTCGTACTTAAAGTTTTCCTCCTGCTTTATCTAAAAGCATGATGCGTCTTTCCCTCGTTCCCCATGGAAGTTAAGCAAGTGTCAATAGCATTTTAATTTGTTTTGCAATGCAGATATTTCAAAGCATCAAGGAGATTGCTTCTGGTGGATAATCTCTCGCGGTTATTAAGTGTGCTGCTCCTTTTAAAATGAATCTGCCCACTGGGTTTTGTGCTCTTTCAAACATACACTTACCCAGTTTAGCTCATGGCTTAACCTTCACGGGGTTTTCACTGAGTGAATCCAGGTTTGATCATCTGTAAAAATGTGGAAAAAAACCTACTAAATCAGGACTGGGTACTTCATGAAGTAAAAATTGATTAACTAGCACTTGCAGAAAGCTTTTTATGATTAAGTCTTAAATTACTTCATAGAGGTTACAGTAAACAGATTTTCACAGATATTGGTGGATTAGCTGAGTCACAAAGTCATCGTCAGAGCCAGGACTGCAGCCTTAGTTCTTGTAACATTATTTTCAGGCTGTCAGTCCTTCCCTGCCCTGTTTTTCTTTCCAGTATATTAACAAAGAGTGAAAAAGCGGTGGTCTTAGAGCAGTGATGGCTTTAGAGCTAATTGAAGTACTGGGATTAAGACACTGCAGGAGGAGCCCAGAACTTGAAACCAGTGATGAGAGATGATGGCTCACCTAAACAAACAAGAGAGCCTTCCTTGGACAAACTACCAAGACAAACAAGTGTCTGGGAGTTGATGAAAACTGCCTGTGTGCTTAGGAGGAAAGGGTGCTCCTGGCACGGAATGAGAAGGATGTCTTGTCTCAAGCCATGCTGCTACAGAAATGCTCACAGTAGCTGCCTGTCCCCAGGATGGCTGCTTATGGTTTATAGGCCAGTAACGAGCAATTTAGGGCAATTTAAACCTGCCCCCATAGTAAAGAGGAGGTGCCCTTGTTATCCTCAGTGTGGGTTGTCCTCATCCACTGCTCCACCTTCAGCTCCAGAGAGGGTGTGACACACCTGTAGATGAACCCAGTGGAGAAAATGAAGGTTAATTCTCAGTTAGATCAGGTCCTGTCTTCATGTGTTGTTGCTTATCTGGCTTGTGACCCTCATGGCTTGTCATCTGCTTTAGCAGAGTCACGGTGGACCTTTGTTAGGTTTGACAGCACCCATGCAGTTTTTCAAGTCTCGTCATAGAGGTCAAGGGCTTAATCAAAACTCTTTCTGCAGAACTTCAGTATTACTTATTCCTCCTCTAGGTATTCAGTGATTACATTGTCCTATTTTAATCCTTGGCATTTTTGGGGTTGTTGTCAGTACCATTTCAGCTTATGTCACCCACGGCTTAGTTGTGAGATCAAATTTATTTGGATTTACTTTCTGGCTATTAATTGTAAATTTATGTTAATTCAGAAATTAACATCAGTTCATCATCTTTAATGATTTTTAAATTGATGTAATAGTGTGTATTTCCTGTGTTTAATTAGATGTTTAATTTCAAAGTTAGGTAGAACAGACCATACCTGAATTTAAGAGTGGGAGAACTTAAAACTGTGTCTAATATCTTCATCTGTTAGCATTTTAAAGAGTAATGGTAATAGTGCTGTGCTCAGAAGTGCAAAGTCTGTTTCCCAGTGTGTGATGCTGATCATTGCAGGAGATTTTACTTTCCTTTGCTCCAGAACTGTATTATTCCTTGAAGCATTTAATCCTCTGGCAGTGAAAGCAAATAAACTTGACTCTTCCCATAGAGTGAAGTGAGTAGATGGTATTTGCTGGTAGTTATGTTTTGAATATAGAGAAAACCGTGGAACTGAAAACCAGAGAGAGGAAATGTGTGTGCTTTCTCTCACTGGATATATACATAGCTATGCACCTGTATGAAAGATGAAAGGATCCATAGACATAAAGCTTTGTCCTGGAATACTGACTTCTTGTCCTAGTCTATAGCCCAGGAATATGCTACGCTTTAAGAAGACAATGACTTGGACAACATGAAGACAAAGACTTGGAGAACAAGTGCTATGAGGAGAGGTTGAGGGAAGTGGGATTGTTTAGTTTGGAGAAGAGGAGGCTGAGGAGAGACCTTGTTGCTTTCTACAGCTACCTGAAAGGAGGTTGTAGTGAGGTGGGTGTGGACTCTTCTCTCAAGTAAGTAATGACAGGATTAGAGGAAATGGCCTGAAGTTGCACCAGAGGAGGTCTAGATCAGCTGTTAGAAAGAATTTATTTATGGACAGAGTAGTCAGGCTCTGGAACGGGCTGCCCAGGGAGGTGGTGGAGTCACTATCCCTGGAGGTATTAAAAAAATGTGTAGATGAGGCACTTCAGGACATGCTCTAGTGGGATGGTGAGGTGTTTTTATTTGTTTTAGTTTGGTTTTCTAGTTATTTTTGGTGATTTTGTTTGTTTGGTTGGTTGGTTGGTTTTTGTGGGGTTGGCAGTTGGACACAGTAATCTTGGAGGTCTTTTCCAACTGATGATTCTGTGATTCTGTGAATGACAGAAAGCCATCTTAAGAAAGTTTACTCTTTCACAGAATCACAGAATGTTCAGGGTTGGAAGGGAGCTCAAAAGAAAAGATCATCTAGTCCAACCCCCCTGCCAGAGCAGGTTCGCCTAGATCAGGTCACACAGGAGCGCGTCCAGGTGGGTTTTGAATGTCTCCAGAGAAGGAGACTCCACAACCTCTCTGGGCAGCCTTTCTACTGAGGTCAGCTAATATGTCTAAGGCCTGATGACCATCATACACTCCTGCTGGCCTCTCTGTGTCTTCCAGGGATGATGCTTTTAGTAGAGAGGGTTAAGCTGGGAAACTGCCTCTGGGCAACAATGTTTTTTTCTGGGCTGAGGGTATTGGAAGGATTATGCAACTGCGAAGCATCGCTTTGCCCGGGCAGTTGTGTTCCCATTCGTACAGCAGTATGTCATTATGGAAATGCTAGTAAACCAGCTTTGTCTAGTGCACTATAAAGGTTTTAAGAAAAATTCTGCACATCTGCAGGGTGATTATGGATCTCGTGGGAGGTGTATTATCCTTGCTATGGTGACTATGTACTTTCTGTCCAAACAACCTTTTATTTTACATTGGTGGAGAGGAAAAAAGAGAACAAAGAGAAGTAAGGTCTTCATCTCCAAGAACGCACTTGCCTTACAAAGTAATTTCACAAAATACCAACCATCCTTCTGTAAGGATATTATCTGGTATATCTTATAATTGGATCTGGCAGGTAGGATGGAGGGCTTTTCAGGGATTTTCATAGAATCGTAGAATGGTAGGGGTTGGAAGGGACCTCTGGAGATCATTGAGTCCAACCCCTCTGCCAGCACAGGAACACCCAGGGCAGGCCACACAGGAACAGATCCAGGCAGATCTTGAAAGTCTCCAGAGAAGGAGACTCCACAACCTCCCTGGGCAGCCTGTTCCAGTGCCCTGTCACTCCCACAGTGAAGAAGTTTTTTCGCATGTTGAGATGGAACTTCCTGTGTTGCAGCTTGTGACCATTACCGCTCATCCTATCATGGGGCACAACTGAAAAGAGGCTGGCAACTGCATTGTGAACACCCAGAGAAATAATGGGAAGCAGAATGCTTGCCCAGACCTTTTTTTGCTTCCTGCTTAGGATCTGAGAAGCCAAAATGTAAGCTAGCCACGAGTAAACTCTGGTTGGAAGATAAAAGAAGGTTCCTGATCTTTGCATGTCCTATGAGATAGCTTTGCTCTTGCCTTTCAAGAACAGACAGGTCAGAGAAATATTTCTGCTTTTCAATTAGAGCTTCTTCTGTTTATCTTACATGGTCCCCTGTAATTGTGGGGTGGTGTGTGAGGTTACAGGTTCAAGAGCAGGCAGGAGGGGAAAGAGACAAGTGGGCAAAGCATCTGCTGCTGAGGAAAAACTGAGGTCCAGTTTCAAGGAAAGCACCTGAAACAGTAACAATGAGAACTGACCTGTCAAGAAGCAATGAGATTAGAGGTTAGGACTCAAGGAAGTGCTAACTTTGGGAGTCAGGTGCATTGGGAATGACTGTTGCACAGAGGGGAAGCATGTGGGGGCACAGAGACAGCCTGTTTCTATTCTGTGTTGAAAGCATGTATGGGCACAGTCAATATTGAAAGGGATTTCTCTTGTTGAATGCTTTCAAGTTAAGTGTAACTACTAATCTTAGATATTTAGAGATAATTGCTATGTGGTAATGAACACATACCTGAAATTTCCTGACATTTACGGAGTATTTTACATGCCAGAAGTGGTTAAGTAAGGATTAATATTTCCATTTTGCAGTTATGTGGTGGAGGAAGAGAGCCTGAACTGGACGCTTTATTGTTTGCTAGCAGTCAATAGAGGAAGTCTTTGCCAAATCATAAAGAGAACCTGAAACTTCCTGGCTTCTAGCCATATGCCAAGCCCATTCACTAACCTGTGCTCTGTTTTTCTCTTTTTTTCCCCTTGAAAACAGGGAAGCTTGTCTGATGATAGAAGAGTAGCAGATGTCCAATGCAATATAAACAAATTAGTAAAAGTAGTAGTAGTGCTTTAAGATCAGAACCCGATCTTAAGCAGCTGAAACCTCAAAGGAACTTAATCATGTTAGTGAAACTTTTTTTTAATTTTTCTATTGAAGTTTCTTTACGGTGACATTTTATATTTAACTATGTGGTTGTCCAAGGCTGAGATATGATTCCTGATTTCCAAGGATATGATGCTGATGAAGTCTCTGTTCCGCCACGGAAGAAATGAGTTCAGCTGCCTTAGGAATTCTTCTTGGAGGTTGCCATGTTAGGAAGTATTTTGTTTGCTAAACTACAAATTGGAAACCCAGTCAGAAACTTATTTGCATTGTTAGGCCATTAAATGCCTTTAACATATACTCAAATAGATTTCCTTTTAATGCAAGTCCGTGTTTATGTTTTCCTGTCAAATCCAGTAGTGAAAGGTGTTGTAGTTGGAGAACTTACATGTTTTGCATTGCTTTTGTAGCTGGTGATATCATTGCAGTTTAGAATAGCTTTTAGGTTTGCATGGGAGAATATGGTTAAATACCAGTATTTTCCTGAGCATTATTACATGTCGCTCTCTAGTCTAATACACAGTGTGGTAAGATCAGCCAGGAAAACACAAATACAAATGTTAACTCTTTTTTTTTTTTTTTCCCTCTCTAGGATTACGATGGCTTTTTTGAATCAAAGGAGAGCAATACTGTCTTCTCTTTTCTTGGAGTGAAACCTACTTTGGCATCAAAGGTCAGTGTAGTATTGCATGGAATTCTTGAATTTTCTTTGAACTGAAAGAACTCCGTGTGTTGGGATGCACCATTGCCCTGATCCAGACCTTGTCCATGTCAGTTTTCATGCTGATGAAGTTATTGAAATGGTTGTCATAAAAAAACAAAGTGTTTTAAATGCAACCAAGTATATACATGGGAGTTGAGACTGCAGATGAATGAAGTTTAAAGAATACATTCTGCTTCACATTATCAATGTAAACTGAAAGCAACTGCTTAGATTATAATAGGAGACAGAACTAAGATCTTAAGCACTGGAATACCTGCAATTTATATCACCAGAACATCATCTTACTGAGCCAGCCTGGCATAACGGCCCGCAGGACAGCATGTAATTCATTAGGCATTAATTATTTTGGTTTTAATACTGAAATGCTGGAGCAGCCAGGAGTTATATCAACTTTTTGGATATGAATTCAGTTTTAACAAATACATATATACAGGTCAGAATGCAAAACCAGATAATATCTTTCTGTGGATGGCAGTATAGTAGAAGATATTTTATTGCCATAGGTAAGCTTGGACACTTGTTCAAAGAGTTTGCATGGTGCACCTTTTGGTAGTAGATCAGACACTTAGGGTGGGATTTTTCTCCATTGACTACTGTAGATGTAGCTGTATTTGGTAGTAGTACTGTTTCAGGCCTGGACAGTAGCTCTTGGGTATCTATAGGAGTCCTCTTCTGGCAGGAATTAATTTATTTCTGGACCTCATGAGGGACGGGAGTGGGAGGGGTCCTCAGCAGAGAACTGCAAAAGCAGGTTATTTTGGCAGCCTGCCTCGCTTTGTAGCTTGAAGAACTAGTCCTAGGAAAAAGATGGTGTCCCAGTGCAATACGAACTAGTGGCTTCTGTGCAGCTCTGTTCTGGGGAAATAACCTGCTGTAGGCCTGGAGGAGTGGTGCTGTAAACTGGGCCAAACCACTGCTTCAGTCTTGGAGTACTTCAGAGTGATGCATCCTCAGCTGCTGTGTGGACCAGTTAGGCACACCTTCTATGCAAAGGTCACAGGCACAGGAGATGAGAATGTATTCATAGCAGTAATAAACTCTTTATTTTTCTCTTTTCTCCTCAACAGGAGTCAGAACCCTAGAAAGTCAACCTTAAGTGTCAACAAGCACATTGCCTGGATGAATGACCTCGTTCTTCAGCACACAACAGCTTCCCTAATGGATCACTGTGATAGAGCAAACATATATCATTAGCAGTAGTCTGCTTGCCATGAGACGATGCTCTCCAATAATGTGGAGGCAATAGGAAGCATATGAAACAGGATTAAGGCCAGGCTACTCATCTTCCTTTTTAAAAATGCTCGCTGTCGATGTTTCACTTTTTCACCGAACTTTCAAAATCCATTTTAGGATTGCTTTTGCAACTGGCACTGGTATTCCAACAGAATAAGGAGTGAAAGTACAGAGTTTCTGTCGTTCACGGATATACTTAAACGTAGTCATATTCCTTACCTTCTTTAATTTTTCCGGCCACTGTAGTTTAAATTAGCTCGTCATGATGGTTGAAGTGCCAGCGGTTATTAGAATGTTTGTGCTGGCAGTGAGCCAGGAGGTTAAAAACTGTCAATCTTAAGCTCTCAGTCTAAGCCAATAACTGCCATATTTTCCTCTACATCTATTGTCATGTTTATGCTAGCTCATATTTATTGTAAGAGACATGGGCTGCTAACCTTGCTCATGAAAATTTGATTTGTCTAATGATGTGCATTGCAGCTGACTGTTTAAAAACAGTTGTCATCGTGGAGGAGGTGCCAAAGCGAAATATTTTGACATGGTTCCTGTTCCAAATGCAGGTGAAATGTGTGGGAAAGCCCTTGGTGGGACATACTGGGTAGTTCAGAAGAAGAGGTCTCATAGCTAATGATAATATTTTTATCTCTTAACTGAGAAAGACTGAACACCCAAAGTTGGAGCTCTGTGGTTGGACTGTCTTAAAATGAAATTTTGCCAAAACCTTGAGTTTACCTTCAATAACACACAGCTCCACTGTTAGCCACGTGAGAGTCAGGGGGATACTTTGAGAGCCAGGGCTCTGTGCCATGGATGGTTGAACCCTCTGCCATGGTCCAAGGGCACACTTAACTCAGCCAGCTGTTGTCCTGGTGTGGAATTGTAGAGGTGCCTCAGAGACAGCTGAGCATGTGCTTTTCTGGGTCAGGTCACAATGGTCTGCTCAGCTGAGGAACAGGAGCCGAGGAAAGCGAGTGAATATTGTTCCAGTGGGACTGCATTGAAGCACACAGCAGAACTTAGGCCCATGACTTGCCAATAACCATTACAAAATGCATTGTAGACAGAAGTCAAATTGCATTACGCATTTTGAATCAAGGCTGGCTATGAAAGTAGTAACAGCTACGCTGTAATCTAGCTTTTACTCAAGTGATTTCATAATGACAGGGTAGTGCCATTCCAATAAATGTCCTTATGTCTTTGGGTAAAGGAAAATCAACCATTAACATGGGAATGCTTCTTTGCGATGACACCATCATTCAGACTGTGTGCTTCCTAAGCTTTTTACAAGTTTAGGAAGCTAAACTTGTAAAAAGTGTCAGAAAGCACCACTATGTGTGCAATAAATTACGTGTTCTGTTAAAACCAGTAACCATGCATCCGAGACGTGTTAGTTGCAAGGGACAACTGGAGGTCATCTGGTCCAGTACTGTGAAAGTTAGGGCTAGCACCAGCATTAGCTCAGGTCAGATATGGGTTTGTCTAGCAGAGTATATAAAAATATCCAGAGATGAAGGTCTCAGTACTGCTGCAATACTCTCCAAGTGAAAACTTTCTTTTAATCTCCAGCCTCGAGTCCTAGGAAGTAATCTGTGGCTGTTGCCTTTGCTAGGTTTTCTGGCACTGGCAGGAAGAGATTGGCACCATCCTTTTTGTAACTGCCCACAGAATAGTTATAGGCTACCATTAGGTCACCTCTTAGCTGTCTTCTTACCAGACTAAATAAACCTGGCTTCCTCAACCTCTCTTCACAGGCTGTGTGCTTTAGGCCCCTGGCTGCTTTGCTTTGGTGGAGGGCTACTCTTTCCAGTTTGTTCACATCCCTCTTGAACTGGGAGAAGGTCTGAGAGAAGGTTGTGTTTACTGGTCAATATCTTAGTTAGAGCATCTTCTCTAGAGGTGAGAATGAAAGCTGGTAACATGCATATACATGTATGTATGTGGATATATGTGAGTGCATTTTAAATAATGATGTTGTCTGTGGTAAGTTATTGTGACATTCTTGTCACCAGTCCCATATTTTCATGAGACTCGAACCTCACTAAAGGGGGAGAATGTGACATGAGGTGGAGCTGTAAGTTGTTAACTTCACCAAGTTCAGTATAAATATTCCTTAAAAAAAAAAAAAAAAAAAAGTTTAAGAAAAATATTTAACTTTGCAAATGAATAGAGATATAAATTTACATAATTACAGAGAAGCCATCCTGGATTTATCATGTACTTGATATATTGTAAACTTTGAGAACTGCCTGAAGTCCCAGTTTCTAAAAACTTAACCTAAGTGTGTAGGTATATACACATGAGTAATCCTGGCCAGAATCCCAGGCTTACTGATGTGAAAGACAAACCCACACTGATTTCTCCAGGGATGACGTTAGTTTCACAAAACTCCTCTGGAATTTTGATAATTGTAGAATAGAAGCCTCCTGTTCAGTGGAGAGCGAGTCCTGTTACAGCTGTCAGGTAAGCCTGGCTTACTTCAGAGCACCCATGTGGACATAATCCGTTGTATGGAGGACAACACTAGCTCCAAAGATATCCTGCTTGCTTGCATGGATTGCCAGTGTAAGTCCCTTAGAAAATGTGCTTTTGAATTATAAGTGGCTAGTGTACAAAAAAAGAAAAAAGAAAAAAAGAGGTATGTATGTCGCTTGAATGTGAATCTGGTCTGTTGTACGACAGCCTTATTTTTGTAATTAAAGGAAGTAGAGTTCTAGTTTGTTACACGAGGTGATTTGGAATTTTTTTAACCAGTTTTGTAATAATGAAAGGTAGCTAGCAGGGAACTGAAACAGCGGGAACTAGAGCCATGTACTGAAAGAAACGGCAAATCCTTCGTTCTTTTTAAAGCACTTGCATATAAAGGTCTTCTTGAGAACCAAACGATCCCAATTTGTAGCTAGCGCTTGTAACTAACCCACTGTTTTGAAAGGGAGACCGGTGTGAATTAAACTGCAAACCTTTGTCCCTAGCTGGAGTTGCTGTGTGGGCTGACACGCGCGTGCACGTTCACTGTATCAGTGGCTTTGATAGAGGTGTTTCTGCTTGTGCCACACACTACTGGATAGTGCCTTGCCAGAAAGAGGACTGCTTCCGTAGGGTCTTTTTAGATGAGCTTCAACTTTAAACTGAGAAAGGGGTAGTTTCTATATTGCTATTTTTTTAATAATGGAGTAAGTTAATTTTTTGAGGCCTGATGCTTTGTAAGGTTGAAACAGTTTTTGATGAGTCTTTCTGAATTCTTGATTTTTCCTAGTGTGGCTTTCTCTTTTTTTTTTTCTTTTTGTTGATTGTCTAGAATCAAATCTTCCAAGGGGAGTGGACCTGGAGTAAAGCCCCTAAATCCATGTTTACACTTTAAAATAACTATCTGGTTCAAGTGTTGAGTAGCCCAAATGCTATCACTGAATTGAAGGGGAGCTACCAAGCAAATGGTGGATTTCCTGGTTGTCCTTTCCTGCCCTGCCCCTCCACCAGGCCGTTTATTTAGGGACTCCGATTCTGGGAATACCGGAAGTAGGACCCTGAGATTCCAAGCAGTGCCTTGTGGTACTTCACAGGAGTGCAAGAGCAGGGTCATCACCAGGAAAGTGCCAAATTCCATCAGTTTTCAGTGACACATCCACCGATTTCACTTGATCTTGGGAGTGAGCCAAGTGGGCGGAGGAGGAGGGAGCTCCGTGTGTTTGCCCTGCACGGGGAGCAGGAGTGTAAGACCCGGTGCAGAACGGCCCTGGCAGCGGTTCTCACAGGGGCCCTTGGCTGGCAGTGCCATGTGTGAAACCACAGAGCGCTGCTCTCCAGGGGATTCCAGCTGCATCGTGGCCTATCCTTCGCCCTTTGGCTCCCTCGGGAATCTGGGAGGGGAAATGGAGAACAGCTTCTTCAGAGCAGTCCTTCAGCCAGGGCAGATCCAGCTTACTCCCTTCTTCCTATTCTTTACCTCTTCCTAATGTGCTTCGTCCTGTCCTATGTAGGCCTACCTGAGTGCAGAGCTTCCACTCCCGCCCATCTATAATATCCCCGTGAGGTCACAAACGCAGAGCTGGTGGTCACCTTCACGACGTCAGTGTCTCGTAACTCAGTGGGGGAGGGAGCACGTTGCATCCTAGGCTGTGTACACGTGGAGTTTGAAATTGTGTATTAAAAGCATCTTCATCTAATAAAAAATATAA
>WUAM01000431.1:32224382-32238437 GCA_024336885.1 Actenoides hombroni
AATAAAAAATATAATTAAAAAAAAAAAAAAAAGACATTTGGACTGGTGTGTGTGCGCTAAAGGAAACAATGAAAAAATATGAGTCTTTATTCTTGCTGCAGCTCCCTCTGGTGCCAGACTGGTGCTGTGGCTTGGGCAGCCCCTGCAGATGAAAGTGCTGCAGAGCTCTGCCTGCGATGGGTGAGCCCAAGTCTGTAAGATGTGAAGTGGCTTTGGTCCCTGGTGGCTCATTGGGGAATGCAGTGTGCAGAGTGCCTGCTGGGTTAGGGTCTAGGCCATCCCCACGTAAATATTAGGAAAGAAAGGAGAAGAGGAAGAGAAGAGGAAGAGAAGAGGAAGAGAAGAGAAGAGAAGAGAAGAGGAAGAGAAAAGAGGAAAAAAAAGAAGAAAAGAGAAAGAAAAAAAAGAAAAGAAAGAAAAGAAAAAGAAAAGAGAAGAAAAAAAGAGAAAGAAAAGAAAAAAGAAAAAGAAAAGAAAAAAGAAAAAAAGAGAAAGAAAAAAGAAAAGAGAGAAGAAAATAGAAAGAAAAGAAGAAGAAGAAGAAAAAGATTATTTATTGTCTTCTGGTTTTACACTTGAATTAGTCAAATACCATGGAAGTAAAGGACAGATCATCTCAGGTGGCTTGGGTAGCAAAGGCAGGAAGTTGTCACGTGCTGAGGTTTTGCTCCTAGGGCTAAAATCTTTAGGAGCAATGCTTTTTCTTGACTCAAGGTTTCTGTTTTCCCTATCCACTTTGCTAATCTGTATTTAAATATGTTTTACACGGTGATGTGACTGATCAAAGGTACATTGCAGCCTTGATTCTCAGTCTCGTATGTAATTTTGAATACCTTATAGTTCTTGTCTAAAAACTTGCCCATTATCTCCAGTGTGAGCACCACTATGAAAACGCTACCCATTTGTGGCACCTTCTGCAACGTGGAGCGAGGTTCTGTGCCACCTGCTCTAAGACGGGATGAGTAAAAGAGGTACAGATGAGGAAGGCAAGCCTGAAATGCTTGAAATGAGATGTTCAGCTGATACAGGATCAGTGGCAGCTCTATGAAGAGAGCTGAGCTGGAGCAGCTCTACTGTTGTGCCACAGTGGGTCCAAGCAGACAGGTTTTGCTGCAGGGGTGGGTGGAAACTTCTGTGCCAGGGGAGCATCGGTGGACAAAGGTGCTTGAAAGCCATCACTGTGTTTGCATGTGTGTGTCTGTCAGTCTGCCTACATCTCCTTATTCCTACTCTGAAGCAGTGAGAAGGTTCTCCTGAACTGGTCCATTCACTTGATTTGCTTTTTAGGTGCCAGAAGGACTTGCCTTGTTGATTGGATAGACTTCAACTGAACTGTCACTGAAGGTACCTTCACGCTGTCATCTGAAGTAACCTCCCTCAGGCTGCATGGTGTGGCCCAAGCAAATGTCGTTCTGGGTGCAAGTCCTCCACGCATTGATTAAAGGTCACCATTGCATGTAATTCAATCCCCTGATGAATTTGGGAAACATTAGAAAATTATAGTATTAAGGAACTAGAACCCTAAAGAAAAGCTCAGAAGAAGATTTTATTTAGAAGGCAAGAAAGATTGTTAGGTTCTGCCGTGGAAAAAGGGAGCTCAGAAGCTGAGTCCTTGAGTAATGTGTGCCAGTCTCTAGTGGCTTGGTCGCCCCATCCAGTTTAGCTATCCACAGTATATAAATCTATGTTTGGGAGAAGAACTTCACTCTCCAGGGAAAGCGCACACTTCTGCCCGTGATTCATTTCATCCCAGGGCAATACACAGAAGTCAAATGATTCATGTCTTTAAAATAATGGGACTTCTCCCCTCTAGAGGATCTCAGAGGCAAAGCCAGTGTAGGTAGGCACAGTAGAAGAAAATCATTCCTTCATGTCTGGGGAAGCAGGAAGACCCTGAAGACTCACCCCCTCCCTGCACTCCAGGATGACTCCAATGGGGTCACCCTGTAAGGGGAAGAGCCATTACATGCTGCTACGGCCATCTTTAGAAGACACCTCACATCATGCACCGTGTTGCTTGACAGAAAAGGTATTTCTCATGTTAACGGGAATAAATTGCACACGGATAACGGCAGCACCTCTCAAGTCCTAAAGGTCATATGCCTGTGCCAGGGCCTGATGCTCACTCCCTCAACTGTGCCACACACTTTTTCTTTGCACCTCTTTGGACATCAGGAGCAATTCCACTGAAATCGATGAACACCAAGATGTGTAAAACAAGAGCTGAGCCTACACGTCCACATTACAACTTCTTCCATAAAGAAACTTGGCAGAGAAAAAACCCAAGCCATTAGCTTGGTTTTTTGCATCATTTCTTTGGGTGAGGCACTTCGAGGATCAGTAATAATTTGTAAACACCAGTGCCAGAGCTGAGAGCATAGCAGGATTTCCAGCCCAGGCTGCCAAATAAAAGGCACGGCTGCTTTCCCCTGTGTCTCCCACAGGGACTGGGCCACCACTGCTTGCACCCACGCACATGGGATTCGTTTCCCGTATGTACAGCCAAAGAGGTCAGACGCAGATCAGCACTGGCAGGGAGAGAAACACCGGAGGGTGATCAGGTGTCCGTGGGCAAGCTCAAGTGAAGAATACAGGGCTGTAGCAGGTGAGGTTTGCTGACAACAACAGCTCAGGTCTGCCCCAGACCAGCCCCTGCTAACGCCTCCCTCCTCTTCGCTTCATTAAGTAGTTCCAGCTCAGATCTTCCTGGTAAGAAAAGGCTAATTATTAGATTTGATGGCCTTTGCATGCACTTCCAAGATAACTTCAGCCAATTTTCTTTCTTCCCTGCAAATTCATGTGCCATCGTCTCTTCCACGGGGCAAAGCTGGAAGGATGGCACACACAGTGCTGGAGGTGGTGTGGGCATGGCCATAGTGGGGCTCCCAGTCTCTCAGCGGGTAAATACCAGCTTGTCCTCCCTCTGTTTGCAAGATCCATCCTGCAGAGCCTGCAGCCAGGGGTGAAGTGACATTAACAGTTCTTTCCCTCTTCTGTTTTCCATAGCTTCTCTTATTTTCACCATTTTATGTGCTTAATAGAGGAAGGATGGAAGAATGTAGGTGTGGAGAGACAGAGGTGGATGATGTACTGACCAGCCTTTCTGCATCACTCTTTAGCATGGTATGAGCAGCATACTAATGTGTTTTAATACATAACTTTTATCATTTAATGATAAATTGTCTATTTAAAGCTGTATCTGGAAAGGAATCCAGTTCTTTCTGCTGTGGATTTCTCTGCCAACATACCCATGGTGCCTTCTTCTAGCTATAGCCTAATAACTATCGCTGCTGGGAATGGCCTTGCAGAGCCCTTCGGTGACATCACATGTCTGCAGCAGTGACAGGACTACATGTCACTATATGTCATCTGCAGAAGATGGGAAATCTGCTTGATGAGCTGTCTGTAGCCCCCTGAGCACTGTCCCTGGCCAAAACTGTGACCCATGGAAGCTGGGAGTCCTGCTGCCATCCCACAGCCCTGTACTGTGTTAATGACTGGTAATGGCTTTCCCTGATGACCCCCTACTAAAAGTCTCCTGCTATGAGACTTTTACAATCATTGGCCTCACTGGTATAATTTCCCTTCAACGTGTTTTCTTCTCTGGGTGTTCACAGCTTTAAATACTTCCATTTTTCTTCCTGGCTTTGTTGGATATGTGTTTTCTTTTAGATGTCTTCTGTGAGTGGCACGAATTTTGAGTTTAAGCCATGAGGGGGCTTTTAGGTCAGGAAAACTATACGGCATTGCTGTGAAACACACTCTTGAGTCATTAACGTAAATTGCTGTAGCACCAGTACTGCTCCAGCTGGGCTATAACACTTAAGCCCTAAGTGGCCATTTCATGTCCTTTGAAACATTCTCACTCTGAGCAAAGTGTGGGTATCCATCAAACCCACTTATAGCTACAGAAACCTGCAGAGGTGATGGCATTTCAGCGCAACAGAATTTCATGGTCTGCATTAAATAGTCAACCTAGATGAGATCTCTTGGGTTACAGAGCCAAATCCTCTGCTCTTTCTGTTGTCACAGAGTGTTTCATAGAACAATCAAACTCCAGCTAGAAGCAATAATCTGAGTCATAGGTGATACTTTTTCCCTGTTTCCACTCCCCCTTTTTTTTTTTTCAGCTCTGCTATTCCAGTTGGAAGGTTACCTCAAAATCCCGCTTTTCTCACACCAAAAAATGAACCTTCTTCTTCTCAATTCCAGTTGGAATTTATCCATGACCAATTTATCTCCATCACCCTTGTTGTTCTTTCATTTAAATCAATCTCCCATGCAAGAATTGCCTGTTGTATGTACATACGCAGTGGTTTCCTCTACTGCCTTAGCTACACTTTTGTCAGGTTGAAGAAGCAACTTGAGCCAGCACAGTCTGGTTCTTCTACTGGCACCACTGACATCTGGGGACAACTGAGATTCCTGGGTTGAGGTGATCTCCTCTATAAAATAGCATGGAGTAACTCGATGAAACAAGTCCAGAATGCCCTCTTTAATTACTTCAGCTAGCAGAATTCATGATTTAGAGGTGTAACAAAGACAGAGATCATCCTGGTGTTGCTTTCAGTGTTTTGACAGAAGTCTTGCCATTTAACAGTTTCTCATGTTAGCCCTGACTGAGTTATTGCTCCAATTTAGCATATTTCCTAGGCATATTGTGTGGGCAGATGAAAGAACTGCGTTTGCTAAACACATGAATTAAACATTCCCTTGACAGACTTTAACTTTCGATTAATTCAAAGGTGTCAGAAAAATCGATAGCTGGGGATGTGCTCCTTGAACTTAGACCAGCTGCAGAAGTGAAATACAGATCTTGGAAGACGATGAGTAGCCAGCCATCTTTTAAAAATGTATTTCAGTTTAATATAAAGACATATATATTAAAAACAGTTGATAAAGGTAGATCCTGTTCCCTGCATGCATCCCTCAGCAGTCTTCCACAGCTGAATCCTCCCCTTTGTTGTACCATCCTAGCTGGACTTCCAGCACATGTATCCGTGTATTTTCCAGTCTTCTATTTTTGCTTTACACCTTGTTGTGTCTTCAGAAATAACCTGTGCTGGTGGCCTCTTCCCTTTGCCACCCTCCCCAGCTTTATGTCAGTCTCTCTGCCTTGTGTCACCAGCTGAGAGGTTATGAAGCTCCATGAGATATTTTGGTATTTTTTATAAGGGGAAATGTAACAAACATCTTGTTTATCTTTTTCTCAGAATAATTGATTGCCATTACAAAGCACCACCCATCAGAAAATACCTCTCACTCTGTTAGCCAAAACCCTGCGGGGCCATGGTATGTATGCTCTCCAGACATCTATGGGACAGATGCTTTTATGGTTAATAAGAAAACCAGTGTCGCATGTGTCCTAAAACCATTGAGAATAAAACATTAATGATGACTACTTCAGCAATTTTTCCCAACTAAAGACCAAGGAGAGGTTTGATCACAGCAACTTTACAGGATCTTCTTTACCATTAAGATCTGCTTGACATCTTCTCAGGGTTACATATGACCTAAAGTTTAAATGAATCTCTCTCCAGAGATGGTGAAATACATTCCAGGTTTTCTTAGCTTCCTCTATCCCGTCAAACTGTGCATCAGGGGGCTGCAGCAATACTTCACCACTCACCCCTGAGAAGAGCATACCAGCTTTGGGAGAGCACTAGTGTGTTAGCTTGGTGATCTGGATGGCCTGGTCCCACCAGCGCAGAGCAAGAAACTGTGTTACCAGAGATTGGTAACCCACAGGAAAATTGGGAGATTGGCCTTTTAGAAAAATTAGGTCAGAGCTTTGCATCTCAGCTTGGCTTGGAGGATCATCTCCTTTGGTGCTGGCAAGAAAGGTCAGTTCCATGACTGAGACAATGAAGACAGGGAAGGAGAAGGAGGGAAGAGTTTGGCCCAGCTATGACGAGCTGAGGGCAGGAGCGAGGAGTTGGGATGTGCTGTCTGTCACTGACATCTAGAGGACAGCACAGACAGTTTGTGTATTGCAAATCATTATGAAGCAACCAAACCTGGGGCAGGCCAAGTCTTCCTTTGCAGTTGCCCTGCAACAGGCACAGCAGCGCACTCAGCTGAAACTCGCTGGCTTTCCAAACCAGTGCTTGGGCTGTCGTTAAGCATTTTACACAATCTGGACACTGACATTGCATTTTTTGTTGTCGACAAAACAACAACACTGCTGTCTTCTGTGGGGGCCTTCTTATCTTCTTGTGCCCAGCAAATACACGAAATTTGAGACTGACCAAACCAACCAGCGCTGTTGGACGTTTCCTAACGGGGAATGTGCCAGCAGCTCCCCATGCTGCCATCACCCACCATAATTGTGAAATCCAGGGGTTTTATTCAACCAGGTGAAGGAGGCCAGGCACCAGTAGAGTGCCTGAAGCTCCAATGCTGGGCTCTGCAGCATTGAAAGGAAACTCCGGGGTGCTTCTGGGTACTACATGGGGCAAGCCCTGCTGTAAGATGCATCTACTGCCTTGCTGCACCTGGTCTGGGGGATGCAGGAGTGGCTGAGACTGTTACACGATCCTCTTGCCAACTGTTTATATTAGGTACATTTGTGCATGTTTATAAAAAAATCTGCGCCTGTTAATGTAAGGTAAGACAGCTTTTTAAATTAAAGAAATAAGTAAGTATGCTCCTGGGAAATTTGTTTTCATTTTAGAGACATACTTGCACAGTAGGCTTCTCTTCCTGGCACAGCTATAGAGGATGAAGGTGGAAGTTATTACAGACAGACCAGCTTCCCTGTGTCTTTATGCCAGCACCAAGCTTCTGCAGATGTAGGAAACAAATGAAGACCCTGAAACAACTGCTTCATACTATTTCCAGAAAGCTTTAGGGGGATTATCTTTAACTGTTTGCAGCTCTTTCGGCTGGGATGGTTTCTTTTGCCTCAGGAGGTGATCAGTAGTCACTTCAAGCCACAGACCCACTTCTTCCTCGCAGGCTGGCTGAGCATGTCTGCAACAGCTCATCACCCTGCTTAGATCATGCCAAACTGGCACCTAATGGGGCAATTTCCCAGAATCAGCAGATTACCCCACACCTTGGTTTTTCAGCATTCCTCAACAGGCTGTCCTCGTAAAGAGAGCATGAGTAGAATAGTAAAAGGATGAGTAAACTCTTTTGCACAAAGCTAATAAACAATTTTTAGAGGGATTTTAATTGAGCACTGCATTTAATTAGCTTTTCCCACGCTTTCAGCTTTGACCCCTGGATTTACGGGGCTGAGGTCAGCGAGGACGGGTAACGCAGTAAAGCGTAACCTGTGCAACTGCTTCCCAGTAGCTCTGCACGTTGGCTGAGCAGTGGTCCTGTCAGCCGCCCCCATTGCTGCTTACTTTGCAGCCAGAAAGTCCCCTACCTGTTTGTTTTTGCAAGCAGTGGACCTCAGTGGCTGACATTTCGAGGGGCTTGTTTTATTTTATTGGGTCAATGAAGGATTTCCAGTAGAAAGATGTCATCAGTGAACACGGTTTCCATGCCTGTGGTGCTAGACATGGCCTTTCTGCTGTCACCTGCACTCCATGACAGAAAGAGTAGACAAACAAAACCAGAAGAAAGGGGGAAAACCCGTTCATGTGCAATGAAAGAGTGTGGAAAATAAATTGGGCAGTGGACAGCTGATGGTGTTTCGGTAGAGATCGATGACACAGGGATTGACTTTGTCACAAGTCTTTAAGTTTGCAAAGTTCTTCCAGTTGTACCCTGAGGAAAAAAAACCTCAGATCTTTAGCAGTTTCACCTTAGAAAATAGCCAGTAGCCACTATCTTTAGACCAAGGGAAATATTTCTCTTTCCTACTCCCAAAATGTGAGGCGTGAACCCTGTTGAAGAAGATGTATGGACGAGGCAGTAATGCCTCCACCTCAAGCACACTCTTATGCCACTGGGGTCACCTCTCCAGAGTGCAACTTCATAAGGACAATGGCTTTGGGGGCTGCTTTGCACCACCTGAGACATCTGGCTTAGAGGAGGACACCTGCATGCCCATGGAAAGACTGAGGCAGGTCCGAGGGGCTGAGCTCAGTGCCATGCAGGGACACCCCAGCACTTAATCCGGTTGCTGAAGGAAATCAGTTCTAAAAGCAGATGGTTTAATTAGAGCACCAGGATCCCTTGTTGTAATGCTGTGTCTCTAGATATTTTTACTGTTTTATTAACAAGTCTCTCATAGTTCTTTTTTTCCTGTGACTTGACAGATGCTTTCATCAGGGTTATATAAAGCCTTGTTTTCATCCCTACTTTGCCTAGAAATAGATTAAAGAAAAGCTGAAACACAGATCAATAATGACATGCAGAGTGAAATATTTACTGCATACATTTTTTTTAAATAAAAAATGCCATTTTAAACCCGTTTTACAAAAGTTGGTGCTCCGCAACAGGAGCTGCATCCCTAGGAGTGGATTCTCCACGGAGGCAGCTGTTTCACTGGCACTGACAGGAGCTCTGCGCTGCCAGGGGAGAGCCAGAGTAAAATGCCTCTCCTTGCACAGACACACAGAAATGGGAAAAAAAATCCTCTCAGAGAATTTCAGTGCTGGTGCTGTCAGACAGCAAATTAGGCTGAGACTAGATAGGCTCCTGTTAAAATGTGTTGCTTCTGCTAGATGCGTTTTTGAGCAGTCAAACCAAAATTATAGAGAGTGACAGAAGCTCACCAAAATTTGTGGCGTTACGTTAACCCTCCTTATTGCTGGGTTCAAAGAAGCCTTGCAGAAAGCAGAAGCTTGCTGGCAATCATGTCCCTACGTGCTTGGTTGTCTGGACAGTCAAAGTGACCAACTGATGTTGCAGGTAAACTCTGAAAGCAGCTCTTTCTTACAACCCAAGCCACCTGAAGTACGAGTTTGGTTAAGGCAAACCATGGTCATAGCAGCCACAAGTAGCACCGTTTTCGATTGTTTAAATATTGGGTAAAATCCTTCAACACTAATGTTGTCATCAAGATCACAGCAACTCTAAAAATACCTTCTCGACACCCCTACCTCATCAGTTGGCTTTATCACTGAATAAATACGTCATCTTTCTCTTGACATTAATTACAGTCCAACAACTGAATGCAATCTTTGGCTTTGTGTATTTTATCCAGTTTTAGAAAACATACAAATGGTAGGATGTGATTTAGGTCCATTTAAGATGTCTAAATGCATGTTCTCATGTGAGGAAGGTATTAAAATTCCCATTACTGCAAATGGGCACCTAGGGAAGGCTCAGTTCAGCTGCCTGAATACAGGCATTAAGGTACCTAAGCCTGGACCCAAATCCTGTCTTCTGTGGAAAAAGTAACTAATGTCCGTAGCTTATCCTATGCCCACCTCCAATTCAGTAGCTATCACAGCTCTCAGCTCCCCCAGGAATGCGCTTTCATCCTGCTTGTTCTACTACAATAGCCCAAAACTCTAATAGAGGCACTGTGAGGCAAGACTTTGGGGATGGAGGGAAATGAGATAAAAGTCTGCTTGAGGTCATTTAGCAGTAGTTATCTTCTAGAGAAAAAAAAAATATTTCAGCATAAAATGAAAGGCTAATCAAATCCAAATTTGGTCTTACAAAAACTTTGAAAGTCTCAGCTGTGCTCAAGAAGATTTTCTCCAAACCTGTATGTTTACATTACATTGATCACAATAAATGTAAATTCCAAAACCATGCAATATTTATGTTAACTGGTGTACCTATATCTGAAGGTGATTCATAAATAGGCCCTGGGTATCTTTATCTTCTTCAAATAAACATCTTTAAAAAAAAAAAGGTGGTTTAAGGAAGGGCATTCTGCAGGAAAATTAGCTTTTGTCAGATGCAGAAGTATTTCCCCATAGCACCTGGAATCACAGATCCTCACCACACAGTGACCGACTCTGACTTTCACCTCCTGTTGTCTTAACAGCAGAATGAGCATTGTGTGAGCATGTGCAAAATGCAGGCCACGGAGTCATCTGTGGGCAACAAAGGTCCCACCTTCCAACGGCTGATATGGAACCAAATAATACATCATGAGTGTGCTTCCCTCTGACTGAAAATGCACTTACTGCTAATAAAGGACTGTGCCTGATTGTCCGTATCAAAAAAGAGCAGAACATCCTTGAGTTGTTCCTGAGGGAAGGATAAGGGAGTCAGGGAATGGGGTGTTGTACACATGCCCTAAGAAGCTGCTTTTAACGAAAAGCACTTAATAAACTGTAAGCAGTATATGTTGCAGCCTCCATAGTTTAACTAAAAGAGGCCATAACCCTCTAGTGTTTGTTTACAAGTGCCTTGTATGAACTGAAACCATTTGGCTGACATCTGCCTTTGCAGCAGATTTCCCACGGCATACAGCTATTCTGGTTTATTCATAATTAAGTTACATCACATACATCTGCTTTAAAAGTGGCAGTAAACCTTCCAAAGTAGCTACAGCTGCCTGGTCTTGATTTTATTTTTCAAAGTAATGGAAATAACTTCTTTTCAAAATGACCTTTAATTGATCTCTTTCTTCTAACTACCTCTATAAATGCTGCCATTGTCCATGGCTTGTTACCACAATAAATTACTGAACCAGAAACAACACTGAATGACCTTCTTTTTGATAAGGTTACCGGGGATGCACCAGCAGCAGCAGCAACACGAAGGAGTAGGAAAGGTACAGCGCTGAGCAGAAATACCACTGACACAAGCAATGATAACCTTTGAAAACATTTCCTATGAAATGGAGAGCAGGCAAGAACATAATCAGGTCTTTATTAATACCAAATCATAGATGTTTAAAGATATAAAAAAGTCTTACATGGACAACACTCACTCAAACTTTTCTACTCAACTGGCATTTCATCTGGTTTAGGTGTTGGGAAGGTAGATCAAGCAATGGAGCAAGTGACTCCTTTCCCATTGGCAAACTCCCTTCATAAAGTACTTTATAAATCACAGAAATAGAAAGAAAGTCTTGTTCTACACTTGGGAAGTGAAGCATCACTGCCTGTTTTTTCTTGGTGAACTTTTGTTTCAAAGGAAGCCCAAGTCTCTTCTGTATTTTCCTCTACCCTTTCATCAGCTGTCCTGATCACAACATCTTATATCTATCTTCACATAATTGCTTGTCTTGAATTCACAGCCAGTGGCTGAGAAGGTAACTGGCCAGCTGCAGGGACAAGAAAGGTCACCCAAAGCTTCTGTTCCAACTAAAATTAATAAATGATTTGTCACCTCTGAGGTAAATATCTGTCAATAGAAAGTACCCTGCTTAGATATTTACAAAGCCAAATTGCATTGGCCCCATCAGATGTCAAGTAAAGTGGCAAAATGTTTTGATTTTTTAATCTTCTTTTTAGCCAAACCCAGACTCGTTCAATTCCTATCAAAGGTGTATCCTCCAGAAAACTTTTGCTCCCTGAAACAAAGCAGTAGTGAGTGCATCTGCTCAAGTGCAAACCTCTAAGCAGATCAAGCCCCTCCAGCAGCAACAGACCCAGGAAAATGGGTCTACATTTTTGTAGCCTCCAGTCAAGAGAAGGTTTTGTCTGCCCCGTTGCCTTACCCTGGACCAATGCTGCTCTCAGACTGAGTATCCCTCCAACACCAGCAAAGCATCACCATAGGGCACCAAGTTGCAGAGAATCGGGACGGTGTTGAGATGGTGCCTCTGCAGGAAGTGGGATAGTGTTCCAAGAACATGTCCAGGCTAATGGTTTGTAGCTGAGCAGCAAAGGGAGAGCAGGATGTGCTGTGAGCACAAAAACAGACTGAGAAAAACTTGTTACAGGATGAGCTTTGATACGATTTGCATATGGGAAAGGACAGTGCTTGAGCTTACCTGGAGCTGAATCGCGGAATCAAGCAGGATGGCATGTCTCAGAAAACATATAAGGTAAGTAAACTGAAACCAGTATAAACCAGATAGTTCAAGGGAGTTTGGAAGTTCTTCTGGGGACTGGAGCCTTGCAAGAACAGCTGTACCTAGGAAACCATATCATTAATGCCACCTAACACTGAGATTGTGTATGTAATGGTATCAGAAATGTCAAATTTGGAAATGGTTGTAGTTAAATAGGGGTAGCAAGGTGATTTTTAAAATATTTTTTTGGAGGAGACTGGTTGAAGAAAGGGAGCTAAAAGTGGTGAAAAGGAGAATAGAAATGAAAAATAAATAACTAAATAAAAGGATAACAAGGCATGCAATCAGTCAAAGAACAGCAGGAGATGGGATGTTCCCTGGCAGGAGTGCGGACATCTAAAGGAAATGCTGAAGCTGATGGGCACATCCCAAGCCCACAGGGATGCTGGAAGAAACACTTTGACTGGTCCACTGGACTCTCCATCAGGTGCAAGTCCAAAAGATTTGTGAGGGAGGACAGAGCAAAGAGGGGTGGAACTGCACTGCAGTAGCACATGGCCTGCAAGGGCACAAGGAGGGGTGGCAGAGCTGGGAGCCTTTGGAAATGGGAAAGGTGTGAACAGCCAGACTGTTACGGTTTCCCATTACAGCCGTTCAGTCTCATAGACAGAGAGATAAAACTGCAGTCAATCACTGGAAAAACCACAGTGCTATCACCCATTCTAAAAAATAAATATTATGACAATATTAGTATTGTCATATCTAAAAATAAAGAAAATATATTTTGCTTGAGGCTTTGAACACCCTTCTTGTTGCTGAAAAAACATCTTTGCATTCAACAGGCATTTCTTAATATACACTCAGTTAAGGTGAAATATTTGTTGACAGATACATAGTTAACTTGGCTTTTCCTCTTTATGATTCATGATGATGAAACATATATGCTTTTAGAAAGTGGCAGAGTGGCATTCATCATTTATGAGCTGGCTGGTAAACTGATAGTGTGGGACTGTTTGCTGTTAACCGTCTGTTCTGGCAGATAATGGTGCAGCGCTGAGCACTGTCTTATCAAGAACGTGACGGTCTCTGTAGTCTTGGAGATGAACACGGGCCTGGGAATGCAAAACATGGAAAGGCTCTCATTGGGTTAAGCAATCAGAAACCCTCCAAGTGCATCCATAATCTGCTTACTGGTTAAGCTGGTTGAGAAGTCAGTGGCTAAGATCCTGCTGACCTTGCCCATCTCAGGGTCATCTCAGTCCACACAAATTTCGGAGGGTCTCAGGCTGTGCAAAGGAGATGTACTGGCACTGCTCAAAATTATTGTTACTGCAACAGTCAGGGAGGTGGTGTTGTCTTGCCTGAATGAATGTTTAGAAGAAATCTGGAGACGGTGATGATGATGATAATCTGCTGTTAATTTGGAGAGTTTGACAAAATAGACAAATGGCAAATAACCATTGCAGAGAAAAAATTTTAAAAGTGCATTTTCCAGCAGAACTAATAACACTAAATTCAGATATAAAGCAGGAATTTGTTTTCCGTGGCTCTCATTGAATACCTTGGAGCACAACGATTCCTATACATTATATTATGTTTAGATTCTTAAAATATATAAAAATATGAATGTGAACCAATTCAAAGGGGCTGGCTGGATGAAGGGGGACAGAATTATGACTCTGTCTTGAAAATGCAGTGTGATACGATGCCATTGCATACTTGTTCAAGTTATCACTGAAAATCTGCCAATACAGAACCCTCTATTTCCTTACTTTAAATATTTATTTATATCTCAGATGGGGATGCTATAGTGACCATTTACCCAATGTAATATTAGGTCTTTTTTACTTCCTTTTCCATTCCAGGAGGAAGGCACATCCAATCCCAGGGATTCTGAAAGGCTGGTTTTACCAGTAAAGACCAAGGAAAGAAGGAATCTACCTTGGCTTTTTCCATGTCCTCTGTCACCAGTTCTCCTGTCCGATTTATCAACAGGCCCACATTTACCCTGTCTTTCTTTTGCTGCTGATACACTTGAAGAAGCCATTTGCTTTATGTCCCTCACAAGATTCAGCTCTGGAGGGGTTTAACCGACCACCTCTCTTCCCATCTGTGCTGTATTCCCACAGGGACTATCTGCATTTAACCTTAACAAGAGTCTTCTACATTCCCCCCCCCCCCCGCAAGGCATCATAAATCAATTTCTTATATCATTTTATTATATTGATCATTTT
>WUAM01000431.1:32252527-32264345 GCA_024336885.1 Actenoides hombroni
TTGACGGCCAGCTGAACATGAGCCAGCAGGGGGCCCAGGTGGCCAAGAAGGCCAGTGGCACCCTGGCCTGAATCAGGAATGGTGTGGTCAGCAGGAGCAGGGAGGTGATCATTTCTCTGTACTCGGCTTTGGTGAGGCTGCACCTCAAATACTGTGTCCAGTTTTGGGACCCTCTCTGCAAGAAGGACGTTGAGGTGCTGGAGAGGGTCCAGAGGTGGGCTACAAAGCTAGTAAAGGGATGCTTCCTTTGGAGGAAAGGCTGAAGGATCTGGGGCTGTTTAGCCTTGAGAAAAGAAGTCTGAGGGGAGACGTTATTGCCCTCTACAATTACCTGAAGGGAAGCTGTAGCGAGGTGGGAGTTGATCTGTTCTCCCTGGTGACAAGTGACAGAACAAAAGGAAATGGCCTGAAGCTGAACCAGGGGAGGTTCAGGCTGGATATTAGGAAGCATTTCTTTACAGAAAGAGTTATCAGGCATTGGAAAGGCCTGCCCAGGGAGGTGGTGGAGTCACCAACCTTGGAGGTGTTTAAGAGATGGTTGGATGTTGTGCTTAGGGGCATGGTTTAGGGGTTTTGATAGGGCCAGGAGTAAGGTTGGGCTTGATGATCTTGAAGATCTTTTCCAGATAGAACTGTTCTATGATTCTATGGTTCTATGAGTGTATTAGCAGTTGCGTCACTAAACCATGACACACAGTGTTCATGCTTAACTACTGCCACCTGCACCCTAAGGGAAAAGCACTTCCCAGTTTTCAGTCCATAGTCCCCTTTCTCCATACACCATCATGGAACTACAAGTAGCAGAAAGTAAACCACAGCCAATGACAAGAGGATCGCCACACCACGCTCCATATCCACACCTCATTATGGCCCATTGTGGATCTCCACACCACTCACCTTCTCCACACACCATCATGGACTTATAAGCAGCAGGAAGCAACCCACAGCCATTGACGAGAGGATCTCCCCACCACCCTCCATCTCCAAACCCCACTGTGATCCATTGTGGATCTGCACACCACTCACCCTCTCCACACACCATCAAGGACCTACAGGCAGCAGGAAACAACCCACTGCCAATGACAAGAGGATTTCCCCACCCCCTCCCCTCAACTCCTTGTGATCCATTGTGGATCTTCAAACCATTCACCTTCTCCACATACCATCAGGGACCTAAAAGTAGCAGGAAGCAAACCACGGCCAATGACAAGACGATCTCCCCACCACCTACCTCTCCAAAACCCATTGTGATCCATTGTGGATCTCCACACCACTCACCTTCTCCATACACCATCATGGATCTACAAGCAGCTAGAAGCAACCAACAGCCAAGGAGAAGAGGATCTCCACACCACCCTCCATCTCCACACCTCATTGTGATCCATTGTGGATCTTCAAACTATTCACTTTCTCCATACACCATCATGGAACTACAAGTAGCAGAAAGTAAACCACAGCCAATGACAAGAGGATCTCCCCACCACTCTTCATCTCGCATCCCATTGCGATCCACTGTGGATCTCCACACCACTCACTGTCTCTCCACACCTGACATACTCTAAGGCAATCTGGGATACATGTAGAGCTGCTTTACCCTCAAATATTGCCAAGAACAACTGTCACCCTCCAGCTCTCTACAAGGGGAAAACCAAACCATACCAAACCAAGCCAAAATAAAAATGTTGAACTCTTAGTAAAAGAAGAAAGTGAAATGAGAGCCTGGAAAAAAGCAAACCTAGCAACCATTTCAAAACACATTTAGAGATCTTAAAATTACAGACCACAGAGGTAACAATTTGCAGAGGACAACATTATTTGAAGGTAGATTGGTCTTTCCTGAACTAGGGAAGCTCAGGGAAAAAAGTGGCAAGAGAAAGGCGCTTATGAAGCAGGATGGCAGAGGAAATTGCCTGCTGTCAGTTGCTGAGGTTTAAACCTGTCTGGCAGCTAAACACCAGGCAGTCTTTCGCTCACCCTTCCCTGCCCTGGGGAACAGGGGAGAAAATTGAAGGGATAAAGGCAAGGAGGCTTGTAAGTTGAGATACAAACAGTTTAATAATGGCAATAAAAATTAAAATAATAATAATAACAGTAATACTAGAATATACAAATGAGTAATGAGCAATGCAATTGCTCACCACTCACTGACCAAGGCCCAGCCCGTTCCCAGCTAGTGATCCCAGAGAAGAAAATCCAGAAACCACAATTCTGGAAGAGATGGAGATCCCCCAGCTTCCCTGCTAGCCCTCATCTATGTACAGAGAATGACGTATGACATGGAATATTCCACTGGCCAGTTTGGGTCTGTCACTCTGGCTATGCTCCCTCCCAACTTCTGCAGCACCTGCACACCAGCATGACATGGGAAGCTGAAAAGCCCTTTGATATCTTAGCAACAACTAGAAACATCATCATATTATCAGCATTCTTCTCATAGCAAATCCTGTACTGGATCCAAAACACAGCACTATCTCAGCTACTAAAAAGAAAAAATTAGCTCTATCTGAGCAGAAACCAGGATGTCAGTATAGGACAGTGAGCCTTAACAGAAATACGTTGAGCTGTCCTGTCCCCTTCTTCATTTCTTTGAACATTTGGGTAAGACACGGACAACCTTTGGGGCTATAATCCAATGGCAGGCTCTGTTCTAGGCACCCTCAGGAAAACACAGAAAGGACTGGGATAGAGAAGGGAGAAAATGCCACGAACGCAGATCAGCCATCTGCCACAGCCAGGGACAGCAGGGAGTTTGCACGTGCAGCCTTTGGCAAGAACGTTCACTTGTAGAAGGCAACTCAGAGAAGAAACTGCAAGGCTCTGGATATAAGGAAATGTCCAGAAGCTACCAAGAACACCTAAGTATTGCTTCTTTTATATCCATTGGCTGAGATGTATGGATTTTATGGCGAGTAAATGTGGAATATCTGCTCCTCTCCTTAACCATGAAGCTACAAACCCAGGTTTTATTCATTTATGTCCTCTTGGGAATCCCTAGAGAGTGAAGTTGCCAATGTTGGCTGGTGGGACGATTGACTCTTCTGCGTCCACGGCTGCTTCTGTGATCTCACACCACCTTACGGAGCAACCCAGCCCAGTCTACCCATTTAGCACATATAAGTGCAACAAAGTGCCAGTGGGGCCATGGGCAGGCATAAGCATCCCTCTGCCTGGTATGCAGGTCTTCACTACACAGGAGACAGAGACCTACATGGCCAAATCAAGGAAGTCCTTGGCACACGTGTGCAGAAGGGGAGCTGCATGTGTTTTGGTTGGGGGGACTGGGGAGAAAGAAAAAAACAGGTTTTTTTGCAGCATGGCTTCTGTCATCTCTGCCTTTTCATCAAATACAGTTAGAAAATACTTCTCAAGTGGAAACCAGTTGTTTGTATATTTTCTTTATTTTTTTTTCTTCCCCTCAGCATTAAATATCACTTTTTAAGCGCATCACCAAGGTTTTCTAGCAACTGGCAGTCATAGTAACATGCGCCCACTTCAGAATGCATGATTTATGTCTCAGATCAGGAGAAGGTGGGTGGCCCTTAATCCACACCTGTGTATTCACTGAGGAATCAGCAAAGCTGAAGTACTTCATCTTCTGGGAAGCCTGCTTGAGTGTGCAGATTTCGTCCCCACAGCATCTTAGCAGAAACTGGAATGTTGTACTGTGACTCAGACTTGTGAAATGAAGCCCAAACAGGCCCCATTGTATTTTCTGAGGTATCAAAAAGCCAGAGTGGGGGAGATGCATGTGAAAGGTTCCTAGAAACTCAAGCAAAGGGACCTGATCAGAAGCCTATATAAGTGCACTGAAGTGAAGGCAGGGAATTCCGATGAAACAGAAGGACACCATAGAGTTATTAAAATAACTAATGTGCTGCTTTATAAACCATGATGAACCACATATTTAGGGTTATGCTGTATTCTGGATCTGTTCCTCTGTGGCCTGCCCTAGGTGTTCCTGCTTTGGCACGGGGGTTGGACTTGATGATCTCCAGAGGTCCCTTGCAACCCCTACCATTCTGTGATTCTATGATTCTGAACTTTGACTCACACAGTTATGTCTTCACTGCCAACTTTTATAGCAAGACCAAACATAGTCAGTCTGAGTCCCCAAACCTATGTGTTATCTTTGATGCCAAGGAGAAAATCCCCTATTCTAATGACCAAAGACTGAAGGGAAACTTGAACTTTCCAATAACCTGAGGTGGAATTTGACTAAGAATGCGTAATGAAAATGGCACAAGCTTTTGGATCAGGTACCCAAGATGACATGCTAAAAATAAGCGAAGCTATCTTTGCTTCTTTTGTCATGTGTCCATACCTCTGTGGGCACTCAGACCTAACTGCTTGCCACCTCAGAGTACCATTCCACTGGCTGTTTTATGCATGTTCCCTGCTTTTGTCTTGCCTATTCTGCAGGTGAAAACCATGAAAAACAGCTGGTGGTGTAATTGATAAAGAAATGGCAACTTCACCCAGCTGGTGTGCTAGAGAAGTGGCAAAATTGCATTATCCTGAATGAAAAGTGGTTAAAATCAATTCACCTGCAGCTACCCTTGACTATACCTTTGCTTTGTCCATGAGTTTTTAATCCTGTCTGCAAGTGTATTTAAACAGAGCGTTTACAATGGAGCATAACTGGAAATAAGCTAAATATGAGTGTGGGGGGGAAATAATTACCAGGGAAGCTACTGGAAGACCTTCACTTTCAGCATTTTAGCATTTAAAAGCTTTCCTTAAGAGCTACACTGTTTTCTGGAAGCAAATCCTTACAGTGCTCCCTCCTCTGTGCTCCTTATTTTTGCTACTGTCACCTCAAGCCCCCTCAGGTACTCTCCCCACCAGTATGTTCCTCAGAGGAGGCTCTGATGGGGATGTACATGACCTGGAAATAGGTAAAGCCATTTCACAGGTACGTCTGTGAAAGAAGCAAGTCACACACCTAAAGCTACTCAAAGCAGTTAATTGGGTTTAGCTAATTAAAAATGAGAAGGAATCGGGGTTTTTTTTTTTTGGTTTTTTTTTTTTTTTTAAAGCCAGGCAGCTTGAGTGCCTATGCTTTAAATATAAATTTTCAAAGGAAAACACAGGACCAATCCCCCCCCCATGAGTTTCTCAAGATTCAAGATCTGGTACAAACTAGGAAGTCAGATATAGACTCAACTGGGAGTATGGGGGCCCCAAATGTTTGCTTGCAGCCCCATTACAGCCTTTTTGTGAGTAAAGCCATTCATGGTTATAAGGCACCATATACTGGATCCAGCCTCAGGAAATAAGGCTATTGATCAATTTCTGGAGGGAGAGGATGGATACTCAAAATGTGTCCTCTTTTTATACACCTCCTCTACTGACATACTGTCCCATGGCAGACCCAGGGCACTGAGCTGGGTGGACATTTCTCTGGTCTTTTGTGGGGGTCCCTTCTGGTGTGGCAGTCCCTGTGCTGCTGTAACAACCCCCAGATTTGCTTCTTACTGCCTCCAAAAGTGGCATCGGTTCTCCTAGATGTTGCATGATAGTCTGTGTTCATCTCAATTTTACCTTCCTGTTTTATTGCTAAGAAGGATTTCAGGGGTGCTGGCAAGGACCCTGCTGCCCACCAGGATCTTTGGGCTTGGTGCCCATGACCCACAGCCACAGGCAGGTGCGATCCCACACTTACTTTGGTGTACCTCAGGTCAATGGCAGGGAAGATGAGGCTTGGGCTTCCCCCAGGAAATTTGAATGTCCAGAAAAAGAAGAAAAAAGGACTCCAGGATGACTAAAGCAACTCCCTGCAGGTCTGAGCCAGAGAACTGACTGCTGATGTAGAAGGTTCCTTCGCAGTACCATGAACTGTGCTGGTAACACCCAAGGCTTCCCCGTGGGGCAGCTCAGGGACTGAACAGGTTAACTGAGAAAACCCACATTAGGGCTTTAAAACCAGTATTGGTGGGTAGCTCTACGCTGTGTAATAGAAAGAAAACTCGGCACAGAGCTGGGTAATCCTGTGATATTTTGTAGAAATCGTGCCCCCTGCTGATTTAATTAGATTTTTTTTTCTAGCCTCGGCTCTAAACCTGGTGAGAACATTCAAACATACTGATTAGCGTTCAAGGTCAATAACTCAGATGTCCTGCTGGATAGTAAAAAAAAAAACCCAACCCAAACCGTTCTCTTTTAACACTGAAATAAGATGCTTATTATTGATTTGTTTTTGGAAGTGTAAGGCAGAAGATGAATGGTATATCCTTGCAGGGGCAGCCTTTCTGAGACTGTGCCGAGCATTTTACATGTCCTTTGTAGCATTTAATGGGGAAAGAAAAGCCTGTAATAATAATAATAACAGGAACAGAAATTTGTGACCAGGGGATTTGCCGGGTTTATAAAGCCTATGTGGATGGTTGTGACTTACCTGCATGGTAAAATCGTCTCATTTCCCAGCCTGCCTACAATGGACGGTCGTCAGCAGCCCATTTCAAATGTTCACGAGTGATTAACACAATGAAAATAGATGGCTGTGGAATAGCAATCAGTGTTGCTTTGCAAGATGTTCTTTCATACCCCAGCATCTCCGATCGCCTCTCACAATGGCCATCAGAATAGAAAAAAATGCACGTGGTTGTTGTGGGTGTTTTGTTTGTTTGGTTGTTGTTTTTGTTGCTTTTGGGTTTTTGTAGGGTTGGTTTGTTTGTTTTGGTGTGGGTTTGTTTTGTTGGTTTTGCTTTTGTTTTTTTTGGGGGGGGGGAACCTCATCTGTGTCGGACCAGCTAGCACAGAGATCACCCTCAAAGCTTCTCTCCTTGCAGGTCAGCCAAAAAAAGCATGGAAAAGAAAAAGAAAAGCAAGACAACCCAGCAGCGTCCTGGGCTGGGGGGTGTGAACTGGGCTCCCTGGCAGTCCCTCACTCCCATCCCGCAGCGCAGCCGGGCTCAGGCTCACGCTCCCAGCTCAGCTCCCCAGGACAGTGTCACCAAACCCCTGTTTCCCAATTCCCCCTTTCCGTCTGGCAGCGTGGGGGTCTCTGAAGCTGTGGTATAGAGATGTTCCTGGTGGATTTAAGCTAGTCCGACATTTCTTTCCTCTAAAATTCTCTTCGCTGTGCTTTCTGTTCCCGTATTATGTGCTGCTACTGTTAATGCAATGATCAGTGACATTTTGTTTTGGCTTTCCTCTCGCAGTCGCTAAATTGCAAACCTGCCTTCACTGGGAAGTCATTGAGTACCCTCTAGTGGATATTTTTTGCAAATATAGCTCAGCTCTTTATTGGTCTCCGGAGATTTACCAGCAGCTCTCTGGAAAGCCTTGCGTTAATAGTGAAGGTACACAGGGGATGGATTACAGCAAGCGTGGCACACGCTAACAGTCGCAAACTCTTACAAGAGCTCCTTCTCTTTAGTTAAATCAAACATGAAGGGCGAACAAGATTAAAAATCAATACTTCAGAGAGAAACTGCGGGAGGTTTTTGAACTAGTAGATGTGTACGAGGGCAAAAATACCTGTAAGGAGAAATCAATCTGCCGACAGCATTCATTTTCACTTTTTGGTATAGCCTGAGGTAGGATTGGGACCACAACTTAGGGAACCCAAGGACAGGCTGGAAACCATGTTAGGGAGATCCTGGGAGGAGCAATGATATATCCCAATGATTTGGTTCCTTATCCTTTCCTTATTAGCTTTATTAATCATCCATTGTTTAAAAATCAGCTAATTCATTTGCTTTTTACCTCCTGTGAACTGATGTGGCAGGTTAGCCTTCACAAACAGCTTACCTAGCCCCTTGCTCATGCCCCCTCCCCAGAAAATAGTGTGAGAAAGGTCTTGTGTCAAGATAAGGATAGGATGCTCGCTTGCTAGTTACCATCACAAGTAAGCTAGACTCGCCAATTAAGATAGATTCAGGTAGTGAGAAACAAAGACAAACATTAAGATGATACCTGTCTTCTCTTCCTTTTCCCAGGCTCAGATTTTCAAGACCTCTACCTCCTCCTCTCCCCAGGCTGCATAGGAGGATGGGAAATGGAAGCCAAGGTCAATACATAGCAGCTGCTCCCTCCTTCTCCTGCTTTGCCCCTGCTCCAGAGTGTGATTCTCCATGGGCTGCTGTCATTCAGGATGAACGTTCTCTCTAGTGGGGGTCCTCAACAGTGCAATGGATATCTGCTCCAGCTCCTAGAATTCCTCCTCCTCCCCTGCCTCCTTCCTTCTCCTCCTTGGACCTTGGTATCCCTTCTGCTGTTTATTCTCCTTTGTCTGTTCAGCATTACCTGCCCTTTCTGATACAACTTATTGATGATGTTTTCACTAAAGTGTGTTATGGCACTGAAAAGATTCACAGAAACCCAAATGTCTGCCTACACAGAATGCAGACAAATAGTGTCCATACAGAAAAAAAAAACCAAACCACAAAACCCTGCCTTTCTCCTCTTCATCACGGTGAGCAGCATCAGTTTCTGTCCCCGTCATCTATCAGTCCAACCCCTCTGTCAGCAGTCTCATCGGTTTGCCTTGGATTGATGTCAGACTAAACGTTGTACAATTACTGAGCTCATCTTTATGCCTTTTTAACAGTGGCTTAATGCTAATACTCTGAAAGGCTTCAGGAATTTCCCTGGTACACCAGGATGTACTCAAAATGAAGATGAGTGGGCCAATTATCTCCTAGGCAGATCTTCCAGGCCTCCGGAGTAAGTAGCAAGACTTAAACCTACTTATATCTAATACAGTTTTTTAAGTTCCTCACTTACAACTCAGCAGCTAAAAAATATCACTTCTTTCATTTTGCTTGAATACAACATCCTGCTTCTTTCTGAACGTGTAATAGAAATATTTATCTGCCTTCACCTCTTCTCCTGCATCTCCTTAGTAGGAAGTTGCTGCAGTTGCTGCCTGCTGTTTTTCAGGGACATCTGTCAGGCTTTGCCCTTTTCACGTCTCATTTCTCCCTAGGAGCACAAGCTCCATGCTGGTCTGCTGGATATTTCATAAAATATACAGTACCTCTGTCATCTTAAAAGGCTTCCGGATCTGTCCTGGTGGTAGGTTGTAAGATCACCTTCTTTTAAAATTGTCTTTCCTTGTGGAGCTCTTGGTGAAGAAGCTCCTGAAGCTGGATCTCAGGCACCATTCTTATGACAAAATGTTGGTCACTGTTGAAGGTTCAATTTCTGAACCAGTTTGATGGGTGGGAAGAACCATTATTTTTAGCAAGCAGCTGTCTGTTCACTTGTCATGACTTAAGAGAAAACCAGACTATCTCTATACACACTTAAGTAAAAGACAGGCCAGCTGAGCCTCCAGTCCTCTCTAACCTCTTATTTCATATCCTCCATAGTTCACCCTCTCCACTAACAGTTAAGACATCTCCAGCCTCCCTCTGCCCCATCCCTGGGTTGCTTGAGGTTTCCAAAGGGTGAGTGTTCAGCGAGGACATATTTTCAGCAATGGGCAGGGGTTATCTGAAGACCTTCTCAGTCATTGGAAATTGGCCCTTCCCTGAGCAGGGGTTTGGACCAGAAGGTTCCAAGAGATTGCTCCCAGGCTAAATTGTTCTGTAATTCTACATAAAAACACGGTATATCACATAGTAAGACAGGTGGAAGTATTAAAAGAGGCAAGGATGGGGTACAGGATGAGATACAAGATGTAACTCAATTATATTATTGAAAAAACTCTTCAGTCTTGTTTGCTTTGTTTTGTTTTGTTTTAATTTCCTGAAGTAAAAATCCACAGGAGGTATGTAACCATGTTTTTAGTTTTATACTCCCTAATCCAGTGCTTTTCTAATTGCTTTGAAGCTTTTCCATTGATGCCAGGCTGTGATGCTACCGCCTAGGGATGTACCCAACACCCTGATGATGTACATTTTCCTTGTTGGCTCCTCTGTTACGAGGAACCGGCACTCTCTGGTGAGCAAGGCGGTGATAACACTGCTGTTTTGGAAGCGATGAGTCACCTCTGTTTATTAGTCAGATATTCAAAATCCATATCATTTCTGGCTTAGCCAGAGCTGTGAGGCACCTACCAGACAGTGCGGGACCGCTGGAAGAAGTTAACCGGCATCAGCAAATGCTAAAAGTGGTTTTCTATGACGCAAACGGCTTTGGCTTTTCAGACAGCTCTGTGAGCAGGCATCTAGCACCTAGGAGGCTTGTATGGCTTCTCCAGAGTTAGTGAGTCCATAGATTTATCCTAGAGAGTTTAGTGGTGGGTAAGAGAGGGTTTTTTTTTTCCGCTTTCACTTACTCAACAGGTTTCAGAAAGCTTTCTATGGCACAGAAAACCAGGGTGTATTTGGTTTGTGTGGTAAGGTTTTGGTAGTGGGGGGGGGGACAACAGGGGTGGCTTTTGAGAAGATGCCAGAAGCTACCCCTGTGTGCCACACAGCCCATGTCAGCTGGTGCCAAGATGGACCTACTGCTGGTCAAGGCTGAGCCCATCAGGGATGGTAGTGCCTTACTGACGACAGATTTAAGAAGGGGAAAATGTTGCTGCACAACAGCAGCTAGAGGAGAGAGGAGTGAGAATGTGAGAGAAACAACTCTGCAGATACCAAGGGTCAGTGAAGGAGGGGGAGGAGGTGCTCCTCGTGCCAGAGCAGAGATTCCCCAGCTGCCCATGATGAAGACCATGGTGAGTCAGGCTGTCCCCCTACAGCCCATGGAGGTTAATGGTGGAGGAGCTATCCACCTGCAATCCACAGAGGACCACGTGCTGGAGCAGGTGGGTGCCTGAAGGAGTCTGTGACCACATGTGACCTCCAGTCTATGCGCAGGCTCCTGCAGGACCTGTGGACCCTTGGAAAGAGAGGAGCCCACCCTGGAACAGCTCTGTTGGCAGGACTTGTGACCCCAGGGGGGACCCACACTGGAGCACTCTAAAGAGCTACAGCCCATGGGAAGGACTCACATTGAAGAGGTTTGTGGATGACTGTCCCATGGGAGGGACCCCACGCTGGAGCAGGGGAAGTGTGAGAAGTTCTCCTCCTGAGGAGGAAGGAGTGGCTGAGACAGCGTGTGATGAACTGGATGCAGACCATTCTCCATGCCCCTGCACTGCTGGGGCAGAGGAGGTAGAGAGATTGGTTGTGAAGTTCATCCCGGGAAGAAGGGAGGGGTGGTGGGGACGTGTTGTAAAGATTTATTTATTATCCTAGTCTGATTTGATTGGTAATAAATTAAATTAATTTCCCCAAGTCAGGTCTGTTTTGCCCATGACAGTAACTGCTGAATGACCTCTCCCTGTCCTTCTCTAGACCCATGAGCTTTTCATCATATTTTGTCTCCCCCTGTCAAGCTAAGGAGGGGAGTGATAGAGCAGCTTTGGTGGGCACCTGGAATCCAGGCAGGGTCAACCCCACCACAGAGAGACGTGCCAGCTCAAGCACTGAAGTGACAGTCTGTTTTACAGAACAAGAAGTGTTTGTTTCCATGTGATTTCAAGCACAAGCAACAAACACATACAAGCAAAAAATATATTTGCTTAGCCAGCGCTTCAAAGGGCCTGAGCTTCCACCCACGGTAATTTTAATGGGATACCCACTGCCTTCCCCTTTGCAAAAGGCCACGGGAGTGAGATGCACTCATCTACTGATGTTGGTGGCTTCTTACTCTTTATCTTGGACTTAAAATTTTCATATTTTTTTTTAAAGGTTTGGGGTTTTTTTTTTGGTGTTCACAGAGCCTTCTTTCCAAAGAGAGGCATTCCCAGCTTCTGCTGGCAGTGGGAAGTCACCCTCTTCCCTTGCTTTACTCACCTTGCTCATGCTGGCTTTTCCCCACCATTGCTCCCTACAAAGGGATGGACCCATGTCCTCCCTCCCTCCCTCCCTCTCTCGCT
>WUAM01000431.1:32270465-32294072 GCA_024336885.1 Actenoides hombroni
CAACCAACCAAAAATAAAATAAAATTATAATAAAAAAATCCTCTTTCTCCCTAGGACTTCTCCTGCCCTTCCTGCCAAATGCGTGGAAACCAGGTCAGAAACCAAATCCCAGGTGAGAATCTGCTGTCCAGTAAAGAAAATTCATGATGGGCTAGATGGACCCAAACTGCTGTTCCCATTGCCCAAGGGCAGCATTTAAGGCAAAGCCAGTGTACCAAGCGATGCCATGGACTTGAAACCCCTTGACTGTACAACACCCCAGAGTCCATTTTAACTTTTTACTCACTCGCAACTACTATAAGATCTTTCTATGAAGTACATCTGATTCTGGAATAATTTAGAAGCAATCACCTGACCTGAAGACACATATACAAAGAAGAAACAAAGCAACAACAGGAGGTCTGAAAAACAGCTTTCTAGCAGTTCTATAGTAATTTTCACCTTCACAGAGATTTGTGTTGTTGCAAGAAGTTCTTCAGAAGCTCTGAAGAAGATTATTAATCAGAAAAAAACAGAGCAAATATTTGTGAGACCTGGCAATGCAGGACTACTGTGTTCGTCGTTATTTCCGCTACGAACAGTGGTGGTTAGATAAATAGCTCTCTTTATTGTCATTTAAGACAAAGCAATTTTTTTTACGTACTTCAGAATGTGCTTATGCACAAGTACACTACTGTTACAGCATTTATAAATAACAAATCCACAGTCATAACAGTTATAGTCAATTAACTCCTGCAACATCTAGGGCCAAGGGCAAAAATTAGGGGAACACCTACTCCGTGTTTTCTAGCTTTCGGCCCAAGTTATTTCTTGTGCTTCTTGAGTTTTCTCTCAAACAGACTCCAAAAGATAGCAGCATAAAGGTGGTTATTCTCATGAAACAAATTAAGATGGTACCGAGAATGGTGCAAGAGTAACAGTTCTCAGTCTAAAGACAGACAACACTTACTTTCGAGTCATTTCAAGAAGCAAAGATTTCTACTCATTGTAGCAGACTGAACCCTACCAGATATGGATTTGACAGGTAGCAGTGATGTCATACAAACTCATATCAATTCCTACACATTGAATCAAAATGTAAATAGCTTTTCCCCCTTGAAGCTCTACTGCCTGCATGATGCTCTAGCAGGAACCATCAATCGTTTTAATATTATCAGACCAGCATACGCTAATCAGGCCCTGGACAACTCACACTGCAAGGATCAAAAGAGCCATAATCTTGTCCATCAATAAGCATCTTTGTAATTAAGTGACATGTGATGTTACTGACGCATCTGGCAATCGATAAAAAAGTGTGTGCGCGGTCCTTAGGCTACCTAGAAGTCTCAAGCATAAGCACAAAACGCAAACAACACTGAAAGGCACTAGTCCATAGAAAATACTGCCTTCAGAACCATCTCTGAGTGCACGTGTCATTTGTGTCTAAGACCATAGCCTGTGTCCACCAACGCTTGTGGCAACTCCAGTGCTTTGAGCTGAGGAAACCAACAGGCAATAAAACCCTTCCCCCTACCCCAATTTCGTGGATGTTAAGAAGCAAGTAATACAATAAAGAAAACCAAACATGAAAAACAGAGGATCCAGTCTATTCTACCCAATCATCTGATGAATCTAACTTGATTATGTGTGCTTATTTTTAACTGCTGATGGGGAATAATTATCATGGAAAAGATGCCCGGAGAGAGTGCCTACCACCAGCATACGTTAGTCACCTAAGAGACAAATCCTGCTTTGAACACTCAGTATAGTTTCTGATTCCAGGAAGGATGTAAGCAATGGATTGAAGCAACAGCTGTAAATTTTGCAAGAGATAACTGACCACACCATATTTTGCTATGATGGCAGACTTGATCCTCTACCTGACATCCAAAGTAGCTATTTGCACTTAGGTGCTATGAGAGCAACATGGGTGCAACTCAGTATTATAAAGTTGATTACAGAGATCACACTTGGTGGACTAGCTATGAAGGCACTTATTGTTCACAGCAATAAGTAACCATGAATTACACCTACTGCCAAAAGTGCTCCAGATTCTCCAGGATGATTAAAAAAATACAGTGTCCAGCAAAAGCTAAACTACGTGGCTAATGGTATTCCTAATTGTTAATACTTTCAAGACCAAACAATCTAGAGTCTTAAGTACAGTGTGCAGAGTCTCTTACCATCACCTTCTCAAAACAGAAGATTGATTGAAGAGGTTTCATAGCTAGAATAATTATATTCAGGCATTACATCCATTTTTTTTTGCGTTGCTGATCTTCCCCTCCCTCTCCTGCAAATTCAAGGCACAAACCTTACCGGGAGAGAAGCAAGAGCCAACCCCAGCTGACACTTTCAGTTTATCCCAACCTTAAGATGGCATTTGGGCCAAATCTGATGCCAATACATGTGCTGTACAGCCATAATATATTCTGGGGACTTGTTTTTTTGTTTTAGAGGACATCCTGTTTCCAGTCAATTCCCTAAGAGTGACTTCAAAGCCAACACACTATCATTTTGGGGCAATAGCCAAAATTAGAAAGTACCCATAACCTTAAAATGGGAGGATATGCAACAAAAATGTTTTCTCAGACCTCTGGGGTACATAAGAGATTAGATGAACACAACTTGCACAAGACTAAAGTTAGTAAGCATCTGAAAGAAATATGGGACACTGAAGAACATTCTACAGGGTGCATAAAATCAAACTCAAACAGCATGGAAAAAAGTAATGTTTATTTTTATTGTTTACAAAAGCATGAACACCTTATGCAAAAGCAGCATCCTAAACCATACACTTCCCTCATCCTCCTGCAGCCTTGGCAGAAAGCAAGTATTTTAGGGTTAAACATCCTCTGCTGAGGTAAATGGGAACCACTCCACTGATTTCCATGGAGCTTCAACTCATCAGACAGCAATGCAATGAGATGTCATATGGGTGACTTGCTTTAGGTGCCAAGCTCGATTAGTCTGTGTTTCTAACCAAGATAACTACACTATCCAGATACTTAATAAGCTCCCCATTCTCTTCAGTTTTAACCGAAACAGATCTAATTTTAAATACTATTTAAATATTATGACTCTCATCCCACACTAACTTCATGCAAGGTTTAACTTTATGCACCATGAGCAATTTTCCTCAAGTTTAAGAGGTGGCAAGTATGCTCACAAGCTATTTTAGGTGTGAGACCTTTCAGTACAGTAGCTCTTTACTCCTTTCTTACCTGCTTCCCCAGCACATGGAGGTCAAGTGCTTACTCAAAAGAGACATGCCCTAAGGTTAACCTGAAAAAAAACCAAAACCAAAAACAACAACAAAAGACCATGCAGCATTTTTATTCTGCCTTCATCTTTTTCTTCTGATTTGGAGCTGGAAGTAGTTAATGGTTATACAGTCAAATAGGCCATGCTTTTGAACCTACAGAGAAAAAATTATTTATTTCTTTATAAAAAAATGTGTTTTATTAAACACAGAATTTGATTGCAAATTCAAAGACTTACCTGGAGCAAGCTACGTTTTCTATTTTCTAAAATGATCCCTTCTATAAAACAGCACAATTCCTCAGCTCCTCTGTGTTTAGGTCCCTCCCCTCAGAATCTACAATTGATGCTTCACAATATTTACTACACTGGGAGAAATGGCTCTAGCTTGTCTGCCACCCTATGTCTAAAAGGACTGACAAACACTATTTATATCTGTAAGACAGATATTGGATCAATGAAAACGGCTTCATTTTACTGCTTGAACTGCAGGAACTGTTCTACCAGCTCCTGCCAACTTCACATTAAAGAAATATAGTTTACTTCACATATTGAAAGAACCTGCTAAGAGCCCATATATACACACAAACACACACTATGTATGTGTACACATATATATACACACACATATACAGATCATTTGTATTTATTTTACACTGACAAAGTGCTAAAAGAATGCAACAACTGTCACTGCTAGAGACGAGGCTAAATGAAAACAGTTATTACTTATATGGCATCAAACAATTATGAGACTCTGGTCCAAGAGTTTCAGAACTGTTAGCAAAAAAAGTATCTTTCATTGGCAAAAAAAAGAAAAGTTCCAAATGGTTTGAATTTCACTTTTAAAGAAAACGGGAAGCGTTTAGAGAAAAAAAAAAACCAAACCAAACAAAACAACCATGCAAAGTAGATTTTATAATTTAAATTTCTGTTCTGCGTATAGGAAATACACACATTTATACATATATTCTATTGCTTTCGTGGCAAAATTCTGAGGTGCCTTGGACTCAATTATGACTTTAACAAATCTGGCAGTATTTCACATGTGCATCATTGCCTCAAATTCTGAAAAAGAAAAAGCTGTACAAATTCAGCCTTGTATTCTTTGAGTCTGGCTGCATAGTCAGAAACAGAAGTATTGCACTCAAGACCATGCCTACAAAAATGCACATTTAATAAGGCCATTATATTCAAGATCATAATGGGACTTCAGTCACATAAACCATCAAATATACCATAAACAGCCCTAGGAAAGCCATATTGCAGAAGACGACTTAAAATAGCAGTGTTCCAGAAATTTAATCACTGGGGTTTTTTTTTTCCCCCCATGAAATGCCAATCTCTCATGCTGGTTTTACCCACAGAATGTGTATGCATGCATGCATTTTCACAATGCATTGTTTCATTTTTTTCTTAAAAAGTACCAAGTGCCCCAGAGCTCGAGGGTAGGATTCTACTCAAGTTCTGCCAATAAGGTTCAAGTTGCCATCAACTTTAAGAAGCTTCCGTGCATGATGAGGGGAGAAAAGATTCGACTTTCAGTTACTTAAATATTTGCCAACATGCAAGACATAATTCTTACTCTACAAAGTGTAGCAAAGACATAATTGAACCTGTGCTGGAATACTATTCAGTATGCTCTTTCAGAGCTAGATCCCACTGAGAGCATCGGTTTATCTGATCTGGCTTACCAAAAGAAAGACCAAGCAAACAACCAATTCAACACAATACAAGGAATGATGCAGATTTACAAGTTAGCTGCCCACATCCCATGGAAAATAGAAAGAAGCCACCCTTTAATCACAGTGGGGTAAGCTACCTTGAATTTACAGTGGGGTAAGTGTATTCACACCAGCCATTACCTTGGAGTAGCAGGTGTAGTGTAAATCTGCTAGTTTGCTTTGTAGCTATTTGCTCCTTTAGCCATTCCAAAGCTACCCAGTCAGCCAGCATTTTGGCTTGGTTAAGGGTAGTGGCATTAGCCCAAGGAGGAAGCGTAGACCACTGTCCCTCTTCCCCATGCCACCCTATGTAAATATACAAAGTTATGCAAATGCAAAAAGCATCCTTACAAAAGCTGGAAGAATCACAAGACACAGTAGATAGGAAACTTAATGGTCACATGCATTACAGTTCAGCAGAGACATTCTTTCACAATCCTATATTTTGCCATAAAAACCACAGTGGTGGAAATTATGAAGGAATTACCTTCCAGCATTAGGAATTATTTCTGAATGCAACGGACTATATCCAAACCTTTTTTAATCAGGACCTGTTCTTTGAGTTTAGACAGTTTTTCATATAGAGACAAGGGACAAATCTGAGACACAGAAGATGTGACTTGTCTGCATGTTATAAACAGACAGATGGATAATCAAGACGCAGTAACTATTAAACGTGTCACACACTTTAAACCTACAGCTCCATGTACTTTTTTCTGCAGCAATGGTGTCACTTGCCAGATGCAAGTTCATCACTAGCTATGAATATGTTTTTGACCAGAGCTGGGTGGAATGCATTTAGACAGCAACAACTCAGCTATTCCAGTGATAAGCAAGGAACGTGGTCGTTCAGGATATGGTTTCTATTTCCACCCTTGTCTTATACTCATTGCATGCTGAGCAGCTCAAAACATCTCTCTTCATAATCACATCATTTGGAAAGAGAATAACTCTGCGTGTTTTCTTCACAAAAGGAGAAATAAAAATATCATGTAAAATGAAAAGCCACCTACAAGGCTTCTATTTATTTTAGCAGTTTTGACTAAAAAGATGGTTATCACAGTCACTTTGTCAATTAGATTGGGAAAAAAAAATAATTGGAATATTTGGGGAATAGAGTTTCAGAAGCACATCTCTGACACTCCCATCAAAATGGTGGCTTGATTAGTGGCAATACCTTGCCTGCAAGCATCTAAACAAGTAGAGTTTCGACAAGTACCAAGCAGTAGCAGCATTTTCAACATTGTTTGCTGTATTTAGTACTTTTTAACGGAATTCTCTCTCCCAATAAAGTGACTGTCTTGCAGTCAGCATCACTACCCGTACACATAACACTTCTAAATGAAATTGCATATTGTTCTCTCTCCACCATGGTATTATCATTTTCACTATCAGTCAGCACCACAGGTTTAATGCAGGTCACGGACAACAAGCAGCAGCCCTACTTTTACTGCTTGCTTCAAACAATGTATTGTTTCATGTTCATACATTCTTAAAATGTTTTATTCGCTTAGCTAGATGAAAAGTAGCGCTCCAAAATTTTACACTGAACAAGGTTATTGGAACAAAAAAAATACTGCCCCAAATCCCTTTTACTCCCACAGGTATTTTCTCCCAAATTAGTGTTAACAGATATTTATATTAGAGGACTCCATATTTCAGAAACCAGTTATTTAATGCTCAGTATTCTTTTCAGCAGATGAAGAGGTAGGTATATTTCCACAAAAGAAAAAAAAACCAACAACAAAAAAAAAGCCAAACCAAACTGTAACAGACACTCAATTAAATCAAGTAATGTCTGAAAAGTCAAACACTGTTCTGACAGCACATAAACATAAAGGTGTCTGAAGATACTCTCCAAGGAGGACAAGAAAAGTGGCGCATTCTGATTAGATAATATGTCATAGTTTGAAATTTAATAATTTTCTGGAAAGAAAACACAAGTATCCAAACGCTACTTCCTTCCCCTCCCTCCCCCAAAGAAATGTGGGTGCCAAGAAAACTGCCTGTATCAATGGTAGTATTAACTTTTGGACTGCTAAACATGGAATCAACTGCAATTCTTCCTTACATTCACCAACACCAGCAGTCTACAAGTTTACAGAGACCACCATATGCATGGTAATTACATAATTACAATAGAAATTGAACTTTTGTTCTTAAAACAATCTTCATAAATAATGAAAATATCTGTGTTCTAGCTCTTCAGTAACCTAAGGTTAATTGGTACAGATAGTGTTTTTTTTCTTCCTTTTATAAATCGAACTGGAGGTTCCTCACTGCCAACAATGGTTAAGGCCTGGATCAAGTTACTCTCCTTTTGCTTTTCCCTTTTTCTGCTTTTTTCCATTTTCCACTACTGCATTTTCTGGTTTGCTTACTCCATTTGCAACAGCACCATTTGCTATTTTGCCATTCTTTACGGGTTCCTTGGGCAGCTTATATGTCCGGTAGTAGAAGTTACCAAACAGGAAAATGAAGGTGACAGCATAGAAAATTACACCCCAGTGCATCCATTTAGGGAAAGGACAATCAATATAAATAGACAAGGCTGTGTGGCCAATAGTCACATGGAACTGCACCTGAAAGACAGAAAATATAGAATCAAAAAGGTCTGGATATATTCTCTAGGTCTGACTGCACCAGTGTAGACTGATGCATTAAGTTATGAGACCTGCTAAACTGGGAGACGGTAGGGAAGCTGTATTTGGCTGACACACCATGTATGCACACACATGCTTGAACGGGGACATAAATTTATTGCTCTACCTGGCATCACTTTTCAGAAACAGGACACTGAGAAGACAAAGTGATCTAGATTTTCGCTACCTTTTGAACTGGTTTTCACAATTGAGTTGAAGCAACAAGTAAAGCAGCATTAGACTTCACTCACATGACTCTTACCTATGCTGTGTATTCTTTTGAGAAATGAAATAAACCCTTCCGTCTCCAGGAAGCACACTAACTTGAGCTGTGAGTATCAGACAGCTAAGAACTTTTGAAAGGAGCAGCATCTGTTCCAAAGTCCCGCAAAAGCAAATCCACTCAGAGGCAACACCTTCTTGAGATAAAAGGAGAAATTTTACTTACCAACTGCAATATGGTCAAGTATCGTTTCCACCACAGGTATTTCTGAAATTTAGGGCCACAGGCAGCTAATCCATAATACATGTACATAATGACATGAATAAATGCATTCATCTGAGCTCCGAAAAAAGCTGTCCAGGAATAGAAGGCAAAATTGTCACGTAATTTTGAAAAAAAAAAAAAAAAGAGAGAGAAATTTTTTCTAGTATAATTCATGCCATAGTAAAAATAATAAAGCACAGGACATGCCAGGTTTCCATCTTTGAAATATTCAATAGCATAGTATAGACCTAACTGCCAATACGTGCTGACACTACCAGCTGTTCATACAAGCAGTATGTCTCATCTGTCATGGAACTACTTTCGCAAACGGTTTTCGTAAGATTTTTGTTGAAAAGATATAAATCCTACAGATCCCAGATTAGTCAGCGTAGTATAACTGCAATTATTTTGCTAAGGGATTATTAAAAGCTGTATTTGACAATGTAAAGTACAAAGTATCAGGTGCTGAACTTAAATCTTTCTAACTGTATTTTTAAAAGCTTCTCAGCAAGAAGACAGGAAACTCACGTGGAAGTCTGACTAAATAGGCCAAAAGAAATCATGCAAAGCAAAACTTCACTTGTGGTTATAAGATGCTTAAGGGCATTGCCAAGTGAGTTTTTCTAACTTGCTCATCTCTACTTTCCTTATTTATGACTTAAAATATCCAGTGTTCTTAAATATATGAATTTATAGTACAACTTTTTCCAGCATGATCCATGCTGGGAACAAAGACAACGGTTCTCATTTGCATTAAGATCTCTTTGCTCCATCAAGATTAGCAGGCACTTCACAGAAACAAACTGTTACGGTTTAACCCCAGCCAGCAATTCACTCCCTCTACTCAGTGGGATAGGGGAGAGAATCGAAAAAAAGTAAAACTCGTGGGCTGAGATAAAGACAGCTTAATAGGACAGAAAAGGAAGATGATAATAATAATAGTAATAATAACAACAACAATTAAAGAATTAGAACATACAAACCACATGATGTACAATGCAACTGTGCACCACTTGCTGACCAATGCCCAGTTAAATCTTGAGCCGTAGCAGTCTACCCTGACCAAAACCAGGACACAAACTGCATCATTTTAAGGTATTCTTACGCTGCCAGAGAGGCTCAAAAAGGCTCTAATGTGTAAGATTAGGGCAACACGGGCAATAGCTGCTGACATCAAACAGCTCAGATGCCCATGTGGTCTCGACCCAGTTAGCTATAATAGGGTCTAGTTTATAATAGATCTGTCTCTGTAAGCAATGTGCTATCAGCTAGAAAACAGAAGAACATAGATCTATCCACATTTATGCAGTACCACTACATAAATACAGAAAAGCAACTGTTGCTTTTCCTTTTGCAGGAGCTAGAAACTAAGAGGCAGCGCAAGAACACCAAAACTTGAAATAAATTTGGAAATAATTACAACTGTTGTATTGAAAACTGATATTTAGCATGAAAAGTCTGAAAAGGCAACAAGGCAGAGGGCATTTTGAGATATCCAGGAAATTTCAAAGTAAGACTACAAGTTAGCATCCAGTCTCCAGTTAACTTATTTTATGGGTGCAGAAGCCCATAAAGGTCATTAAAAGTCTGGTTGAGTACCTGCATCCTGGATATGTGACTGTTCAAGGACAGTCACACATACTCATGTTAAATACTTTTCCTTTTGAATATAAATACCCACTCAGTACAAGATATCTATAGTAAATGAGAGCATAAAACCTCCATGCATTAAGTATTAGTATGTTTTGATAAAAAACCCCCACAAATTATTAGTTTGGTGTGGTGTTTATGTTGTTTTCAGTATCCTAAGCCCAGAAAGCACATTACAAACAAACCAGGCTATTTTCCCTGAACCTTCAGCTCTGCAGAGCTTATAATTTGAGAGAGATAAGGCAAAACAACAGAAGCAAGGGTACAGGCAATAGAGGATGTGGCAAGTATAAGGGAATAACATTCTTTGATGGGTGCTTTAGAAAGGAAGCAAGGGAAAAAAAAAAAGCTGATAATGAATTATAGACTTGTGTCATTATGATTAGGTTTTAAAAGTCAATTGACAGATTTATGGGCTCACCTTCAAGGAAAGGTTTCAGAACTTATGTGCCTCTTTATGAAAAAAAGAAAGGAAACCCCAAACTCAGATACAATGTCAAGGTAACAACTCCGTTAACTTCATTACATTTGCACACAGGTTGTGGCCTGTAATTAGATTTTGCAATTCTCTGCATCTGCAAAAATTAAGGTTAGGTGAGAGATGTTCACCTTCCTATTTCATACAGAACAAGGATAATCCTGAAGACAGCACATTGGGCTTGCAATTGGTGCCCATGAGGGGAGAGAGAGGGAAAAAAAAAAAAAAAGGGTTTTACAATTCATTAGATTGCTGCCCTGTTATCTTTTCCTCCCCCACATTTCCCACAGAGGAAGACAGTATGTGTGAAAGCTACTGTACTGCTTCAGTGATGTTTTCAGTGATATTTAAACAGTCTTCGATATTATAGTGTTAAGTCTATAAAAACATTTTTCCATTGCTTCCAAACAATAATAATTCTCCTTTGTGTCCAGTCAAAAGGGTATGGGAGGAAGGAAACTCACCTTGTCCACCTGCAACCCACTTAATACCAATCCACCACAAGGTGAACATGGTGAAATGGTGATAGACATGAAGGAAACTAATTTGGTTAAATTTCTTCCTCAGGATGAAGAATACTGTATCCAAATACTCAATTCCTTTAGAGACATAATACCACCATAAAGCAGCAGCTATCTGCAATAAAAAAAAAAAAAAAGACAACACAGAAGTTTTAGTGACTCCAAGTTGGATGGAATAAATTTCTATCTATTTGCTGCAAGAGAAAGATACCTCTTCCTTCCCCAAATCTTGTTAGATGTTGAGGTGGAGTCCTCAAACATCTGACAGTATGAGAACACCAACAAAAACAATACTCCATTCATCTGTTCTGGACATGGAAGTGTTATTCTGAGCCTAATGTTCACAAACCACAACCATAAAAAAAAAGAGCTAACATAATTAAAAGCCATGTCTGTACAGTTTACCAGTTAAATATAGGGATTTTTGTGTCCTCATTCTCTATGCTAAGCTTTGTGGGAGAAGACTACCACAGGACCTCCCCTACTAATGAGGCAACACTCTGATGTGGGCAGCACAGTGAGGCAGAAACATGATAGAATGAAGTTGCAAAGGTCGAAACCTTATATGAAATTCTTTCGGTACCACAGGCATATGGGTGGGAAGATACCAAATCACTCTTACAAGCTAGGTGTGGTACATATTTCACATCCCTTGGAGCAATATTCCCCTCAGGTTCTTCTGGCCTGCTCAGTAAGCCCTTCTGGTAAGGGGCATTCCCCCTATGGCTCTGTGCCATTCAGGGAATAGAAGAAATGAGACCATGTGATCCATACCAGCTGCAGACATAAAACCCAACTACAAAACATGACAGTGCTACACTCAAAATTCTTTTTCTAATCCACCCATCACACCAGATCTTGCCCAAGATGCAACATGGCTTCCTCCTGAAATCAGGATGTGCCACGCCAGGTAAAGCCCAAAAGCTCTGCATAGCAATTTGCTAATACTATGATGTGAGGGTATGGTGGTGGTAGGGACTCCCTTCCAGTTGCTGTTCTCCCTGGCATCGTAAGTCATCTAGCTTGTTATGCAAGGGTGGAACCAGAACATATCCCAGATGGTGACTCACAGAGAGAGTGAGAAGGAAAAAAAATAATTAAAAAATAATATGGAGAGAGTTGGAAATGACACCAGCAGCAAGGACAGTGGGTAATGTCACAACACACCTGTCTGTAAGTTTAATTTGCAATCAGTTGAGTCCTGAAAGACCAGTAGACTTTCTTAACATGGTATGAAATAACTGCACCGCCTGCTTAGTCCACAGGGGAGACAGAAGAGAAGAAGTTAAGACAGCAGCAGCTTCCTTTCCCAAATATGCACATAGTGCTTAGCAAGTGAGAGAGAGGAGAATGAGCAGCACTGAGCAATGCTACAGCCCTGCATGGTGTTTTCCTCCACCTCTCCAAACCAGCAGGACAGGAAGGCACCTCTCCTCCGAGTAAGTTTGCCACGGCCATAATTGGACTTGTGAACATTTTGGGAGAGATTACAGCAGAAGAGGGGAAAACAAACAAACAAACAAACAAAAAAACCACACCAAAAAAAAACCCCACAAAACCTTGGAAGCAGAAGAGTGCTGCAGATCTGCATTGCAGATTCTGCAGCTTCCCAAAGGGACTGCACAACTTACTGTTGCCAAACTGCAGACTTCTATGCATCCATTAATGAATACCCTTCTCGCTCTCTGGATGTGATTTAGCCTACTTCAGCTCCCAGGAAGAGGAGGCAGACTTTGTCAGTTTTGTATGAAAAAGATACTACTATCTGTCAAAGTTGGAGAGAGGCTTAATGAGAGAAAAGTGACTCCCACAGAACTTGGAGTTCCCAGACACTCAGGCAAGCTGCAAGAACCATATGTATGTTGCTCAATATCCAGTATAGTTCTGCTGCTGGGACAGGTAGGCAGGTGTTTAATAACACCCACATCAAGGCTATGTCTTACACCCGTGGATTGCCATAACAGTCCAGCATCTTTCACAGATCTTTGCTAAAGCTGCATCTCTTAAATAAATTAAGATAAGCATCTTTTCAGCTCATGAGTTACCAATAAACACGTTGGACTGTACCCATAATATGACAAACCAGCACTACAATGCTCAAGTCCATTTGTGGTCCTTTCTTCCATGAAACTTTTAAAGAATCACTAGGTCAGTTACAAGCAAACTGCCATAAAATCTCTTAGAAAGCTGATGTGCATTTTGTTAAAGAAACAGTGGAACAATAAGCTAAATAGTCAATAAGCAAATAGCCAGTTTACTGTATGACACAAAGTAAAATTTAAGCGGAGTAAAATCCAACAAGAAGTCTTATGTTTCATGCCCAGGATGACACAGCTTCACTCTATGGTCCTAGACAACTAATTTAACACACCTCATTCCTCTTCTTTTGAATTCCACCTGCCTTGCACGGAAAGCAATTACATCCCGTGGATCAAAATCAGCAGAACTTTTGATCAAAATGCTTCCCATCACTTAAGAAGAAAAATAGCCTCGATTTCTTTGCAAGATTATACCTGCTGATTTTTGTGTTCCTGTAGAAGTTTTTGCCTGACAGCTCCATTGCTCTCTTCCTATCATCAAATTTTGCTACCATTTATTCTCAAACCTGGTAGGTTTCGTGTAATGATGATATACTTACAGTGCTCCCAAAGAGTTATGTGGTATTTTGATCATGAGCTTATAGATGCAGAAAAAAATGAAACAGATGTTAAGTCATTTGCCTGAGGCTGTGCATTCAATCACTGACAAAGGGCAGAAATAAAGTAGAACAATACACTGATACATAAGCTATGTCAGGAGTAGATGTCTACTACTAAACTTCTGCAAAGCATCAGAACGTAGGACCTAACCTGCAACCTCTCTTTGGACACAGCATGAAAGAAAGATTTAGCTTAAAAAGAAAATATGTATTAAAAAAAGTGTATTCCTAAAATGAATAATACTAGGCACAATCATACCTTTTCTGGCAATTTTTGCATGTGCCTATATCTAAGTCTGTTAAAACACCAGATGGCACAGAAAGATTACATTACAGCCTGGGATTAAGGGGGTCAACAAGAGGTCCAATCCCATGACCTCTGCCTGCTACAGGATTCTTGAACAGAGGGCTGTTTTTACACGGGACTCCATTCCTGCACCTTCCCCTTCCTCATTTCAGGCCCATTAAGGGGTTTGAAGAGACAGGTACTTCTTAGAAGGTAACAGTAACATGAAAAATTAAAGTGGCTTTTAAACAGAATCCTTTTCCCTGCTTCAGCTGAAGAAGCTTTTTTACAGTCTGTTTTAAGTTCCCTTTTCACAGAAGTAAATTATTATCTTTATTTCATAAAGAGAAACTACTCAAACTCTAGACAAATACAAACAATACAGATTACAATTACAGTACAGAAGACAACCATAGCTTAGCTTTATGATTACAAGCAGCACACCTAAAACTAGGATCTGATTCACACAGCCCCAGATTCCTAATTCTCAGCTCTTCAGAAATACTGATAAAATAGATGAACCTTGACCTGGGAAACAAGGACACGCAAAGAGGTGGCAAGTGACTACTCACAGACACTAAAATGCCTTAAATTAGATGGTGTTAGGATACTGTTCACTCCAAATACTGGGGCTTCCAAAGGAGTACTACAAAGCATGGATTTAACACCTCAGGCCTTTCCATGTATTATTTTGACTCCTAAACTATAACCAAACAAGTTCTTCCAAGACACAGCTACAGCTCCTTCAAAATCCCTTCTTGGGGATTTCTTCCCCCTTTTCTTTCTTGGCCACTATGAACATTTTATTTTTTTATATAACCAGTTACAAAACACACTCCTCAACTTCCTGCCAGCAGTCAGTAAGGTGTCTACCTACTACACCCAGAAGATAAATCTCTTAGACAGGAGTTTATTTCTGCAAATATTTCTGAAACTGTGGAATCCGATTTCCATCCCTGCTTGCTCCAGTCAACCACTGTCACTTCTAGAACAACAGCCAGGGGAGCCTAAATGAGATTAATAAGTGTAGGTAGGTTCAAAACAATGAGCAGGAGGACCAGCTTCTTCATAACATGTGTAAACTACCTACAGAAGCATCAGTGAAAGCCAGAAGCTTATCTATCGATAAAAACAAACTGCCAAACTGTCAGGTATTTATTATACTTGATTAGATTTTGTTGGGTTTTTTTTCTGTTAATAATTTTTTTCAGAAGTATTCTAGTGACTGAAATAGTGAGTGCACAGTGCTGGCAGAGGTGAAAGATGGGCAGCTGCCATAAGGCCAGTAAAAGTCTACACAGAGAGTTGTTCTGCAATATCAGCCACTATACATAAAGGTGTAAAACTCAAATCTATCCTTCACACCACCACCTCTGCCATGTGCACAAGCTTCTGAGTAATACTACCCATGAACAGCCACTTTGTAGGCAACCTTTTTTAAAAAAAATAAATACAATTAAATAAAATACATTAAATAAATGAGTATTCAATGTATTTAGACTATAACACATTTTTCATTACATTTTCAGGAACATGTTCTAATCTGTAGGTGAAACTTGCAAGAACAGCTGAGAGATTCTCAAGTGTCAGCTCTGCCAGAAGATAAGGTTTAGTACATGAGCTAATCAACAGAAATTATCAAGCATCTGCTCTTTAATTTTAATTTGAATGCTTCCCAAAACCACACATTTGAAATGTAGGCTTCTACAATGAAATGTACTGATAATACACTTGCCAGAAGCCAGCAAGACCTCAGGAAGCCAAACATGGGTAAAGGAGACAAAAAGTTGTCTCACCAGTCTAAGTGAAGTGCAACCACAGTAAATGCTGACAGATCTTACTTGCTCTAGCTAGACCACTACACCCAGACTGCGGTTACCCAGCTACCATAAACTTCAGCAACGCCTGGAAACCAAAGTGTGAATGCAAAGTTTATCCTGTATTATACAGCTGAGGATGAAGCCAAGGATGGTATCTTTGACACTGCTCTTACTCATAGCAGTCAGACGGAAGTTAATGAAATACACTGATGTACTTTGATTAAACCTGAAGTGGTCTGTGAGAACGTAATGGGATACGGTCATGGCTGATAGCTGAACTTTGGAAACGCTATTTTCAGGCAAGACTTAAACCATCACATAGTGTTATTATATATTACACACATTCATAGGCAAATACAAAAAAAAGAAATACTTACCCTCACTTCATAAACATTATCTGAATAATCCACAGTCTGGCAAACATAGCTGTACCCTCGAGCTCTTGATGACAAAAACAGCTGAAAATAAAGTCACATATGAGCGGAAGGATGCTACATAAAACACATTCAAAACACTTTCATAGTAATTATTAGCAAACTTGTTGCTACGACAAACTTACCTGAAGAGAAATATTTAAAATATCCTTATCAGTCCTGAGAACACTACTGAAGAAAGCCTAACAACCTGTTGTTGTTCCAACAACTTGTTGTTGTATTGTAACTACTTTTTTTTTTTTGTTTGTTTAATTATTTTTTTTTTTAAATCTTTTTTCCCTGCATGTATCTGCCCAGATAATTAGAGCCCTGTTCAAATTCAGAATTCCAGTATGACCTTAAGCTATTCAAACCTGAGTATTCCCTCTGGCTGCTCTAGCTCCAGAGAAGCAAGTTATTAATTGCTTTCACTATGAATGACAGAAATGCTATTCCCATGATGGAATTGAGAGAACCTTCTCCAAGAGACAGGTATTAGGTAATTTGGATCTACTATTCTTAAAACAGTATACCAATCAAAATCCAGAAAATAAAACCCTGAACAGCCAATGCCGAGCACCCATAAAACGTATTGAGAGAAACCAGATGAAAAAAAGTTCCCCATTTCATGCCAAAAGAAATGGCCTAAAGCAGATGAAATGCTCCTGTAGGAACACTCCATATAAAGCACATTGCAACAACCTGAACAGGAGAAGATAAACTTGACATTTGACCAAGTTCCCACTGGAAAGAAGAAAACTTGCCTAGAGCTGTACAAGGTTCAAGTAATACTTCTAATGTTGACATTCATAAATGTTATGATCCAAGATTGTTTAAAGCCAGGTAATCCCATCCTGTTAAGGATCAAAAAGATAGCAGTGGAGCAGACATAACCTGTAAACAGTGAGCTGTAAAAGTAAAGGAGGGTGATATAAAAAAGACCTCTAAAATAAACATGGGTAGGCACTGATTATTTGTACTGCTAACCTGCCTGCCTAACATCTTATTTAGACTGCAATTGAGTTTACTTTGGTACCTTATCTTGCACGCAGCACAAGGAGGGGAGCCAGATGCAGAGACAAGTGTTCTCCAGATAAAACCATCATATAAAACCTTGTGAAACTCTGGACTTACTTGCTGCACATCTGTTAAATCTATATGGAAGTGAAAATTGTCTACAGAAGTGATCCTAAGAAAGAAATTGAACTACTTCTCACCATCCAAATCCACTTGGAAACTACTGTAACACCACTAATCTCCAGTGTGGTCCCACATAGGCATGAGCAGGTTTGGTAATATCAGAGAAGAGAAGGGAGCAATTTAGTCACATTGTTACAGAAACTAAACAATCCCTTCTGTGACTTACTGGGCAATTTGACCAAGGTTTACTTGGCAAACGGCAGTAAATTGACTTCACCAGACTTCCTCAAATTAGAGTAAGAAATTCAAGATTGTGTCAAAATAGGGGCTACGCATCTGAGACTTCCGAATGTTCTAAGCAAAATTTGATCCTTGTTTGAATCTGAATTTGAGTCCAATTTACGTCAGTCTTCAATCCAGCAGTGCTTTATGGACTTAGCATTTTAAAAGTAAGTTCTGACAGATGAACAATACAGTTTGCCATCAGGATGACTATTTAAATAACATTTAAAGGCATTTCATATTCAAATTCTGTTCTCAGCAATACCTGGAAACTTTACAGTCATTCACAAAATATAAACTGTGTATCTCTTCACTCATAACAATTACATTACTCATGCAAATTACATGTATTGTAAACCTCACAGAGACTGAAGCAAAAGTTGCCTGGTTAAAAGGAACAACTGAAACTTGAACACCTTCCTCCTATCAGTCTCCAAGATCAAGACAAGACACTTCCTGTAAATGTTTTATCCATAGCCTTACCTATGTATTGATTAAAACACCTACCATTAGAAAGAGCAGGAACCTAGAACCTCTGTCTGCGTCTAAAATGATGAACTTTCAGTCCATCAACAGCAAACATGTATTTGCAGTCCCATTTATTTTTTATGCTAATTCAGGGATTTGGAAATGCCAAACAAACACACATGTTATCCTATAAGCAATACAGGTTTGAAAATCCATTGACCACGAGTCTGGTACGATTCAGCTTACGCTTTTAAATTGGTTTATTTTATCAATGAGCAGAAAAGACAGACATGGCAAAATTATTGCAGAATTCATTTCAGAGGAGTTTCAGTTTTAACCTACCAAGGTGACTATTTCATCCATTCTTACATCTATCCTCAGGTAGCATTAAATTCTGTCGTACCTTCAGTATTTTATCACTTAGCTGAATAGCCCAAGAAAACTGTTTCAGCAAAATGACAACCAAGATGTGATGGCTAAAATTTTACTGCAGCATACCTTAAAAAAAGGCTACAATGAGTTAATGATTTCATTATAGAAGGGTTAATACGCAGAGTGTCATCAGATATTGCCATGCTTTCCTGGCAAAAGTACAGAACAGGCCAAACAGAAAAGGGGTGCTTCAATACTGTAATTTTAACTGTTCTGGTCATTTGCTTACTTCTAGGAACAGATTTTGCAAATTTATCACCTGAGGTCTTCCAGGAAGAAGACTCTCAATCCACATGAGCCAAGTCACAGCAACATAAACTACTCCTTAGCATAAGCTATATTCTAGAGAGCTATCCCTGAATACTGATTACCAAGCTGTTAAGTAATCCCACTTAGCTCCTGCTAAAGAGCTGATCCACTGAGTTGTTACTAGTCATTTCCTCTGTACAGAAAACCTAACAGAGGAGAAATGCAGCAACACTGAAATGTGTTAAAGTTAACACACTCAAAACACTGCAAACCAAATGAGAAGATTGAATCCTTTTATTTTTATTTAAAGGTATAGTTCACTTCATTTTTATTCTTATTCTAAAAGAACTTACAGACAAGATACTTTTCCTCCCTACAGACAATGGACATCTGCATCTCTAGAAATGATAAACACATTGAAGGCATCAACAAACAAGTTTCTAACAAGATACATTCTGACACTCCGTAGGATTATTAAAAAGGAAAAAAAAAAGTTACAAGTATTAAATCTCTATGGATTTTAGTTAATCTATCCAGTATTTACACTAACATAAATCTAAAAACTTGGAATAGCTAGTACACAAATTCTCCTGTAGACTCATTTAGTGCACTTGTTCTCAAACAGAAGGTACTCAGCTACACATCAAAGGAAAACTCAGCTTTAAAAGTCTGTGCAAAACATTCACCCTCAATAGACATCATGAATATTTAAGATTATCTTCATCTGCAATCTGTAGACACCCTCAGACTTAAATAGGAATTCCCTCCTGCAAGAGGGCATACACACCTCTTTGAAAATGAAGAAGTTGAGTAAAACCATTCCAAAGTTGTAAACAACCAACAGGAAACGTAACTGGAAGGGTTCTCTTGTCTTCATCCATTTGGGGCCCAGCCAGACAGTGAGGAGATAAATAGTGCTTATAGTCAGTGTTGGAAATGGAGACTGCATCAAGGGCCAATCATCAACACGTTTGTCTGGGGAGGGTGAAGCAAACAGAAGAAATCAACAAGATCATAACAAAATATATTTCATCATCATTTTAAGCATTGCATTTGTTAAGTACTATTCTCTCCTGCAATAGCTGCATCACATAGTAGAAACAATACACTCATTCTTTCTAGGAAGGTTAAAGAAAATAGTTTAAAAACCCCCACTATATCACATTACCTCACACAGAGATTCATTGTCATGCAAGTTCTATTGTCCTGTTCTACAATCCAAAACAATAAAGGAAACAATCACATGAGCCCAAACCCAACACAATCCACTAATCCCTCAAAAAACAATTTTGCTTATGATGACTAGTGACTGTAGCCGCAATATAACCCAATATTCAACACTACTGCAAATGAAAGGTACACAAGTCTGGCAAAATACTGATAAAATTAATGTCTTTTAATAGTTTAAAATAGGTACTAGAAAGTCTCCTGTTAGTTTTATACAGGTTGTGTGATGCTAACCAAGTACCTTGGCTATCTGATGTAGGTCAGTCTCATATTTCAGAATACTAACAATGTTACTGGAAAACAATGAAATAAAAGAGTTTAAAGGGATGGTTCCAGTTAGAGCAATCTGTGCTGCTATATGGAAGATAAAGGTTTTATTTACAGTCACCTTCATTCCTTCACAGGATACCAAGTTACACAAACTCAAGGGCCTAGAATATTCTATATTAAGTTCTGGATCTGTACCAAAAAAGTACTCTTAGCCTGATGAACCAGTGACATCTAGGACTAGAAGATGGCTCTGCTACTATGGAGGGAAGGGAGAGACTACAGTGATACCTCCTTACTCAGTGTTTACCCCTCTCCTTGCCCCATGAAGGCTAATGTCTAGCTATAGCAAGAGAGAAAAGGTAACTATTCCATAACTATCAATACTTACTGCTCAGCTCTATGGTACTAACTGGATTCTTTTCCCAATGCTTAGGCCAGTTGGAGTTCAGATGGAAATCACGCCACAGGGCTCCTTGGGAAGCTCAGACATTTAAAATATCTGCCTTCAGTCCTTTGTGGGCAAACTCACCAATAGCCATGCAGCTGTCCACAGACTTCCCTTGAGGATAAGCTTCTTTTGGAGAATAGTTTTTCTTCATGGTAACCCAAAGACAGTGAGAAAAAAAACCCAAAAACCTATACCATGAATTAATTTCTGATCCTGGGCATACTAACAGTTAAGTTAGAAACCCCTTCTTATCTGCAAAATGAAGAACTCTTGATGCAATGAGGAAAGTATAGAACAGCACTGCTATTACTCCTTCTCCAATTCTTACTTGTTTCCTTGGTTGCCTTTAAGATCTTATATTAGAACTTCATTTTAGGAGCAGATTTCAAGAGACCTCCTATTGCTAATAAACATGTTGTGATCTATAGAAAGACAAGTGTGCATGGCACTGACTCTTCTTGCTTCCAGCTGATTTAACAATACTTGATCTGCACGTTGTGAGTAAGGTGCTGGGAAGCCTAAAAAGAACTGGGAAAGAAAAAAGAGAAACCAGCCTAGCTGCTTCCACTGTGTCTGTTAATACCAGTAGAGAGAAGTCATCATAACACATGGAAACCTCCAACAGGGCTGAGTCAGCCTTGCAATTACAGCCACCATCAGAAGCCAAGGGCAAGGCGAGGCAAGGAGTATGGCGAGGAGTGGTTAAAAAGTCAGATAGCTTGGCTGTAGAAACACAGGCAGGGAAACACAACTGAAGAAAGTGAGAGAAGACAGTTAGCTACCTCTTTTCAGCAAGACCCTGGAGTAGACACTTCTATTGCAATATAATGTACTCTCTGTAGAACATGAGAACAATTGCTTTATAATACTGTATAGTGTCTTAGGATGTAAAGGAACCGCCCTATTTTTCCAGGCCTCACAGAATGCTACCCACTGAAGTTGAAATCACCTTGTTATCCCCCTTACACTTTAGTTCCTCCTTGCTTTTAGCAATTGCTCTATCAATCTGAGTATAAAAGATAACACCATTTGAAAGACAAGAGAAATGGGGAACCTAATCATCCATCCAATAGATTGTAATGGGCAAAGTCATCTCCACTAAAGCAAGAAAGGTGTCACTTCTTAATTAAGTCACAGCTCTAGAAACTGCCAATACGTGACATGCTTTAACCAAATTCACATCTCCCTTCAGACACCGTGGTGTGCCAAAAGTTAAGAGCAGGTAAGACAAGAGACGCAGTTGTTTTCCAAGCTTTCTTACGCTAAGAAATATAAAGAGAAAAGGACACAGTAGCAAATCTGTTTTCTATTTTCCAACTCATTTTTACACTGTATCCTGAATGCTGAAGTGACAATATTAAAAACATGAAAAAGCAAGATCTGAATTTTACCCACGAGATGAATGTTACCAACCCACTGCTGGAAAGAGGAAAATGTGACCTATTCCAGGTTTCTTTTTGGAGAAGGAGACAAAGATTTCTAGAGGGAAGAATGAGGATTCACTAGAGGGTGAAAGGAAAGACAAAGGGAGAACTTTTATGAAAGCTCAGCTGCAAGTGCACTTTGCCTCATGTTTCATCAGCAGTGTAAACAGTTTCCACAAATACTACAAAATTAAGAACCTAATTAAATATATCTCTTGGTTTTCTTCAGTGAACTCTGACAACAAGGTAAGAGCAGTGTAAGAGCTGGGCAGCTGCCATTACACTTCCACAGCTGTATCGTGGTTTCAGCCTGTTACCTTCCCTCTGCACAGGGTTTTGGACAGTGAGCCACCACATCTCAGAGACAAGTCTTAAACTGTTTCCAAGAAAAACATAGCTTACTGATACAGAACACATAACTCTGAGTGGGATTTGGGGGGGCCTGATCTCTCCTAGGACAATCAATTACAGGCATGTTGTGTTCAAAGTGTATGAAAGGGAATAGAGTAGGCACTGCAGTTCTGGAGTACATCTTGGCTAAAACAGAAGCCTATCAATAGGCACAAAGTTTATTCTAATTCCCACTGCACTTGCTAAGAACAACACCCTGCATCTATTTTAAGGATATATAGGAGACTCTACATATAATTATTTTTAACTAATACCGTGGCATCAGAAAACATGCTATTATTCATTCCAGAACTTGCAAGATGTAGAAGCGTGGCCACCACAAGATCTCGCCTGGATAATGCAAACTCACTTGTTCAGTGCTAAATCATCTCCACACACCACTCTTGTTGCACAGAAGGTATAACAAAACCGATTACATTTCGGTTTACCAGGCAAGCCTGCTTCTCTGTGTTGTACACAGAAAGCACACAATTACACGCAGACCTGTGTTCCAAAGATCTTTTCAGATATCCTCTTTCAAACCAAGGTATGTTCACCCTCTTAGATATATGCTTAAGTGACAAACCTCCCAACCTACTCCAACAGCCTCCTCCCTCCCACCCTCCACCCCGTTTTAGCAAAAAGTGTAATTTTGTGTCCTACTTACTAGCTGGTGCTGATGATCACAAATGATTTCTGCAAATTACAGAGAAGTGTGATAGCTTAAGGGGACGTATGAGTGTATTAAATCCTGCAGTACTTCACACACAATAGGTACATTATTACTTGAAAAATGAAATAAGCTTGAAAGAAAAAGGCCAGCTCCCTGACTTAAAAAAATCCCTCCAACTGCTTTGAAGCAAAATGACCAATGCCTTTACCTGATTAGAATTGACAGAGACTGACTGAATCTTTCAGGGGATTAATGTGTTGGCCTTTCAAATCCTAAGACCCAGATTCTAATTTGATCACAAATAAAATGTCCGTTGTGATGGCACAGCCTGTAGTACAGTGCTTTTTTTTGTAAGGTGGGAGAAGTTTTAGAACAACTATTTAATGTAGTACTCAATCGCAAAGGTGAAGCCAGAGCAGAATAAGGCATCTGCTAATATGTTCCTGATAGAAAATTACTGTTATGTAAGGAAATTATATTAAATATTTATATACACCAGGTCTTCCTGTCATTTTGTGTACATACATTTCAAAGTTTCACATTGCAAAGACGAGACAAGAAACAGAAGAACATTATATATATATATATATATATATATATACACACACATACACATACACACACACACATATATATACTAAAAAAAAA
>WUAM01000431.1:32294172-32307801 GCA_024336885.1 Actenoides hombroni
AAAAAGCAGATTATATATATCTATAAATATATATATATACACACACACACACATACACACACACATATATATATACTTAAAAAAAACCCAGAATTGAAATTCACCTTAGGCACCGACCCTTGCAGGATTTCATTCTTTATGCAGGGCAATTACTAGGAAATACACACATAAACCCCTCTGCTTTCTTCCTCTGAAGCAAGAACAAGAGCCAGACCATTGAAAAGGACTGAATATCCTACCCAGTAATATCCAGAGGACATAATTAGCCCATCTTGGAATATCGAAGGCAAATAAAGATGAATTTCAAATAAGTAAGGCTGCACTGATAGTGACCTAGAGCTAAAAAAAAACCCAAACCAAATCAACTAAAACTTCTGTGAAATATACTCTAAGAGTTTCAATAAGCAAATGCTTCTGCTAAATGTGGTTCAGCATTTCCTTTCCAGTAGAGAGGATTTTAGACGGTTAAGTTTCCTGCCTGTAGCTGAGCCTGTGATCACTTTTTTTTATTTATTTCTTTCCTCAAGAAGTATAAACTTTAAAAATAAAGAAACAAATGCATAGCACAGTTGCTGCTACATTCATCAGGAGAAATCCTAAAACAGTAAATCAGTGACTATCTCTGCTTTTAATATTAATTCTAGAGAAAATATTACAAAACTAAAGTATATGACTTTTGAAATTCCCTGTGCTCGTATGAGATTCAAAAATCAATACTTAGTCTTTATTTTTCCTTTAACAACATATGTATTCCTTAGCTATAAGGTCGTTACTCACTAATTTATCTGGAGAGCCTTTCAAAGTTATTAATAGCTATTGATACTATTCTCGGAGCAAAGACACTTACAGTGCCAATCCAGCACATCCATCTGTCCAATTACATTTCTAAAGACACTGCAGAAATGATGGTGACTGTTTAAAAGTGGTTCTTAACAGTGAGAGCCCTCTGCAGATCACAGAATTTATTTTCACAAGAAGTCCTTTCTTAAAACTTGAGATTGGGCTTTGAGAGATTTTCCTGAATGAGTGAAATTTTAATTCCACAATATATGAAAGGCAAACCAGTAGTATTTAATTGGAGATTTGTTCACAGATGACCATTTTAATTATCTAAGAATTTCCCATATCTTGTTAGCTCCACTAGCACTATAATTGAAGGGTATTGCAAAATGAAAACATGTATCATATAACAACATGTGTGAGCAACAACTTCACACACCTTAAAATGTTTAAAAAGCTTTCCCATTAAATTCCTTTGCAGCATTTCATTGACCTTCCCCTTTTCTTCCTGGTTACAGATTAATATTCTCTACAACATACTTCTTTTTCTGCATTTGTATTAGAAATACTGGGTCAGACCTTTAATTGACAAGTGAACACAACCTTCACTGTGGCCATACAACCACTGCAGACTGGTGCAGCTGGAACCAAACTCACATGAGCATCTACCCAACTAGACCCCAGACTTTTCAACTAAACAGAGTAGTGCATCAGAATCCCCTAGAAGTACATTTACTGCTACCAGTTTGTAGAGATTCCAAGAAAAAAGCTCAGTCTTTAACTAACTAAAACCTCAGAAAGTACAAAGGGAACAGCAATGGCTGAAGCTGTAAACTTAGCCTTTAAAACAGTACACAACTAACTACATGGGCTGCACAACTTAAGACTGAAGACTGTTAGAGAAGTACCATTGCAGAGCCAAAATTGAGAGGACATACATCTTTGAATATTTACAGAAGTTCATTTGTTCTGTTCACCTATTTATTACAATTTTGCTATGTTCATATGGCCCACAAAGAATGATTCTTTTAAAAGTCTCCAGTGCCTGAATTAACTTGTCTGCTTTGATATTGATTATTCATTGCAGATATTGCACTCTGGTCTCCAATCACCTCAGTTTATCGAGTTTCTTTATGAGAAATCCTATGACAGAGGATTGAAGCTAGTGCACAAACTAAAATAATATGCCTATAGCCTCACTCCTGTTTCAGCCCAAAAAGGTTCTCCTAGGAAGGCTTGTGCAGATAGAAGCATAAATGGGACATTCCTTGTGTCCCAATCCTTTTGCTTTCCTGCAGCAGTCTCTCATCTCACATACCATACTTGGCAATGTCTGCAGGCTTCTGGCAGCACCGGTATTTCTAAGGAGTCTGACAGGGTCAGAGATACCTGTACATATCTCAGGAACAGTATAATCTACAAATCAAAGGACATGAAACTTCCCTTAATACATGTTTTAGCTAAAAGATCTTCCTTAGAAGAATTTCCCATTTTACTACAGGGTACATCTTTTCAGAGGCACAGAAGCCAGTAGAACATGTAACAGCTTGCTGTAAAATGTTAACCAGACCCACTGCATGAATTTGTTCAGTAAATCCAGAGGAATTAGGATTACATTTTAACCAATTTGTGATACCTTTCTCTGCTAGAATGAAGATCCATCTTTTATCAATTATTTTTTTTTACTTCTCATTTGGGTAGTTATAAGCAACAATCAGGTCACTCACTACCTGTATTTTTAAATTTTATTTTATTTAAAGAAACACCTTATTTCATTCACCTGAAGGCATATTTTCCAATCCTATAATCATTTTTATGGCTCTTCTCTGGATATTCTACAAGCATTTAAATCACTGTTGCAACTGTTTGTCAGGGAAAATTAACTACACCAATAAAGTCCCTACTGCTTTCCCTCATGGAAGAATTCTGTATTATCACAATAACATAATTGCATCAGTCAGTGGTGGTCATGATTGGCAAGAAAACAAAGAGGTGAGTTTGTTATTGGTAAAGCTAAAGATGACATTCACATGATGCTATATGGACAAAGGTTCCCAAAACCTGGCACCAAAAAAAGCAAAACATCCGTCGCGATTTAAATTATTTTGTTAAACACAGAACAGAGGAAAATTTACTGTGATCTTCAAGAATGGACAGAAAGATTTGAGTTAAGTATTTGGTCTATCCTCAAACTTTAAACGGACAAGAAAAAAGTTTCTTGGGCTGAGAACAAGAGACACCAAAATTTTATGGCAAAGCATTGTCTTTTGAATAAACTGTGAAACATCAGGCTAAGATGTAAGAATAAAAATATTCAGTCTCAAGAACAATGAAGAATGAAAGCATATACTCTGGAAAACAAACCAACAATGAAACCCAAACCAATAAACCCCATACATTTTAGAAGTTTGCAGATGAGGTGGTAAAAATCCTGTTGCACTCAGAAATGAGAGATGCCTGCCCCATAACCAAAAGGGCTACAGACAAGACTAACAGGTACTGCCTATAACCAGCTGTGGCTTTGTTTTAAATTTCAGTTGACTCTTTAGTCTTCTTTAAAGCTATGTAAAGCAACATAAAATGAAAATACCACACAACTGAGAAGAACATCTCCTGCAGTGAATGAACACCTGTTTAGTATGCGTTTCATAAATTCCCATTAAAGTAACAGGAATGCCTAATCCCAACTTGTCATTAGAAGATCAGCTGTATTTAACTAGTATTCCCATTATTCTAACTAGCATTCTAGTCATCTTGGGACTCCCATCATTCAGTCTCTTAATACCATATTGCTTTTGTGGCTATACGCAGCAATTACCAGATACGCTTGTTTCAAAACCAGGATAATAATGGAGTTATTATGAAATTCAGAAGCCATCTCAATTCACCATCAAGTCTTGGGATTCTCAGGTCTCAGAGATTGTCTCGTACAAATTATTTTTGTTTCACCTCCTCCCCGTTGATTACGATTATTTGTGAGGACAGTGCCAACACTATGATTCAAGGAATAATAAAAATATAATCCTCACTGAAGCTTATAAAAGACCTGCAAGATAGTAAGCCCTTGAAGCACGTAGCATTCTTCTGTTTGTCAAATCTTACTTTCCCAAAGATCACAAAAGCAAGATGTGTTCCCAGTACAGTGACACCTACATGTGTTTTCCTAAGTGTTACAAGTTAAACAGATGAAGAAAACAGATTTAAAACAAACAAACAAAAACCCCAAGCAACCCTTGGGATACAATTTCACAAACTAGTCGCAGAACTCTCCGATTCAGCCCAAGTCTCCGTATTTCTGAAGAAACAAGAGTGCTGCATAAAACGCACTTCAACAAGCTTTCCTTATTGAGACTTTTATTCAAACTTTTCTGGTCTTGGCCGAAACTGTATTTCTGAAAGCTCTGACTGAAAACATCATTACCTCACACAAAAATGGTGGGGTTTTGTACTGTGAAAATAGTTGTAGTGGTATCAGTAAGCAGCAGTACAAACACAGGTTTGATGCACATTCAATGCTGCAATAACAGATTGGCCCATCTAGCATGAATTAGGGTTTCATAATGCCAAAGGGGATGATCACTTAGGTCTTCTCCATAGAAAGATTTTTTTGTTATTTGATTCCCTCAGAAGCTAACAACCTTGAAAAAATGTGAAGAGTTAATAATCATAGTTTAGGAACAACTCTGCAAGGCCTTATCCACTCCACAGAGACATGCTACATACTCAGCATACATGGGACAGTTCAGCACTGATATATGCCTTGCTAATGTGCTAACACAGCAGAAGAATACTGATGCTTAACTACAGAGCAGAGGCAAACAATTTATCTCTCTACTCTTGTAACACAGAGAGTTGGGGTTGCAGATGAACATTTAGAGACTCCTAGATGCAGTGATTGAACATGTACAAAAAACCAGAAAAGTGCAATCTACCTAAAAGTAATTTCAAAAGGCTACTGGAGAACATTTGTGCGAAGTTGCACAGAAATCTCTCTGATAAACTACCCATATTTTCTGCTTGCCTCAGCACAAGGATGCCGTTCATTAGTGTGGTTTTACAGAAGGATGAATGAGGTGGGAATTTTGCTTTGAGTAAAAACTACAGAAAGAGTTACTGAAATACATGAGCTCATCTTCAAAGTTAAGGAGCAGAAGTAAAATCTACAGTTGTGAGGTGCCTTAGGTCTTCTATTAGCCTAACACAAGTACATCAGTCAAAGCTTCCAAAGAAAAACAACACTGCGAAACGTTTAGAACTTATTTCCTCAACATGCCTTAGACATCAGCAAAAATGAAAAATTTGGGGGTGGGGGTTGGTGGTGAAGAAATCCAATACCAAAAAAAAGAGACTAATTTGGAAATGTTGATTTTCAAAACATGAACCGACTGAGAAAGTGTTCTTACCCGCAAAGATGACCAGAGAAATGATCAGCGTCCGAATCTTTCGCTAAGTACCCAGCAGAAAATCCTCAGTTTGGCAGCTGACAATGCCATACCCAATTGACTGCTGTTAAGTCTCTTTATTTCCATGTTTATGTTACCTTTCATGGTAACATATGTCCCCCAAATCTAAGCTTTTCTAACGGTTTCAGCAATACAGTTTCTCACTGTAAACTCACATCAAAAACTCACTCATACCAAAAAATTCCCGGATCACTGAAACTGAAATTAGACAGAGTCGATGAAAATCCGACCTAAACACGAAAGCGTTTTGGGGTACTCTATGTGTTATTAATTCTACTAGGCACATCCATTCCTGGCAAACCACTAAATATTAAATGCAAACTCAGAAAGTATAGTTATGAAGTCTCCCATTTACAGTCCAGCTATCCAATTTAGCAGCTGCATTTCTTTTTTTTTTTTCCTTAGAGTATCTTAAACCATTCAAAACCAAGGTGTTACAATAATGCTCTAGGAATAGGACATAAACTCTTGTCTAGAGAGATTTACTGACTCAACAGAAAAAGTGAAAGTCATGGGTTATAAATTCTCTTCTTCCAGCAAGATTTTGTGAGCATTTAGACAGCACTAAAACACCCTTTCATATTTTCTATAACTGGGACAGGGAAACAAGGAGATTATATCTATAAGCAGATAAGAAAGAATAAAAAAATAATGGAAAACCACCATGGTCAAGCATGCAAACTGAAGCATAACATATACTAGAGCTGGAAGAAGACACTTTTGAGATACTGCAGAAAGAGATCAAAGGAATAGAAGAATAAGATGAAAAATCAAATAGTCGAGAATCCATGATTATGCTGAAACAGAGGAGTACATGTGGGAGGTGGATGGATAATGGCATGAAACTAGGGAAAAATCTCATGATACAAGCAGACACAATGCCAGGGAGAGAGACAAAACTCTGGGGCAGGAGTTAAGAATCAAAATACTGAAATTACTCATATGCATAAAGGAAGGAATTGAGCTGCAGGCACGTGAGTTAACCTGACACATCCAAGAGCAGTTAAGTGCCCACGAGTGGGCCACTTTCTTGCAACAAATGCAAGCCAAGTTGATGTAGCTTATTCCCCCCTCACCTTCTATGAGAGAAAGGTAAACTAGCTCATGTTTATCTTGAGAATCAAGTGCACACAATGGGAGTTAATACAAAATATAGTGCACTCAACCGCTAAGCTTGCCTTGGAGCTACTTATTGTTTTACCTACAGTCTAGGGTGCAGTCCTAAAAAAACCCAGAGCCGACAGTCTCAGCAGGCCTGAATTTCAGAGCTGCCTTCATTTATGTCCTTAAAATGCCACAAAACCTTGAAGGCCATACACCCAGAAGTGCTTGAGTCTTAACAAAACTGAGCACAGTTGTACCCACTTGCCACCTAAACGAGATCCAGAAACTATGTATTCCACATTTACATCTTCCTAACAGAGATGTCAGTCAGTCCCCCACACAAGAGTTCCTTGTGAAATGCAATGGTGGCTTCAGCTTTGTTTTCAAATACAGCCTGAGAAAGCAAAAGGGCTGTTATAAAAGAGTTTACTAGTCAGAGAAGCCCTACCTCATGGATCAGATCTCCCTCAAAAGAACACTGTCACAGCTTCTGTGCTCCAGGTATACTCCACTCATACCAACACTTTTTAAAAGCCAAACGTCTCATTTTTTTTTATGGTAAATTATTTTTAGCTCTGATTTTTGAGGGCATTCATGTTTAGCCGCATTTGCCTTACCTCAAAAAACTCATTAGACATCACAGCCTTTTTCCCTGCTTAGTCGTGCATCCTAGCAAACATTTCCTCCCAAAGTTCTCTCCATGCCTGCTTAGAGCCTTTTCATCCATTCATCTTTCACTCCCTTAATCCTTTCTATGTGAATCAAGTAACTCAAAAAACCTGTCTTGACTGGCAGAGGAAAAAGTGGAATCCTGCCTCACCCACTCCTCATGGCTCCTGATCTACAAGACCTTAAAAGGAACTACAGCCTACTACACCACCCTCTACTAATTGTCCTTATGCAGCCTTTCACAATCATTCCTGGTTGCACAGGATAGTCCTTGAATCCAACCTCTTCCGGTCATCCGTAGCTATAAGCACGGCCCCGCTACATGCCTCTTCACCCCAAGCACAGCATAAACACAGAACAATTAGCATGATCAACACCTTGATGAGTTTCCCCAACTAGAGACAACCTGCAAACAACGGTTCAACCGCTACGCTCAATCAATTTAGATAACCAGTGCAGTTCCCAGGATGAATGCATCTGCTTCATCCTGCAGATACTTCAACTGAATTTCAACAAGAATTCTTCACCTCTTGTTGCAGTATGTGGCTCCAGGATCCCATGCCAATTTGCATCTCGCTAATGGCATGCAGCCTTAGCTGAGAAACATGATCTGCTGAGAATTCTGCAAGAGTAATTTACAGTGTGCTGTCATTTTAAATATCTAGTCATTTGGCCTTCTGCAGTAGGTATTAAGGTCGTGCAGTCAGCTTGGTTACGTTCTCTATAAAGCAGTTGCTCAACCTTTTTTCATGGAATCTGCTTTAAGAGTATTGGTAAGATCTTATTTCCTCCAAAGATTAAGACATTGCTATCTATATAGCTTTGAAAGGAATTTTCGGAAGTTCAGTTATGTTCTAGCCATTTAGTACAAACATTTCCTTTTGCTTCTGGAATATACTGATGACTGTTCAAACAAACTCACATTACATTCTTGCTGGTGCTCTTTGAAGGCTTTTTTCTGTTTCTTCTCTTTGCTGGAGCTGAGAGTTGCACGTGACTACCTAGAACTCCTCCCCCTTCATTTTAGGAAAGGGAATCTTCCACTCACAACTCGGCTCTTTGTCCATAGATTAGCTTTGCTTCGGGCTACTCCTTCGGGCTTGAATTCTTGAAGCTCAGTGATCCAAAAATCTCTAAGCAGACATTTCCACTTCAGTAATGTACTTTTCTGAATGATGTTTCCATTTCCACAAGTGCTTAGTAACTCTTTGGTCCTTGTTATCTGTCTTTTGAGTTCCACAATCTGATAAAATCTCCTGGTGATGAAATATGGGTGAAATTTCCCCCAAAACACCCAGAGAATTGTCATCAATACTGACACGTTTTTTTCTTCACTAATAGATTCCTCCACTGACAGGCTGTTAAATGCGACACTTAATGAAATGAATCGAGTAAATTGGGATGCTCTCAGTGCTCAGTTTTGTTGACAGTAGGCACACATAACCTAGCCTTTAACATTCTTTACTTCTGTAATCAATTTCTCAAAGTGCTGCTTCTGCCACAGGTTTTTCTTTATGTTTCTACCACAAGACAGCCAAACCAAATTACATTAGCTCCTCCAGTTTCTTTCGGTCTAATCCTTATGTTTTACCCAGTCATGGTCAGAGAAAGAACTGTTCCCTTGAGAAGAAAATTGTATCTGCAAGACAAGTATCGTACTATCACCAAGTCTGATGCTCAGCCTGCCCTCCGAAAGCTCAGGAACACAATCTGCTTTGTTACTGTGAAACAGGCTTCATGAACCTTATCTCACCCTTTATTCTCTCTCCTCATTGACACCCTCTGAAGAACTTTGATCATAACTCCACTTGCCTCCAGATTTGCACAAATCCTCAAGTACAACGAGGTACTACTTGCAATCAGACTGTTCTGCTAACCACCCCAATGAACTTGCCTGAACCATAAGCATTCAGGATCCTTTCGCCACACTTGGTTTCTGCACAGGGAAAACACTGAGTGAAGAAGAAAACTAATGCATTTTCTTCCAGCTCTGTTCCCTGGACTGAAAAAGAAACTGAACCTGAACTTCCTAAGCATTCTTAACTTAGTTCCAAGATCTTCCTGGGAAAAGTGTTTATGGCAATTTGAGTTCCTGTGGAAGCTGCTCCACTGTGGCACTTCCAAGACAAACCACCTTATGTTTCCTGTGTTTCCCATCCTCATCGCCTTACACTTCTGACCCAAGTGATAAAAGCTACAATTGATATTACTTCTGAACAAGATGGTCCTTAGAAGACTATACTACCACTAAAGTGAAAGTTTGCATCTTTCTCCTCTCTCCTTTCCTCCCGATGGAAAAAGTCAATAATCTTATTAACTGCAACAGCTGTAAATAGTTGCTGTTCCAAAGCAGTCCCACGTGGCCTGGGGTGGCCCTGCCTCCTTTTAACTTTGAGCTTCAAGAACAATTATTCTCACCCAAAGTTGGTGAAGCTTTCTGTTCTTTAGTTTAACACATTCACATTAACTAGTTCCTCTAAAATAAATCTTTTTGATACACAGTTTCACAAATCTCCTTCTGAAGCTACAGTCTCCTACTGTCTCTCCCCAACTGCCAACGGTCTCTTTACCCATGTTTTGAGATTTCCACGTTCTTGCTTCCTGGACTGTGTCCCGAGTTATTCATCTTAATAGTTCCTCTGGACTCAGGCTGGAACCTCCCTTTCAGTCACTTGCTCAGTCATCTAATCATACCCTTAATCCTCCCTGGCAGATCTAACCCCAACCAGCTATCTGAGCTGAGAGAAAGAAAGAAGCCCTGCCCTACCTAATACATGTAACCAGTCCCATGTCCTTACAGAAATAATGGCTTGGAATTCCTAGATCATCTTTCCTGATAGTAACTGTTCCACCGACCACCTTTTTTTTTTTTCTTTTCTCCTGATGACCACCAAGACTCTGGTTTTGTCATTTCTATCTCTCCTTGAAGTTTATGGCTTCCTAAATGATCTCCTTTAGCCTTTTCAGGTGAATATACAGTTACAATGGATTTTAGGCTTTCATGAAAAGGGTCTAAAAAGGTAGTTAAGAATAAGAGGAAAAAAAATAAATAGTTTTACAACATAGTAACAAACAAAACCATCAAGCTATGGCTAAAAATGTATTTGGTAATATACATGGGGAAGTCACTGAATACTGTTATTATTCCCAAACACAAGATTAAAAAAAAAAACCCCAAAGTATAAACAAACCATCTTCAGATAACACACTTCATGATAAAAAAAAAAAAAGTTACTTCATTCAAAACAAATCCAGTTAGGCTAACCATATATTTGGTCTTTTGGGGTTCTTTTAGGTCTCAGAAAAGGTCAATTGCTTGTTAAACAGCACTAAGCAGGGGAGGAAAACCACCCAATCTCCACAGCACAAAAATAAAGTAGCACAAGGCTCAGTGGGATGTTCTGGCATAGTTCTACAAAAGTCTCATCACATGAGTCCAGGGAAGCATTAGAAAACACCTGCTGAAAACAGGGAACAGGGCTAAGGACAGACTTGGGTATCCAATAAAAAAAGAAATGGAAATGACCACTGGAGAGAATAAATAAATTTGGGTTTTTATGAATGAGAAGCTTTTATGTAGGAGTGGTAGTGGGAATAAAATTTCTTCACATTTTATTGTGTAATTTTGCTGTGTAGTAGTGTTTCAGTATGATTTATTGTGTAATGCTATTGCATGGCATCATTTGTTGAGCAACTTTGCTGCGTGGTATAGTTTTTTATTTAATGATATTGAACATTAGGCAACGGTGTTGCATGCCATAATTTGTGTTTTCTGTTGAGCAACATCACTGCCATAGTTCTTAACACAAAGGTGAATTGCTTGAATTCTCATAACAGTGCTGAATTCATGATTTTAGAGTGTATTCACTCAGAGATGGCAAATGGAGATGACTATTTTTTTCTGAATGAAGACACGTGCAGAAAAGCAGCAAACTGAGCAGGTATTTAAGTGGAACTTAAAGCATTAAGACGAGACTTCATTGAACAGCAATGCAGCACTGCCTCATAAAGGACACTTCTTATCCAGAGATACTTTGTAACTACATTGTGTGATGTTACATGCTCCACATATCCATACCTGACCCTAAGAAGTACAGGAGGACCTTGTTTTACTCACTGTTGGGTATAAACAAGACCAGTAACATCCTTTCAATGTGACTTAGGCTTTATCCAAAACTATCCTTGCAGGGACACACTGAAATCCAGAACCTGAACAAGAAACTCCCCACCTCTTACGCAAAACGCAACTCATTAATTACTTCATTACAATGTAGTCCTCTGTTACAGCAACACTAGTGAACTCAGAGAAAAAAAATTCAATTTTGCACTAGTAAATTAGTAAAATATTTAAGCATATTTTAGATGCCATCACAATGTCATCCTGCTACTGCTTAATGTAATTGAAGCAGGAGGAAGAAATAAGTTTGCTCTGTATGCAGTACTAATGTAAGCTACTTACATTCCTTACATAAATTCACCTTTTCATCCCTCTTTTTCTTTCTCTGATCATTTTTGCATACAACAAACACGGTCTCTATACAGACTTAACCAACGTGTTGGCAGTTCAGGAAATAGATCAGAACTTTGAAGTCTTTTTCCATACAACTCAGGTAATCCATAAGGATAACAACTTTGTACCCACATCTATTTCTGTATCTATGTCCATCTGAATGTGCTGTTGATTGGCTAGAACAGCATCTCTGTCGTGCATTACCTGGCAGTCTACGAACAACTGTATGTTGCAAGAGGCAGCGAAAGAGAGCGAACGCTGGTACATTACAACGCAGTGCTGCTGCAAGCATTTTTATTTGATCTCATATTCTGGCGGGTTTTAAATACAGAAGAAAAAAAATCTGCATGCAGACTTAATTTTTAAATTATGGGGAAAAAACAAAACAAAACAAAAACAGAAGATGGATTGATTGGCAAATTGGGGGGGGCGGGGGGTGGGAAAAAAAAAAAAGTGAGCTCCCTCGCATCTATAACATAAGATTAATTTATTATCTGACAGATGGCAGAAGGGAGGGGGGCGGAAAAGAAAAGACTGCTGATGCAGTGAGCTTCCCGTCTGTAACCAAGGCCCTGCATTCTCACTTATACTGCCACAAAATACAGCCACAGTTGCCCTCGCTGCAGAGTTTTGCTCCGTGTATTTCTAGGTTTAAAGCAAAATAGCCTAGACCTCACCGCTGAGTGGACAACTGGAAAAAAAACCCTGAAATCCAGAGAAGTGATTCTTCTGTCAGCTGCCCAAGGCTACTCACAATAGCAGCTATGAAAGCTACGACTCTACCGGGCTCGTTTCACTTGAGCGACGAAAGGGAGCTGTTCACACGAACCGATACTTCCAGAGCTACCAGTCATTGTAGCAAGTTACCATCTCATCTGCTGTTCCAGCACTGAAACCTGCTTTTTCACATTTCTCCACATTCCAAGACATTTTCTCTTCCTTCAGCATCTTCCACATTGCAGTCCCGGGGTGCCAGTACAAAAACGGAGCGCATTGGAAACAGAAAACAGCAGAGCCGACCCAAATGCACTCAGGAGAAAATAGAAAGCCTCTGCATTGCCTGTAACAACCATTTCCTCACTCAGTTTGCCGAGCTCCACGCGATGCTGTCACCTGCCGCAGAAGCCAAAGGCCGCCTGAGCTCCGGTGAGAATTCCCGGAGGGCCTCACTTACCTCTGACATCAGATTCCCGTGTGACCACCTCAAGGCACGCTGCGGTAACAAGGAATCCCAGGAACTTCCCAGAGGCTCTGGGAAGCGGATTTTGACACCTCCGGCCCGCAGGTGCCCAGAGGACACCCTCACCTTGCCACGAAGGGATGTCCCGCGCAGCCCGGGCCGTTACACGGGATTAAGGGCAGATAAACAAACCGAGCACCCAAGCACACCCAGAAGGACGAGGAGGAGAGGCGGGTGCGGAGGCGCCTGGCCCCCCCCGGCCGCCCTCCCAGGCCCTGGGACCCAGGCCCGCGCCCGCCGCTTCAGCCCCCTTCGGCGCGCGCCGCGTCTCCCGGGAGACGGAGCCATTTTGAACCGCTGCGCCTCAGCGACAGCGGGCGGGGGGCGCCGGGCACGGCGATGGCGGGGCAGCCCTGGCGCGTTACCTCGGATGCTCCAGGTCCAGCGGTAGAACTCGAGGGTGTCGTTCACCACGCTGGACACCAGGCCCATGGCGCGGGGGGGCTCGGCGGCGGCGGCGGCGGCACCCATGGTGAGCAGCAGCAGCAGCGGCGGAGCCGGGAGACCTGTCTCTTACGCGCGCACGTCCGTGCCTCTGCGCCGGGGCTGCTGCTGCTGCTGCCCTTCTACAGCCGGGGATGTGATTTAAATCTCTATCTCTCGGTATCTTCCCGCCAGGCTCCGCCTCGCTCCCGTCACCGGCTCCCGTGCCCCGCGGCCAGGGAGGAGAGTGAGGAGGCGGAGGCGGGCGGAGAGGAGTGAGGGGGGGAGGGCGGCGCGGCGGCCGCGGCACCGCAGCACCGTCCACTGCGTGTAGTGCGGTGCGGTGCGGTGCGGTGCGATGCGATGCGCTCGCGTCACGTGACCAGCGGCTCGCTGCCCGGCGGCGGCTGCCCGCGGGGTGCGCGGGAGCCCGGCCCGGC
>WUAM01000431.1:32307840-32325727 GCA_024336885.1 Actenoides hombroni
GGCGTCCAGCAGTAGCCCGGGCGAGGGGAGCGCGGCGGGAGCAGGTGCGGGGCGGCCCGGCCCGGCCCGGCCTCCGGCGCTCCCCCAGGGACCGCTCTCCTCCCGCAATGGGTGTCCGGGCTGGAAGAGAGGTGCTTGTTGTCTTAATTTGCCTTTTATTTTCAAATCGGTGTGTTTTTATCTGACGGGAGAATAAATATTTCGGTCAACTTTTATATCCTTTTTTCCTTTTCTTTTTTTATTTTGCAGTTCGGGTTTTTCTTCCTCTTCTTCCCTTCCCAGTCCCCCCTGAGGGGCAGGCCAAGGCACCGGCATGAGCGGCGCTCACTTGCCGTCAAGCTGTCAGTGCTGAGGTGTCGGCTCTTCTGCTGACAGCCCCGGGAAGCCTCGGCTAAAACCCCGACCCCTCCCAGCGCTGCCAAAACCAGCGATCGCAACGAGACCTCGCTACCTCCCTGCCCCAGCGGCGGTGGTTGGTGGCATTTCCCTGACCAGCAAATTGCCCAGCCTCCTCCAGGCGCCACCGAGGTGCCTTTTGCACGCTCTCCCCTCCGCCTCCCGGACCAAAGCCTTTGCGGTCCGTTCATGCCGGAGAGAGGCTCGCCCACCTGGACCATTGCTGAATGAGGGCTGCAGGAGAAAGAGCCTCCATGGCAAAGGCAGGGAGGACCACGAGTGCAGTCCTTGTTCATCCATCCCGCACCCTACGTTTCAACCCTAACAAACCCCCTGTCTGGTGTGGGTGCAGCCAGCAGATGCTCCTCACACCCTTTACCTCTTACCTCCTCCTGCCAGCTTGTTGCACACCCTCCCTCTCCCATGATCTGTGTCCTGTGGATGGCTGCATGACACCCTTGGGATCGGTTTCCCCACTGTGAGACAGGAGGGGAGCTCCTCCACCTGAGTTGCAAGCCTTCCTCCTGGCAGACAGCAGGTCAGATTGTATCTACCTCTCCCTTCTCTCGTGCACCAGCATCTGTGTCACTCGTTGTCACTTGGTCTTGGTGAGCACAGCTCACACCTCCTGCTAAGTGAGTCACCCTCCACTCAGCCTCTGGACTGCTCTGGCTGCTGCGATCTCGGCTGCATGGATGGGAGAGGTACACTGGCCATTGCTGGTTACTCCACCAGGAGCAGAGCTGCTGCACCTGAAGCTTGGAAACCAGCAGGTGTTTGGGAGTAGGGATCACCTGCATTGGGAAAAAGAAGAGGAGCTATGTCAACCCCTGGAGGCCTGGATGGACAGAGTAATCCAACTTATCCCAATGCTTTCGGAAAGTTGGAGCCGAAGCAAAGTTAGCACATGCTGATGTATGGACAGCTCCAACTTCTCTCACACGAGAAGATCCAATCAAGACTCTGCATGAATTGCACTGACTTGAATAACATTTTATTTTGATGGCATTGATCATGGCAGGAGGTCCACTTAGAGTTCTGAAATGGATCTGTCACTGGATGCAGCAAGGTGAACACCAACCTGTTTCTGAAGTTGCAGGCACCCTCCACTGTGCTAGCTGTGGTTCCTGTTCTTCCTCCAGCTGAAACCACTGCAGCATGTCATTGGGCAGTTAGAAACTTGATGCGTGCTGGGCATTGTCTAAAGCAAGGCTTTGGAACTTTTTTAAACAATATCATTTAAATCCAAACGAAACCAGAAGAATGAGTCATTATCCTTGGATTGGTATATAGCCATTTGCCTCGGCCACATGTTTGAAATAGAATGGGCTACTGAACGAATCAACATGACAAAGGATTGCACTCCTCTGCCCTCCCTGATGGAGGGATGTCAGGCAAGATGTGGACTAAGCAGGGTGCCTCCAACACAAGAACTAAAGATCCACAGTCTACCAAAGAACAAAAATGAACGCAACATATTGACAATATTAGTACATATTCATAATAATTATTATTTATATTATACCCTAGATATGCTTACTGTTTTATTAAAAGACTTATTTAGTTATTCTGTGTAAGTCTTTTTTGCACAATTGACACTAACAATTATTGTTTATGAAATATTTATATGATCCAGTTTACTGTTTCATCTTTTTCAGATTAGATAACTTTTCTTGATTGCAATTAATTCCTTTATATGGGCAATATGATTGTACATAGATAATTTTATAGAGCAATTAAGCCTTGAGAAGAGCCACAACAGAGCTGTAGGGCCTGGAGAACAGGGAGAAGATAAACAATCTAACCAGAGTAACTTCTTTTGGGCTTTGGCATTGGCTTTAAAAATGTGCTGAAGTTTATGACAAACTATTCTCATTAGTTTACCTTTAAGCCTGCAAGCACATCTACATGCTTTCAAAATTAGGTCTGTGTCTGAGGGCTCCCAAACACATCCCAGCTAGTTTCCTATGCTTGTGCACCCAGCACGATGTGCTGGTTCTGAGAAAGCCTTGTCTTCTGCTTAAAGAGAGCAGAAGGAGGAAGGCATCCAAAGGCATAGCATTGAAACAGCTTCCAAGGGAATCTGCAGCATAGTGGTCAGAAAAAGATAATTTCTTAATATCATTAATGAGCCAGTGTTGTCATCTTCTACTTGGTAGATAATCTACATGTTCCTAAAACCTGGATGTCTCAGATGGGCAAAGTTCTGCTCAGAAAAGGCAGTCTTGTGGCAGCTGACCCCAGAGGAACACATGAATTCCCAGCTGTGCTTTGGCCATTTGTCCATCAGTCCAGGGTGCTGGTGTTGGCAGCAGTCAAGTCTGTGTGCTTTGGGAAAGGTGCAGAAGGTTAACGGGGAGTTTTGGGACAACCTGCCTCAAAGAAGGTCTCCTTCTGGTTCCCATTTGAGATGCAAATTCCTTCCAGACTGTTTTGTGAAAAAAAAAAAAAAAAAAAAAAAAAAGAATGAGATATCCCATTTCAGAACTATTTAAAGCCATTTCCTGCTTCTTCATGACAGAAATAAATAGCAATAGAATTGTTACAAAGTCCAGATTACCGATGCATTTAGTAATGCACGTGAAAAAGCATTTATTCATTAATTTCAGTGAAGCATATAATGTTTGATGAATGAGCAGCCTCTTCTGCACTACTTGAAAGTATTTCCATTCAGATTTTGCTTCAGGTTAGCAGTGACATTGTTGCAAGGGGAAAATGAAATACAGGTATGTTGGATAATATTTATGAAGTGTAGTAGGAAGAAAGCAATCAGATCTTCATATGTTGCCTCCAGTGATCCCTCCAGGCAGCTCACCAAATACAGAAGTAAAAGAACTCTGCTTTGCTACAGTGAGAGTCACCACAACCAGGAACTTTTCTGTTGGGAAGCCATAAAAGTGCTTGAATCAATGCATTTGACAGACTATCTAAATGTTACACTATGTGGTAAGGGACAAAACCTATTCACTTACCAGTAAAGAAGGTATACAAAGTATCCTATGTGCTAAGCATGGCCAAATTAAAATTGATCAGAAGACCTTAACTTTAGAAATATCTTTTGATTACTTTAACTATTTTTATAATTTGATTCCATCAAGGCTTTGAGAGGGAAAATGATGAAATAAATTAGCACATCAATTTGCAGTGCATGGGGTTTTCTTGCAATACCTGTCACATTTATATGCTCCCTACACTGCAGCTTACTAGGTGATATGCCTTATAAAGACTGCTAGCTGTGCAAAAAAAAAACAACTTGTCTGATCTTTTAATCAACAATCAACAGGCTCAAGTGTATGCCTTTGGGATAGTACAACTGCTATCTGCTTCAATACAGAGGCTGACTTAAGGCGTCTTTATAGTATGCATGCTTAAAAGAAACTGTTTTCAAGGAACCATATTTTTTTAAAAAAATAACATTTAAATTAACAATGTGTCTTTCAGCACTGATTAATTTTTTTTTTTGTTTATTACGTAACATGTTGTTAACTCTGTAATTTGATGTGGGGTAACTCGGTTACACAGGGATTACACAGTTTTTGCCCAGGGAGTCTTCCGTAGGATCTGAAACAGATCCAGTTCTTTTGTCTTCTAAACCGTCTGCTAGATGCCATCTGTCCTTTCATACATTCAACTGCATCAGAACATGTTTCTTCCAACCCAAATATATTGGAATGATGCAACAGAAAGTATCCAGAGATGTTAATGCTCAGTGCAGACTTTGGCCAAAACTTACCTTTGGTGTACGCTCCCACTAGGTTCCAGCTCACTTGTGCCTGCCAGCACCAGCACTGAATTTGATTTCTCTTCAGTACCTACTTCGTATTTTGAATATCGGCCATCTTTGCTGCGGCCTTATTTGAAATAGCAGAATTAAAATATGTTTAATATCCTTGTGTAAATGTTCCAGGGCCAGATTCAACAGAGAGAATTCCAAGTGAAGTAAATACTACCTTTATTTCCACAGGACTCTATGTATGGACATTTGTTCTCCATCTTTCTACCCAAAAATTTGGTCCCGAGACAAAGACCAGGGAAGTAATGGACATCTTTCTCCCAAGTTACATTAAGTTGAATGATTTGACTCCAGATCATTATGTTTACAGGGTTTAAACTGTGGAACTAACCCCATTTACAGCAAATCTGGCCAGTGACTGGAAGTGTTGGCCTGCAGTGCTGGGTTGCATCCAACTTAAACTGTTGCTGTTCTGTACTGGTCCGGAAGAGGAGTCAGTAATCCAGTGCTTCCCAGCTCCATTCTGAGAGATTAATTTGTAATTAATTCGTGGGTGATTTCACCCTAACCAAGAAGCTAATAGGTATACGTGGTATATGAGATGTGTTGTATACCCAGCAGGTACATGTTGTAGCTTCACCTGCGTTTCAGCTTCCTTTTAAAAATTAGTATTTCACAGACACAAGGAGGATAATAACCTGTGTGCATACCAGCTCATTCTGCCTTACTGATACTTTTCTTACATGGTTTCTCATAGTTTTGCACAGCTAAGATTTTTATCTGCAGTGATATCTGCTACAGCATCTATCATTTGTGAGGTGTGGTAAGCACGCTTTTGCAACGAGGGCTTCATATGTGTACATGCTGGAGAATGGCTATGCCCAACTACCAGCTGATGTTTTGCGGGTGCTGTGTTGAAATGGCAGCAACATGTATAGTCAGATCTGCTGCACGTTGCTAACTACCAAAACCAGCCTTTTCCATAGGTGTGTGTCACTGCTACTGCACCCACTTCACTGGGTGTGTCAGGCTCCTGAAGGCGTGTAGCTGTTTGCAGGGATGATTTTGCACCTTTGCTTCTGCATTGGTAATGGCCTGAAATGTAGGGCACTGTCCCCTGCAGAAGCCGCTTATAGGAATATAGTTAGGTGGAAGGGCATTGATTATGCAACCTGTGTGCTCTCATGCTGTGTCTCCGGATGCAACTGTGTGAGTATGGGTGGTAACGATGGTGCTGGGCATACCCTTTATGTGTCTGATGTGTTGAGGACAAAATTGTGGCAAAGTTATTACATAAAGGCTGTGTCGGCCTCTGGGGACTCTGAACCGGTATGACCTGGTGCACAGTCCACCTTTCACTCTGCCAGGGGGATATTCTGTAGATCTGTGTGTTCTTGACGGGCAGCCTGAATGTTAGTCCTCATTAGAGGCTCACATTCTCCTATCCTCAGAAGATCTCGTGGAAGTATTTGCCACAGGGTAGTACATTTTATAAACAGCAGGTTAGCCCTATAACACCCTACTGAGATAAGCGGGTATTCTTAGCTTCATTTTATGTATGGTGAAATCAAGCTGAGAGAAAAGCAAGGCCAGTTCCAGCTCTTTGGAGTGGAATGGAGCAAAAATGTTGAGATCTCCCTTAAGTTAGCCAAGTCTTGTCCACTCACTGTTATAAATCCATGGTTCACTGGTCTTTCCAGTGCCATACTCAGGCATGATCAGCTAGGGCATGAGCCTCAGGATCCTACTTGGAAAGAACCTGAAGATCCACTAGGTAGTTGTAGGCAAGGCAGACACAGGCGAAACCTATCATTTCCTATGCTGTATAGTGGAATTCCCAATTTCTCATAAAACATATGAGAGGTTTCTTGCATGTTTTGATGCAGTGGTTGCCCTAAAGCTTTTTAGTTGGCAGGGCTCTCAACAGAAAATTCTGTAGTAGTTCTGTGTGTGTGTGTATAACACAATGGTGTTGTAAGAGAACAAAACAAGCAGGAAAAGATAATACAACATAAGAATATTTAGTTGTTGAAATCAGAAAACCAGCTATTACCTTGTAAAGGACCTTGAAACCATCTTCTACAAGCTCCTGTCCACGCTCAGCCCAAGAAGTCACACATCCATCTCTCCAGCCTGGGGATAGGCAGGGAAATCCCCAGGGAGGGTTGCTGTGCAGGCTCACCATGCTTCCTGATGCTGTTTGCGTTGCCTGTTTTCAGGGTGTTGTAGTACTGGGCTTGGTGTTAGCCTCTGAGCCATCCATTCTTAGCACAAGAAGCAATTAATACTCAGGAAGATTTTACCAGGATTACAAAGGTCTGCTGGGAATGAAGTCACCTGTCCCCAAGGTAAGAGTCACAACTCTGCACAGCAGCTAAATGGGCTCCCAGAAGGGAAGGCGACACCCTAAACTGTTGTGCTTTCTAAAAGGCAGCTATTGCATATGATTAGCTGCAGAAAATGTACACATTTGTGTGTGCCATGAACACTTTATCAATGCTGCATCTAGCCACAAACCTTTGGTTTACCTCAGGTCTTGTCTCAAAATTTTAGGTCTTATCTATGTAATAGAGCAGGATGTTTAAAACCAAAACCTGGGAAGCCTGACACTGGAAGAGGATCTATCTGTTAGAGGCAATATTAAAGCATACCCAAATGACAAAGACCAACCAGATACTGTAATACCTGTACCAAAATCATAGGAACAGAGGTGCTTGTGGACACAGAAGAAGAGCTCTGTATCTGAATTACCTCAAGAATTCATGAAGCAACAGTTGGAACAGATCCTCAGCTTGTATAAATGAACATGACTCCATGGACTTAAGTGGAGTCTTTATGGACACCTATTTTGTGTTGTTTATAGGCAGAAACACCAAAAAAAAAGGAATATTTGCCTTTTCATTGAGAAAGTGGCAACCAAAAATGTGAGGGAGGCCAAAGATGCTGCACTATAACATGTTTATAATTATATTAACATGCTCTGAGGATCAATTTATTAATAAATGTAAACATGAAAACATCTTGTTGAACAATATAATTTGGTTTTATTTCTTCCTAGCTGATTTTAATAACAAAAGAACGGGGCTTGTTTGGTCTGGTCCAAGTAAGCGCTATGGCTTTGATGATTTAAGATTAAGTATTTGAAGATGGAAAAGAGGCAAGTAGGAATAATGACTCTGAACTCTAACAGAGAGGACTTCAGGGGGATTCCTGGTGCACTAGTTCCTAGGAGCCACTGCTTTAAAAGACAAAGGAGCCCAGGAGAGTGGGTTCATATTCAAGGACAACTTCCTCAAATCATGAGAAGCATCTACTTCTGTCTGCAAGACATGATGCAGGTGTGAGGAGGCCAGACTAGATGAATAGGGAACTCCTGACAGGGCTTAGATGGAAAAAGGAATCATACGGAAGATGGAAGCAGGGATGGGCTAATGCTCAGGAGGAGTAAAGAAGGAATACCCAAGAAAGCTAAAAGTGTGCTCAAAGCCAGAACAGCCTTAGTAAAAATTGATGAAGGACAAGAAGGGTTACAAGAAGGGCTTCTATAGGAACAAGAGCAGCAAGAAGAAGACTCAGGCCAAGAGGACAGGTGATCTAGTGAAGAAGGAGATGCAAAGGCTGAGGTTTCTATGGCCAGTCTTTATTGGCAAGGTCTGTTCTCAGGCTTCCCATGTGTTTGGTGGAATACAACCTATGTTAGAGGAAGATTGAGTTAGGGATTACTTAAGCAGTCTGAACACAGAGCCAAGCAGGATTCATGACTGACATCACTGCAAAGCTGTTCTCTATGTCTTCAAAAGGCTGCAGTGATCAGAAGTTCCCAATGACCAGAGAAGCAAATGCCACATCCATCTTCCAGGAGGCCAAGGAGGAAGAGCTGGGGAAATACAGGCCTATTGGCTTTACTTCAGTCCTTGTGAAGGTTATGGAGTAAATCCTTCAGTGAGCTATATCCAGGCACATAAGGCAGAAGAAAGCAATTGGGAAAAAACAGTGTGGATTTACCGAGTGCAAATTGTGCTTGACCAACCTAATTTTCTTCTACAATATAATGACTGGATTTGCAGATGAGGGCAGAAGGTCATTTATCACTTTGGCAAGCCTTTGACTCTGTCTCTTGCAGCATCTTTGGAGCTAAACTAGAGAGATAGGGACTAGGTGGGTGAATTACAAAGGGAGTGAAAAAAAGGCCAGATCAACAGACTGAAAGTGTCATTGTGGCTATTCATGAGTGGTATTCCTGGGGCATTCATATTGGGACCAATATTGTTTAACATCTCCATTCATGGTTTTCACAGTGGAACAGCATATGCCCTCCGCAAGTTCAGAGATGATATCCAACTGGAGGGAGAAATCATTGTGCTGGATGATAGGGATGCCATTGGAGGTACCTTGACAAGTTGGAGAAATGGGCTGACAAACATTTTATGAAATTCATCAAGGGAAAATGCAGTCCTGCATCTGGGATGGAATAACACCAGGCAACGGTACAGGGTGTGGACTGAGCCAGAAAGCAACTTTGCAAAAAATCAGACTTGCGGGTCCTTCTGGACAACAAGCTTAACATGAGTCAGCACTATGCCTTTGCAGCAAAGGTATCCAAACACATACCACACTGCAATAGCAAGAGTGTAGCTGGCAGGACAAGGGAGGTTCCTTCTGTTTGGCACTTGTGAGACAGCATCTGCAATGATGTGTGCAGTTTTGGGCTCCTCATTACAAGAACTTGGACATACTGAGCCCATTGGAGGACCACCAAGATGGTCAGGGGCTGGAGCATGTGGTGTAGAAGAAAGGACTGAGGGAGCTGGGTTTTCTCAGACCAGAGAAGAGATGGCTTCAGGAAGAACTTAACGCTGTCTGTTGCTTACCTCCTGGGAAAGTGCAGAGAAGACAGAGCCAGATGCTCCTCAGAGGTGCACAGAGGAAGAATTAGAGGCAATGGGCAGAAGTAACAGCCAAGAAAAGAGATATTCAGAACTCAACCTAAGGGACTGAGCAATCTGCTCTGACTTCTAAGTTGTCCAATGTTTGAGCAAAGGACTGGACTAAATTATTTTGAGATCCCTTCCAACCTAAGTTCTTCTGTGATTTGCCTTCTATTCCAGAAGTTAAACTTTAGTTCCCTTAACTCCATATGTTAATTTTCATCACTTTTAGTAAACTTCAACACCCAAATCTGAGCAGACTGATGGTGAGCTGAAGTTGGTACTTCTCACATCATTCCTTGCATAAACTTGTACAACTTTCTGCATACATTAATACTTTAAAACTTGTTCTTAAGAACATAGCCTAAGTAAGTGCTACATAATGCATGATTATATTACCATGAAGTAAATGTAAGTATACCCTTTCCAGCATGTAGCAGTTTCATTTTATTCTTTTTGTGTGTTCCTCACTGATTTCACTTTAAATTTCTGAGTTTCTGCACTCCGCATTGGCAGCAGCTAACACAATCACAACCGCAAGGTTGCTCCTGCTGAATTGTTAATTCAACACAAAATTCCAACTGAAATATTCTATTTTCTATCCTATCCTATCCTATCCTATTCTATTCTATTCTATTCTATTCCATTCTATTCTATTATATTCAGAATAAGTTGTCAGTACATCCCATTTAGGTTGACAGCTAATGAAAGGGACTGGAATCTGTAGCTCCTGGAACAAAAGTAAACATTGTACTTACTGTAAGAATGTAAAAAATATCCACAGCAAAGGTAGGCTCTGTCTGGTAGAAACCAACAGCATAATAGAAAGTAACAATAGGAGAAGCCAATGAACAGCAATTCTCTAATAGACTTCCCTAGCTGCTAGCAATCTGTGACTACTCATGCTGTCTTTGAAGTTAGTTTTATGGGTATCCTTAAATGGCAGAACAGCTTTATTTCATCACTGAAGAACCTGATCTGAAACACTGTTATGGTCTAAGGGTGAACAGACTGAGTAGGGGGGACAGCTGGTAAGCCTGGGACCCTGAGGAGTCCGCGGGCAGCTGTTATTCCCTCCCCTTCCCTGCCACACTCCATTTAACAAGGAGACAGAAAGTTCAGGGGGGTTCTTCCTTCCCAGGCTCTAGGAGTTGTGAGAGGATCTGAGCAGGGCTGGCCCTGAATCCATGTGAGACCTGCAATCCACCATCATCCCAGAGCGGGTTTTGTATGTACTTCTGAATCCTTCTGCCTTTAATATTCCTTTTTTCTGATTTTCTCCTGTTATTAATTAAATTAGTTATAGTCTTAACTTCCAGTCTTGGGTGAGGCATTTTTCTTTTTCCTTATTCCCGGTTCTATCCTCCCCTGGGAGGGAGGGGTGTAGGGGGCTAATCCTGCTCTGTGCTTCATATGGACTTGCCCTGAGCCTTAAACAGAGATGGACATTAAAAAGGGAAAATAAAAAGTATGGAATATGTTAAGATTGCAGCTACTAGGTAGCATAACCTTCTGGGGAAGAAAAATAGTTTCTTTGCTATTCTAAAAATTTTTTTAGTATGTCAGAGAAACTATGTATGACTCAATTTATCTGTATTTTCCACAATCCTTTAAAAAGTTCAGTTGTTAAAGTGTATTAAAGAAAAAAATAAATTGCTGCAATGGAATATAACAATATACATCAGACACTGGGTTAGAAACAAAATAAGTAATAATGAGCAGTTAACTTTGAACATGAAAATGGCTGTTATACAGCCAACAGTTAATAGATGTACATACACCGTACAGTAGCATTCATTATACCAGCATGCTCTAGAAAGCATGGTTCCTTGACTATGGTTATCTAGACCATAAAGGCCTTGCAACATAGGCTTGGATAAGAATATCTTATAGGCATGTCAGATATTGGCAGTTTCAAAACACTCTGACATGCTTGCATGAAATATACTTTGGCCATGGGAGGGGAGGATGCAGAAAATGGCATCTGGTCGATGTTATGGGTAGAGATTGCCAAGAAAATATTCCTAAATAGGTAGTGACCTATAATAATGATTCACTGCTCTTACTGCTGTTTAAATAGGTACCTGAGGTGATTCCACCTCCTTCACCTCTTCCTACTCCTCCTTTTCCTTTTTCCAAACATGATCTCAGCTTTGATGTTATGTTTAAATAGGTTCTTGCATGTATTTGATTTCTGTGGTTAGGGCATGCTGTGAGTTCAAGGAAAAACCTGAGCTTACGCCTGCAGGACTTGGGAGTTTCCAGGTGATTCTCTTGTGTCCTTGTCTGTACACTAAAAGCACAGCGTAGTAATATATGCAATAATACAGCTGGATACACGCTTGTGAAATTTGTCTTAGGTGGCTGTCCAACTTGACTTAAGGATACTTATGTATCCTTTAAGTATATATAAAGGACACTTAAAGTACTCATGGTGGGTGCAATCCATATTTTCATTTTACATAGGTGATATTATAGCCATATCATTCTTATGAATAAATAATACATAGCAGCAAGTTGACTGAGCAAAATGGTATGTTTGTGATTAATCTCATGCTCCTTTGTGCACCTGCATATGTTCCCTGAACTGCTCTAAGTTTCATAGCCAGTAGAGAGAATCATAGAATCATTTAGGTTGGAAAAGACCTTCAAGATCATCAAGTCCAGCCAATAACCATACTCTACACGTCCACTGCTAAACCACATCCCTAAGCACCATATCTACATGATTTTTAAACATAGACAGGGATGGTGATTCAACCACATCCATGGGCAGCCTGTTCCAATTTTTGACAACAGTGTTAAAATTCTTCCTAATGTCCAACCTAAACCTCTCCTTGTGCAACTTGAGGCCATTTCCTCTTGTCCTATCACTTGTTAGTTGGGAGAAGAGACCAGCACTCACCTACCAGAAAGAGATGCTTGCAGAGGAAGATGCATTCTACCACCTTTAGATAAAACAAGCCATTGCCTGAGGTTTTCTGTCTGTATCAGTAATATAAAGAGCCTAGAACAGTGACTAGGTGAGATAGCTGAGTTTTAGATGACTAAAAAAAAATGAATCCCACACTTATATATAATTTAGATAAACTTCAACCATTTTGAGCCTGTGTATATTCTCTATGTACATCCAAGCAGAATGTGCTTGTATTATGAATGATAAGATTACTTTTCATGTATCTATAGAATCGTAGAATCATAGAATGGTTTGGCTTGGAAGGGACCTTAAAGATCATCTAGTTCCAACCCCTCCTGCCACTATCTCGTTCACTTCAGGATATCCTCTGTTTATAAACATTAATTAATGTGGTTTCATAACAATCTCATGAGGAAAGAATCACCCCCAATTTAGAGATGAAGAAATGCAGCCTTAGCATGCTTAAATAAGTTGTCTCAGGTTGCACAGAAAACCAGAGGCATAAACGTAAATACCAGAGGATGCCTCACAATCATAGCCCAAAGATAAGGTAATCATAAGGTGTGGCTCCCAAATCAATACAAACAGTGTAATATGGTACTTGCTTCCGCCCTATTCAAAGTAAATAGGTTGAGGTGTGGTGTGTACAGGGTAATTCCTGATGTGTTCTCATCAGTCATACATTAAACCCGGTACAGATGTATCACAGAATCACAGAATCATAGAATCACAGAATGTCAGGGGCTGGAAGAGACCTTGAAAGATCATCTAATTCAACCTCCCTGCCAGAGCAGGATCACCTAGACCAGATCACATAGGAACATGTTCAGGCAGGTTTTGAATATCTCCAGAGAGGGAGACTCCACAACCCCCCTGGGCAGACCATTCCAGTGTTCCATCACCCTCACAGTGAAAAGGTTCCTTCTCATGTTTGCATGAAATTACCTATGTCTCAGCTTCTACACATTGCCCCTTGTCATGTCATCGGGCATCACCGAGAAGAGCCTGGCTCCATCCTCCTGGCACTCACCCTTTATATATTTAAAAACATTGATGAGGTCACCCCTCAGTCTCCTTTACTCCAAGCTAAAGAGCCCCAGCTCCCTCAGTCTTTCCTCATAAGAGAGATGTTCCACTCCTTTAATCATCTTTGTGGCTCTGTGCTGGACTTTCGCAAGCAATTCTATGTCCCTCTTGAACTGGGGGGCCCAGAACCGGACACAGTACTCCAGATAATAATTTTGATGTTACGAATGTGGATAGGTTTCTGAATCCATTCTTGATCCCAAATCATACTCTTTTTGAGAATTTGTCCAAGGCTGTAGTTGAAGAGGTAAGAGTTCAGACTCATAGTTGTTTGAAAAACAGAACATTAAAATGAAATTCACATACATATTTGATATCTCTGTCATAGACATTTGACTTTTCTGTAACCATTATATTCTATGAACATATCATCAAATATGTATTTCTTTTCAGCTTTGATTTGCTTTTAAAATGTTCTTTATATGAAAACAGACTTCAAAAAGAGTGTTCTCCATCCACTCCTACTTTTTTTTTCCCATTAATATAGTGTGTATTTACCCAAATTAACACTCTGGCTTTGTGATTCATCCTACCGTGTTGCAGTAATTGTTATGTTTTCACACTTTTCCTCCAGCATTATTGATTCACATTCATCCTGTTCAGTACTCATGCTGTTGGACAATAGGTAAAGAAAATCTGCTGCCTCAGAAGGATTTAGAGCCTAGCAATGGACTTCCTGCAGCTTTTGCCACATCTTCCAGAATTTAAGTTTTGATTAAAAAGAGAAAGTTCCCAGAACATCAAATTCTGGGAAAAGCCTTCTCTGTGTAAAATGTGTTCAGAAGTGTTCAGAAGAAAGCAATTTTTCTAACAGGAAATTCCTCACATTCATCTTACTGCATTGTTAAATATAACAGTGTAATTACCAACATTTTTAACCAAAGAGCTGGTGATTGTCATAGCAGAACCAATAGGTTATGGCACTTATCCACTGTGACTAACTGTATCTGCCACCTCTGAGACCCCATTCATTTGAAAATGTTTCTTAAACATAATAGAAGCTTTGACTACACAGACTTAACAACATTTTACTTTAAAGGTTTGCTTTTTCTTAAAGAAAAAATAACAAGAATTCCAAGTTTAGTCGTCTGAAAACTGCTAGAATCTCCTAGAAAGCTGTCCAGCAGCAAAGATGTTTCATCTTAGCACATTTTGACTATCTAGCCTGCACCTTAATAAAATATTAGCAGAGATATAGAAAAAGAAACAGGAAAAAAAATACATTAAATTTCCAAAAAATTTCTAAAATACTGAAGAAAAAGATGTACTTATTTTCCCAAAACACACTCATTCACTTGACATTTGCAAGAAACTACTAAAGGAACATCAATTATCTCATATTTTTCATTAATTCTATACCTTTCCTGACATTTAAAATTGCTTATGCAGCCAAAAATACTCTTGCGGGTCAGGAGCCATGGACAGACCCAGAGCAGAAAGAAGGAAGAAAATGAGTTCCAGACCTTTCCACACATACCTCTGCTCTGTTGGGTTTCACTTGTAATTTGGACTGTAATCAGAGTTTGAAAGCTTAGTCCTAAGCAATGACAATTAGGGGGCAAAAGTATAGCAAAAGAAAAGGAGACAGTATTACAGGCATATAGTGAGGTCTATGTGTTAAGTGTAGGAGCAGGAGATAGTCAAGATGAAGTGGAATGTAACAGGTCGGGTCTTGCCGTCTGCAGCAGTAGACGAAGCTGGGGCAATTCTTCCCATTTCAGATGAGAGGACCACAGGATGATCAATACCATTAAGTTCTTCACCTCTTCTGCATGTCAGATACACAACTTTGAAAGTGAAAGGAAACGAAACATCACTAAAGATAACTTCTTCCCAAGTGTTTTTTTTCAGTGCAAGTCTCATCTTACTGATACCCTTACTCTTTCTTCCTATTTACACTTCTCACAGCAAAATGCTTCCAGAGAAGTATCCCCTCTATATAGAGAACAGAGCAATGCACCATCCAACTGGATTGCTGTGTGAAAATTCATCTGCCATGAATTTTCTTCCTGTTTGTCCTCTGTAGATGATTTAATTTTATATTCTTTCAAATGGGTGTTCTTCTAGCCAATACCACTGTGATTAAATGCGGGGTTCTTAGTGTGGAAAAGTGTGATTTTACCATTAATAAGGCTACATATATGTGTGCTAACTGTCCTAAATCTGGAAATCAGAACTATTTAAAGGATTTAAAAGCAAGGAGGAAGAAAAATTACATGGTTGGGTTTTTTTTCCTTCTTTTTCTCCGTCTTTCCTCAGAAATTTCCAAGCAATATATTTATAATTATTAATATCATAATTGGGAAAATTATCACATAAAAAATATAGTTAAAACTAGTTGAAGAAATGCATCAAAAGAGTTACAGAGTAAATGATGAAATTATATAAGATTGGTGAAAAATTATTTTGTGAGTGGTGGCTTGCAACAATATATTTTCTCTGACCATGAAGTGTAGAGATAAGTTTTAAAAGAAAATGTAAAATACCAAAAGGATTAGCACAGTGGGACACCAGGACCCATGCCCAGAGCCCTATGGTAACCAAGATGAATAAAAATTATGCTATTAATAGAGTAAAAAATATAAATTCTGCTTACAGAGATAGAGTTTCAGTTTGAAGCTCCTGGAGAGGAAAACATAAGCTTGAGGGTGGTTAGTTCTGCCAGTGAGGACAATACATCCATAGTATTTAAACAGCAGTAGCTGCATGTGAAAACCAGCTACAGTAAATTTGCTCCCTTTTAGATAGTAAAAATGCCTTACCAGTAAAAAATGAGACAGCTTCTTGTTCTTTAAAAGCCCACAGCAAGTAATTAACTATTTTTTCTGTTAAAGAAAGCTGGGGGAAGAGAGCAGGGAAGGGTGGTGACAGTCTGGAAAGGATGGACACAACCTGATGATCAGAAACTTCCCAGTTTGTAGGGAAGACTGTGCTTCACTTTACCCTGATCATCTAAAGTTGTGCAACTAATATAAGCTTTGCCAGCCAGACTTGCTATTCCCAAGAAAGAAATTTCATAGATGTCTACAACAGCCGGGAGGAATCAGCTTCTAGAGTTGACCAGCTTCAGGGCAGTAGTGGAATTCTAGCCAGATAGCTTAGACATTTACATAGCTAAATGTAGATCAGATTAGGTATACTTGGGTAACTTCCCATATTAATCTGTTGAATATGTCCAGACTGTTCTCTGACACCAAGGTCTACTTTTATGTTACAACCCCATGCATCCTTACTACCAAATTTTTCAATATCCAAAATGAGGTAGTAGCATACAAATTGCCTGTTGGGAATGGTCCATGGCTCATGTTAATTCCCCAGCTGCACACATAAAATTTTCAGGTAGCACTGTCTGGTATAAATAAAAACCATGTCAGGGACTGTATTAATTTAACAGTGTGGCAAGTGAAATAATACTGTATGGGAATTTTGCTTGGCACTATGTTATTTTCCAGCATAAAAGCAGCCCCGATGTCGCTTTCCTTAATCTGTTTAGACCACTCTGAAATCATGTGATTTTTAATGGATGAACATACAACTATAAGTTTTTACCTAGGAGCTGTTCATCCATCACTTTTACGTTAATTGCTGCTAGGCAACTAAAACTGTATACAGATAAGTGGCAAAAGACAGGCCTCCTGCTGAAATATTCAAATAGTCCAAGTCTACTTTTAGCTAGTTAAATATCTAGTAGTTCACACAACACTTCATCTAGCTAAACTAATGCAGTAAAGCAGTAGGTGGTAATGGTAAAGTTTTAAATCCAGCTCACTAGTATAAAATTACTCCCATAACCTTTACATCCTCTGGTTACAAATTAATAAAACAAGAATCTACATTAGCATATTATATCAAAATGTAAGTTTGCAGATTTAGAATTCCACCTCTGATGGTTGTTTCTCATGACAGTTTCAGACTTACACAATTTATTTTAAATTAAAAGTACTAGAAAAATCCAGTCAAAAAAAGTACTATCATCCCACTTGAAATGTCCCTGTTTCTAAATCTTCAATTACATTTTTAGTTTAAATAATCATCATGCAGTGACAACTGGCATAAACCCCAGTGTTTTTTTTGAATTTTATATCATACAGAAAGAGTCATATCCATGCATACTGTATTATAATAACAATAACACATCTTGATCAGAGTTTTCTTAGGACAAAACAAATATTCATGTTAACTTCTGGTAAAAATAAAATAAGAGGTGTTTAAGTAGCACTTGTAATTAACAGTAAAAATAAAGAAGTAGTAAAAGCAACTCTGTGGGAAAACTAGGAATGATCATGTTTCTGGTTTTCTTGCAAAAGAAAGAATTAAGAAGCAATAGGATGGACATTTCTTGCTGCTTTTGTGGACCTGCTGTCATTGACAAGACATGTATTTAGGTGATACAGGCAGATATCAAGATAGGGAACAGGCTGTGCTGGTGGCCCCAGTTTTTTTCCATGCCAGTGACATACTACTACACAAACTGATGTCTTGAAATATGTTACGACCCCTCTCTGTGCTTGACTCACCTTTTAATTTTGTCCTGTTTACATGGAAGCAAAGCAGTAACAGAACCTAAAAATGTCAGCTGTCGATATATAATCATTCCAGCTGGAAGACGCATTCAAGGTCTGGTAGGTTTATTTTGATGTGATAAAAAAATATATATTTTTATTATGTTATTTTCCCTTGAGATACTAGAAGATCTATCTTTGTTTACAAGTATTCATATTTCTTCTTTTGTACCCTCTGTTGCAGTTTCCCCCAGTTGCTAGAAACTGTGTTGCTTCTCTGGTTGTCTCTACTGTCAGAATGAAATCATGCTGGTGGGCCAGGAGC
>WUAM01000431.1:32325827-32354585 GCA_024336885.1 Actenoides hombroni
AGCCCTCCATCCTGTCCAAGTCTCGCTGAATGGCAGCACAGCCTTATGGTGTGTCAGCCACTCCACCCAGTTTGGTGTCATCAGCAAACTTGCTGATAGTGCACTCCATGCCCTCATCCAGGTCAGACTGACTGAGGACGGAACAGCAAGACAAGGGTCCTGTCCTGTTCCACATTCTTGAGATATTTGTGCATCTGTACAGTTCACATATTTTGATTCTGCAGAATCCAACCTTCGAGCAAAGAAACACAATTTGAGACCAGTCCTGTGGAGAAGGACTTGGGGGTACTGGTAGATGAAAATCTGGACATGAGCTGGCAATGTGCACTCACAGCCCAGAAAGCCAACCATATCCTGGGCTGCATCTAAAGAATTGCAGCTAGCAGGTTGAGGAAGATGACTCTGTCCCTCTACTTCTCTTTGGTGGGACCCCACCTGGAGTACTGTGTTCAGCTCTGGAGTCTTCAGCACAGGAAAGACATGGACCTGTTGAAGCAGGTCTAGAGAAGGGCCACGAAAGTGGTCAGAGGGCTGGAACACCTCTGCTATGAAGAAAGGCTGAGAATGTTTGTGGTCTTAAGCCCTGGACAAAGTTTAGAAACAGCTGAGGAGAAGGCTATTTGGTTCAGGCTGAAATCAGGACAGGGAGCATTTTAGGAGCTTGATAGTGTAGATGATTTCTGTTCAGGATTGTGGAACATTCCCTGCTGCCAATTAGTGGAGATATAGACATCTATTGATGCCAGGTTTTCTTCACACCTTCAGCAGTCTTCATGTCACTACTTCTGAGGTTGTCTTTAATACGGATTTGCTGCATATTTTCCCCCACACCACACCTCTCCCATTCTGGCTTCATCCCTTTCCTGCCACTCATGCCCAACACCTCTTATGTGCAGGTCTAAACCTACCATCATGAGTGTCTGCATCACCAGAGCTGCAGGACAAATTTTGTGGTGAGGCTATCTCCCTGCTTTGCCAGATGGAAGCAGAAAGCACTTTTCAAATGCTGCTGAAATAATCTCAAAAATATTATTCACACAGTTCCCTTCATGGTTTTATTCTTCCTAATTTTTTCCTTGTCACCCTTCCATGTACTAGATAACTTCCCGATGTGCTTACATTTGTACAATGTTTAACTCTCCATTTCCACATGTCCCTCTCCATTTGCTACACAGTTCATGGCAGTCATGCCGGTCAACAAGGGTTGACAGGGTCTCTCATCCTTTTCCTGGAGGATACAGGTGAAAGTAACTGACAGGTTGCATGTCAATGGCAAAGAGGAGCAAGAAAAGACCATGGTGACCATGGGCCTCAAGGTCAGTCTGTGGAAGTGTGTGCACTGAAAGGTGTTCTAAGGAATGCTAAAAGGGCTCAACTAAATAAAAGCTGTGAGTATTGCTTAGACAGAGAATGGCCTATGGCCAGAAAAAGGTCTTCTGATCTTTTTTACTGTTGTCATGAGTGAGTTGTAACAGAAAAGAAACTCCTTCATAGACAGATAGGAGTTGCTGCTCATTCACAAGCCCTGGTCCTCATGTGGAACTTTAACCACCCTGATATCAGTTAGAGAGACATCACAGCAGGGCATAAGCAATCCAGGAGATTCCTGGAATGCACTGATGATAACTTCCTCCTTCAAGCAATAGAGGAACCAATGAGGAGACCTTGTTCTCACAAACTGGGAGGGGCTAGTGGGCAATGTCAAGCTCATGGGCAGCCTTGGCTGCAGTGACCATGAGATGGACTTAAGTTTAAGATCCTAAAGGTTCTTCAGTTTAAGATCCTAAGGGCAGTGAAGAAGCAGGAGCTCAGCTAACTTGAAACTGTTGACTTCAGAAGAGCCAACTTTGGCCTCTTCAGGAACCTCCCTGGTAGTGTGCCATGGGACAAAGCCCTGGAGGGATTGGGAGTCCAGAAAAGCTGGTTGACTTTCAAGGATCATCTCCTCCAAGCTCAAAGGCACTGCTCCCTAAAAAGAAGAAATCAGGCAAAAATACCAGGAGGCCTATATAGATGAACAAGGAACTCCTGGCCAAAATCAAACACAAAAAGGGGAATCCACAAAGTGTGGAAGCAAGGACAGGTAACCTGGGATGATTACAAGGAGATTGTTCGTGAAATCAGAAACCAGGTTAGAAAAGCTAAATCCCTGAAGGAATCAAATCCAGCCAGGTACATTAGAAATAACAGAAAAGGATTCCACAGGTATGTCAGAGAAAAAAGAAGAACAAGAGAGAATGTGGGGCCTCTCCAGAGGGATACAGGTGACCTGGTTACCGAGGATATGGAGAAGGCTGAAGTACTAAACTACTTTTTTGCTTCAGTCTTCATGGGTAACCACTTGAGCCGCATCACCCAAGTCACAGAAGGCATTGATGAGGCCTGGGAGAGTGATGAACCATCCAGGATAGGAGCAGATCAGGTCTAGAAACACCTAGAGAACCTGAAGGTTCACAAGTCCATGCGACCTGATGAGATACATCCACAGGTCCTGAAGGAACTGGCAGCTGAAGTTGCTAGGCCACTAGCCATCGTATTTGAGAATTTGTGGCAGTTTGGCAAAGTTCCCTCAATGTTTATAAATATATAAAGGGTGAGTGCCAGGAGGATGGAGCCAGGCTCTTCTCAGTGATACCCGGTGACATGACAAGGGGCAATGGGTGGAAACTGAGGCATAGGAAGTTTCATGTAAACATGAGAAGGAATTTTTTCACTGTGAGGGTGATGGAACACTGGAACGGTCTGCCCAGGGGGGCTGTGGAGTCTCCTTATCTGGAGATATTCAAAACCTGCCTGGATGTGTTCCTATGTGATCTGGTCTAGGTGATCCTGCTCTGGCAGGGAGGTTGGACTAGATGATCTTTCAAGGTCCTTTCTAGCCCCTGACATTCTATGATTCTGTGATTCCCACAGGTTGGAGAAGGGAAAACATAAACCCCATTTTCAAAAAGGGAAGCAAAGAAAATCCAGGGAACTACAGACCAGTCAGCCTCACCTCTGTGCTAGGTAAAATCATAGAGCAGATCCTCCTGGTATCTGTACTAAGGCACATAATAAACAACAAGGTGATCAGTGACAGCCAGCATGGCTTCACTAAGGCCAAATCGTGCCTGACTAATTTGGTGGCCTTCTACAACAGAGTTACAACTCTGGTTGATATGGGAAGAGCAACTGACATCATCTACCTGGACTTGTGCAAGGTATTTGACACTGTCCCACATGACATCCTTTTCTCTAAGATGGAGAGACATGGATCACCTAGTGGATAAGGAACTGGCTAGAAGGTTGCACTCAAACAGTTGTCATCAACAGCTCAATGTCCAGGTGAAGACCTGTGACAAGTGGAGTTCCTCAGGGGTCTGTTCTGGGTCCAGTGCTGTTTAACATCTTTGTCAGTGACAATGGCATCGAATGCACCCTCAGCAAGTTTGCTGATGACACCAAGCCATGTGATGGACTCATTTGAGGGAAAGGATGCCATCCAGAGGGACCTTGACAGGATTGAGAAATGGGCAAATGCAAACTGCATGAGGTTCAACAAGTCAAAGTGCAAGATCCTCCATCTGGGCTGGGCCAGTCCCAGGCACAATTACAGACTGGGTACGGAATGGGTTGAGAGTAGCCCTGAAGAGAAGGACTTGGGGGTGTTGATTGATGAGAAGCTCAACATGAGCAGGCAGTGCACTCATGCGGCTCAGCAGGCCAACCATGTCCTAGGATGCATCAAGAGGAGTGTGGCCCGCAGATCAAGGGAGGTGATCCTCCCCCTTTTCTCTGCTCTCGTGAGACACTACCTTGAATACTGTGTCCAGTTCTGGTGTCCCCACCATCAGAGGGACATAGATCTGTTGGAACGAGTCCAGAGGAGGGCCACAAAGATGATCCATAGGCTGGAGCACCTCTGCTATGAGTACAGGCTGAGGGAGTTGGAATTGTTCAGCCTGGAGAGGAGGAGACTCCAACAGGGAACTTATAACTGCCTTCCAATACCTGAAGGGAACCTATGGGAAGGCTGAAGAGGGACTCTTCACAAGAGTGTCCAGCGATAGGACAAGGGGAAATGGTTTTAAACCTAAGACGAATAGGTTTAGGTTGGATCTGAGGAAGAAGTTCTTCAGTATAAGAGTGGCAAGACTTCGGAATAGATTGCCCAGAGGGGCTGTGGATGCCTTCTCCCTGGAGGTGTTCACAGTCAGGTTGGCTGAGGCCTTGAGCAACCTAGTCTAGTTGAGAGGCATCCCTGCCCATGGTGAGGACATTGGATTAGATGATCTCTAAGGTCCTTTCCAACCTAAGACATTCGATGATTCTATGATTAATTTCACTGCAGTATCCAGCTTTATGCACTGGATTTATTACTGGTTCACAGCTATGGATTCTATTTGGCTTTGTCTAAAGATGGGAGAAATAGCATTTCTCTTACACCACTTCTTTTTTTTCCTATTTCTGGTATTCTATGGAGGGTAGGAGTGATTTAAACATACGTCGAGGGCCTCTTTTAAACTGTCTTTGCAATTTGCAGAAATATAAGAGATATGAGTATAGTAAGGAAGAGTACCCATCTCTTCTGATATTTTTGTAGCTCTGTGCTAGCAGTAGGTTAAGACAGATTAACTAACACTGAAAATTTGTCTTGAATGGATGGACTATGGAACTCAGTACAGTTACAGTCTTTGGCTTATGTAATTTCTTAGCAAGCTTTTTCTGTTTGAGAGGCATCAGGAGAGGTGCATATAACAGTCTGCTTTTTGGAATTCCTCTCATAGTTCAGCTCTTTTTCATGCTTGCCTAAATTTTCCATTTAGCTGGGAAACAACACTTCAGAAGACTTCACATGTGTGGAACTGCAGGTGGTCAATGAGATGCTGGTGAGTGCATGCTTTCAAAAGCAACTTCCATAACTAACATGTTACAGTCCATACTCCACTGTCGATTCACCATGTAATGAAAATCGCCTTTGCATTAACATTTGTTTATCTCTGATTCAAGTGTATTCCAGGACCTACTGATTATGGAGCAATAGTGAAACCATTTCTGGTAACAAGATCATGATGCCATACTATGGCATGTTATTATTTTATCTAGCAAATCATCTTCCTTTCATTTTCCCAGTTTTAAAAATTTTTTACTAGTTAGTAAAGAAAAATAAATTCTCAACATAGTTTCTGTTTGTTTATTTTGGCCCAGACTGCTTTGGCTTTGAAGACTTCCAAATGCACACTATTTCAAATGGGAATAAATGCATGTCATGTTAATAACAAATCCTAAGTGGGTTTTAGTTTTTGCCTATAGGACATTTATTTCCTTTTCTATTAAAAATATTTTCAATTGTTCTGCATATACTTTTAGATTTGTACATATATTTCATTTTGTTGATATATTGTTTGAGTACCCTAAAAATGGGGTTATGGGCTTGGAAAATGAAGGAGAAATATGTTGTTGTACACAAAACTTTTATTGTAGAAAGAGTCTCTTAAAATTCTGTAAACTCAAAAGTCTCTGATACACAACATCAAATCAGTGCGTAACAGGAGAGTGGATATGCATACCACACCAGTGCAGAACACATGACATGACCCATGGTCATCTGGCATTCCTTCATTCCAAAGCCACATCACCCTGCAATAAGGGATGTGGGAGAAGGAGGCATCCCTCATTTTCCCTGGTCACCTCCCCTTAGCCCCAGAGGGAGATGATGGGATTTCTGTATGTGTGTGCCAGATCTATAAGCTGTCTATTGGGATAATGTATGCGACCAGAGCCTGCCATTATCTTCTCAGATAATGAGAAGATAAGAAGTGTGTAAGAGTTCACTATGTAAGCTGCAGGATGGACAGGACCAGGTGTTTCCCTATACAGTGATGTTTTCACTGCTGCCTGCACATTCTTCCATTATCCTATGGTCAATAGTCATCATGGTAGGAGCAGGTCAATGGGATTCTTTGAAGCACCAGTGAAATCACATGTTTTATTCATCACCATGTCATGAAGACAATGAAGTCTTTGTTGTCTCAAAAGGCAATCATCAGATCCCTTCAACAATGTGACAATACCCACCTTTGCCAATACTTTATATATATACACATACACGTACACATACATGTACATATGTTAAGTACTACTGGAATAGCAGCCTCAGCAATTCACTTTCCACATGCTCATTTGATGGGCAAGTAATATGCATGTAACTACCATTGATGACCTTACTGACACTTGGCAGATTCAATTGCAGTCAGCTGCTATATCAGGGACTTTTGAAGAATTGTCCTATAACCCAGAGGTGTCACTTTCATGCCTGACTTTGTATGGTGTTACTCTAACAAATGAAGCAGAAAAGGCAACAGGGGTGAAGCACAGGGTCGTGGAGTTGAATCTTGATGCAAATAAGATGATAGATGCAGATGAGGAAATGGATGGAACTTTCTGTTTGAGAAAAATGATGTAAAGATAGAGAGAATAAAAGTATAATTTTATGATGTAGAATTGGGAAATATTTCTCCCAAAGAGGACAGGAATTTTTGAGAAGACATATGAATATAGTATTGCCAAAATAATACCAGGTGATAGAGGCATCAGATAGGAGTGTGCATGAAAAGCTGATGAGAATTCAGTGTGGAAAAAGGAAAAAAAGTGAATTAGTGGTGAAGTTATTGGACCAGACTCCAGGACTACCAGATTATAGACATGTACATTTTGTTTTCCTGAAGGAAGAAAGAAAGCATGCTATGACACTTCTATTACAATAACTTTGACAATCTTGTTAAAGAACCAAAAACATTTGCAGATGGAGGTCTCACTGATGTTGAGTCTCTTCAGCATTGTCAACCTGTCAGCAGATCTGGGCCCTTTTGAACTGTTCTGTCAACAAGGAGGCAGGGCACAGGTAAATCTAACTGTAGCTTCCCTTATGAGGGAACTAGAATTACCTTTCTTCGAAGTATGTTAAAAAGGGCTATAACAGAATATTTTTATTCCTTTGGAACTGTTCTGGAGTTAGAATCATAGAATCATTCTGGCTGGAAAAGACCTTTAAGATCATCAAGTCCAACCATCAACCTAGCACGGCCAAATCCACTGCTAAACCATGTCACTAAGCACCACATCTACTTATTTTTTAAATACCTCCAGGGACAGGGACTTCACCACTTCCCTGGGCAGCCTGTTCCAATGCCTGACAACCTTTTCAGTGAAGAAATTTTGCCTAATGATCAATCTAAGCCTCCCTTGGTGCAACTTGAGGCAATTTCCTCTTGTCCTACCACTTGTTACTTGGGAGAATTGTCTGACCTTCACCTCACTACAACCTCCTTTCAGGGAGTTGTAGAGAGTGATAACGTCTCCCCTAAACCTTCTTTTCTCCATGATAAACAACCCCAGTTCCCTCAGCCACACCTCACAGGACTTGTTCTCTAGACCTTTCATCAGCTTTGTGGCCCTTCTTTGGACATACTCCAGCACCCAATGCCCTTCTTGTAGTGAGGGGCCCAAAACTGAACACGATATTCAAGGTGTGTCCTCACCAGTGCTGAGCACAGGGGGACACTCACTTCTCTAGTCCTGCTGGCCACACTATCTCTGATAAAAGCTGGGATGCTGTTTGCCTTCCTGGCCACCTGGGCACACTGCTGGCTCACATTCAGCCAGCTGTTGACCAGCACCCCCAAGTCCTTTTCTGCCAGGCAGCTTTCCAGCCACACTTCCCCAACCTGTAGCACTGCCTGGTGTTGTTGTGACCCAAGTACAGGACCTGGCACTTGGCCTTGTTGAACCTCATACAATTGGCTTTGGCAGCTCTTCAAGCTCTTTGCATAATTCTGTAATATAGCTTATTTTCTTATTTCTCTTCACTCCTTGTGATAAAAAATTCTGATAAATACATTTTTCTACAAAAAGCTGTGTAAGTCTTGCAACAATTATGTATTCACTGTTCAACAGAATGGATGCTTCTGAGAAAAGTATCTCTCAGAAGTCTCATTTTAAAGTTATTCTTAGCAAATTCGCCATTTCAACAGATGGACTAGAGAAGAGATGGGACTAAGGTGCATAGTGGTGGAAACAGGACTGTGATGCAGAGTTCCCCAAAATACTCATGTCATATGAATTACACCTCCTATATAGCTATGCAACCCAGTCACTCAGTGTATGGCAAGTCATTTAGGAAGCAAAAGTAACTAATAAAATAAAGATGACAATGCATTTTATACTTCTGGAAAATTTATTTAGAACAAAATTGACCCCATAGCCAACGTTGCATTGCTAATAATGCAGAGTAATGTACATACACAAATAACTAGCCAATGATGACAAAAAGTTGACATAATTCCATGGTAACTTCATTAGTACAAAAATTAGGTTTTAACACTTTTAAGTAAGTGTTTCAAAATGGTCAGTATTTAGTGGTATCTCTTATTCTGATAAAATGACCTTATATTTTAGTAGATTGGTTTTTACGATCTGTCCTTCATGCACTACATGTTTTTAATTCCCATCTAATTTTGGTGTTCGTGGCTCAACAGTGACCGGAGGTAGCTCAACCTGACTGGTATTCTTCAGATCTACAGCATGAACCATCCTCATTAGCACTGGCTAATTAACCATCCTGATTAGCACAGTTTTTGAAGTCCCACATTGTGTTTGGCCTGTCAGGACCTCTGAAATTATTTATTTCAGAGCTTTAAGTCCGACAGGACTGTGAAATGAACATTTGTGCTGATATATCACAACTCACTGCACTTCATTGTATTAAGACACGTATTTGACAAAATTATTATTTCAGAAAAAGTAAATTGATTCAAAGATGATTATTCACAAATACCCTTGAAAGCTTTATTTTGGTATTTATGCTCAGTGCTGTGTTTGTCTCCAGTTCAAATGTGTCCAGATTCATATTCCTGATGTAAGTTCCTTTGAACTTTTTCTCCACTAAATTAGATACCTCTGTAATATCTAATTTTTGCTCCCAGCAAAGATAAACACAGTAATCAGGTTATCTCTAAAACTGCTTTAAGTAACTAAGGAGGCATTTTGTTCAAGTCTGAAGTATTTTTGTGGCTCTTTTGTGCATTTTAATGGCTCATTTTAAAAAGTCATTTAAAAGATTCTTTGCTGTTGACTAATATGAAACTCACCAGCACCATATTATGAAAATAATATTCTCAGCTCCTACTCACTAATCACCTGATTCTTATACACAAGGATTGAATAATTCACTTTTGCAATACCATCATACCTTTAAGTTTGCTGTCTTTAAAATCCATATAAATCTCAGCGTTTTCCAAGATATATCAAGGTTCTGGAGCAGGGAAAACTTTCCCTTGGTAAAGGAGGATCATATTAGGGACTATTTAAATTAACTGGACATACGCACTGGACCTGATGGGATGTACCCACAACTGCTGAGGGTACTGGCCAATGTCATTGCAAGGACACTCAATTATCTTTACAAGGTCATGGCAACTGGGGCACGTAACTGAGGACTATAAGAAAGCAAATGTCAGTCCAATCTTCAAAAAGGACAAGAAGGAGGATTCATGGAACTACAGGCTGGTCAGCCTCACCTTGATTACTGGGAATGTGGTGGGGCAAATACTCATTGATACTATTTCGAAGCATAGGAAGGACAAGAAGGTGTCTGGAGCAGTTAACATGTAATTGCAATGGAGAATTTGTGCCTAACTAACCTGATAACCTTCTGCAATAAGATAAGTGGCTTGATGGCTGAGGGGAGAGCAGTAGATGTCTCATCTTTAATATGTCTTTCAACACCATCTCACATTAATATCCTCATTGATCAACCAGTGAAGTGATCTGAACTACTGAGCTCAAATGGTTGCGATCAGCATTATAAAATGCAGCTGAGGCCAGTCACTGAGGGTGGTGGAACACTGGAACAGGTTGCCCAGGGAGCTGATGGAGGCCCTATCCCTGGAGACATTCAGGTCAGGCTTGATAAGGCTCTGAGCAACCTGGTCTAGTTGAGGATGTCTCTGCTTACTGCAGACTAGATGACCTTTGGAGGTCCCTTCCAGCCCAGGGCATTCTATGATTCTATGATGCACTGGGCTGTAGTGCTGCCAGGGCCAAGTGGTTCTGCCACTACCGTGTTTGTTAGTGCAGTGCCAGGTTAGCATGGCTGCCTCTCTACAATGCAATAAAGCAATGCTCCCTGGGGTCTAGTGAAGCAAGTGTCTCATGAATCTCATTATTTTCTCTGTTCTTAGGCACACCGCTACCTTCAGTAGCTTTAAATACTTGCTTTTTTATTTTCTCCATATACTGTAATTTAATTTTTTGGCTTGGTTTTCCATTTTTAAATTATCCCAATAATTTTAACCAATAGCTTGGCTATGTCAGGGCAGAAATCTTGAGAAAGATTTCTGTATTCTTTCAACTTTTACATTTATGTCCCAGGCTTGACAGTGAAAAAAAATTAGCAAAGTCTTGATCCTTCCAAGATTGCAAAACTATTTATAGAATCGACTGTCTGGTACATTTGAGGGGTTGAAGAAGTTTTGCATTGCTGAAAAAAAAAGAAAAGAGATAAAATGGAATGGTTAGCTCTTCAAACGTCCAAGCACTCCAAGAAAATGTCTTTCCTGGCTTTTCCAGGTTATTCTGTAACACATTTTCTCAGAAAAAGTGTAATTTATATAAAAATTCAGTTTGAAAATATTTTCATAGATAGCATTAGATAGTATTTAATGCCATCTGATTCTTCAGTCTTTAATATGTAGTGGCATTGACAAAATCACAGGTTAATATGCCATCTCTGTAAATAAACAGGGAAGGTTTTTGCTTTGTGGAGAAGTCTTAGTATGCACCTGCCTGTTTCAAGCTACATACTGCAGGTTTCCTGACTGAAAATAATTACTCTTCTCAAATGCAATTACTGTCCCTGACCCATAAGCAATCAAACTTAGGAGAAGAGGAAGTGAACAGACTGCCAGGAGGTAATCCAGGGATCAGAAGTCCCCATATATCACCCCATATATCATCTAGTCACCTGTATCTGCCTATGTGCCTGCTCTCACCTTGTGGTAAAAGTGAGTTCAACAAGAGGTGATCTATTTGCCACATTGTTTGGATATTAAATCAGACAGTAATGCATAGTAGCATGGGCAATTATGAGAGAGCTGACACACTGTAGATTCATACTGTACCTTAGCCTGCAGGAACTGGCTGAAATATTCATCTCTTCAATTTACCTTCCTAGTATTAACATGAGACTATACACAGTTTCATCTCAGAAGACACGTAAGGTAAAGACTAGGGCAAAACCAGATGTAATGTTTATGATTTTTACACATGGAAACACAGATTCCAATGAAACAGTCAATGTGGTTTGGTATATGAGAAAATTTTGTTACATATATCTAATTCTGGGTGAGAACTCAGCAGATTTTTTTAAGGTGTTTTATGTTTGGTTGGTTGGGGTTTTTTTTGTGAAGAAATGCAATAAATTAGGCACTCAGCTGCTATGCACTTCAGAAAGACAACAGGTACTTTTTTTTGACAAAATAGGACTCAATATTTCATAGAGCACTCAGAGAATAATATAAGCTATATGGCATTGGATTTGTTCAACCGTGAATACTTGATTCATTCAGTTTAGGATTGGACAACAAAAATCTTCCACCTTATCCACTTAGATTACATTGGATTTGCACGTTACAGTGAGTAGTTCTCTACTACTGCTTTGATAAGTTTTTGAAATTTACCTTCTATTCTTTTAAGTTATCATTTATTTTTGGAAGGAATAACACTGGTGAGTAAAACAGCTTTTATTTGTAATTTGCTTTTCTAAGGCACCTTGAAAGTGTTAGTTTATATTTTTGTTTGAAGGAGTTGGTATTAAGGCATGAGATGTGACTGTATTGGTTAGTGACTGGGTAAGTAGGAGTACCTGTAAACACTCAGGATGTAGGCTTTATCACTGTTCTCTTTACAGAAATGATAGAGATCATGCACTGAAACCACTTTCAACATCTGTAGGGTAGTTTTCCTTTGCATCAGTCATTGATAGGTCAGATTAATTGCTAATTCAAGCATATCCCAGTCATCTCTTCCGCATACTTTTCCTCTATGCTAGCTTAGTCCTTGAGCTTTGCTGCTACATTGTTCAACACTCAGGCCATATTCAATGGGTTCAGTACTTTCTAAACATCCACTGGGATTTCAGATATTAATGGCTTGAAGTTTCCAACATAATTCTTCCAACAGTGTTAAGCCTGAAGGGTTCTTGACAGGTTGGAAGTCCTTGCAGTGCTTCCTTGTTCATAGAGGTTTATCTCTTTTCACAATCAAGATATTTCATTTAGTCATAATTAAATTCCCTTTTTGCTACTGCAAACAGACAAAAGCTTTTCAAATTAGTTTTCATGCTGAGTCTACCTAAGCATACACTGGAGCATCCTTTGGCTACATCAGCATAAGGAACCTCTTCTCCGAGAATGAGGCTAAGCGCCAATGTCCTACCAAGTGATTACTGTAGCCTGTGATCAAATTTTCCTAGTATGTATGAAATCACTTGCATAGGTAGGGTCAAAATGTCAGCAAATGTACCTACCCGTGACTCTGCTTCAGTTTTGAAGGACATAATATAAGTACTGCTAAGATCGTTTTCACTTAAGACAATGGCCTTAAGGTCCTCTAAGGTGTCATAATCTTTGACTATCAACTTTCCCAGGACATGCGGTAATAAAATGGACAACTAATGCGGTCCCTAAACAGCATCAGAAATGTGTATTGCCATGATGACTCTCCTTCATTTTTTGTATTTTTCCTTCCTTTATTTTGTATTTGTCTCCATGGGGACAAGTCCTCTTGTTATTCTACAGTATGAAGTCCTCTTGTGATTCTATGGTATGGAACAACTGGTTATTCTCATGTCTTTGCTTTTAAAAAGGTTTTGTTTTGTATTACCTCTGGGCATTGTGAAAACAAGTGTTACTGTAAGCCTACAAGTAGAGCAGCCTTTCCAAAGAGCCTGAAGTTGCCTGGGCAAGTTTAGCCCTCCAGGTAGCGTACACCACTGTCTCCTCCAGCCTATCCACGTGTTCACCCACAAATGGGACACACAGCAGCAGCATTGGTAAGTACCACTATGTGGGCTGTAATCTGGCTAGCTCAGTTAACCACAGCATTAATAATCATAACATCAGCAGTAGCTGGGGCTATACCACGACTACAAAATTAACAGGTTACTGGCCCACATTGTGCTGCCATGTCTTGACTGCTATGTTACCTCTGCTTACTGGATTAAAGCTAACTTGTGCATATCTATTCATGCTGCTCACACACTCAAAGGAAAGCAAGGTGAATAAAGCCTTCTAATCTCTATTTATTGGTATCATGTGTCTGGACATTTGCTAATGGCTAATTTCAACTCTCATGCTTTTGATTAAATCACTCTTGGTGGTTGGTTCCTTTGCGCCATTAATCTATGGGTTCCTTTTGGAGTAACCTCATTCCTTGAGAAACTGTGGGAGGAGGTGTTGCTGCAGTGAGTTAACATAAGTACAGTTTGCTACCCAAGCCACTGTTCCTTTCCTAATTTTCTGCTGCTTTCATGCCCCTTCAATTAAAGACGTGCGCAGCTCAGCATGCAAGATCTGATTCCCAATGAAGTGGCCTGATTTTTCATCACCACCTTCTTGCAAACCTGTCCAGATAGAATAAAGGAACCAGCTCTGTACAAAATCATGATCATCTTTTAAATCACAGTCAGATTCATGTGGGTCAAGCAATACTTTCCACCAGTCTGTACTGTGCTATGTATTACAGATATTCCTTATAAATGCTACTTGTGTACCAGAAGCAACAGTGACAGCATGAAGAACCATGCAGGATAGTGCATGACTTCCCAGCTTGACAGTTCTCAGCAGTGTATGGGAGCTCACATTGCTCTCTGTTGCTGCCCTTGGGCTGCTCTCAATAACCAGGTTAGCTCATTTAAGATGAGTTAAAATTAAGAGCTCTACAAAGATGTTCTGAGGTGGATCTTTTGGCTTTCATGCTGCTATTTGCAGTTGTGATAAAAATCAGTTACATATTTATTCCTCATAATAAGATCTTAAAATGCACCTCATGTTTGGCAGGCTTAGATCATTTTTTTCTGCTAAATATCGTATGAGGCTCCATTCTGGGCAATCTGTCTGGTAACAGCCTTCACTAGCTTTGCTTCATTATGTCATCTTGAATTGCATTTTTGGCTAGAATAGTCAGTCCTTTTTGTGGAAAACATCATCCAGTATCATTTTTTTAGCCCTTTTTAATAATTGAACATTGGGAACAAGACTTCTTTGTTCAGATTCAATTTTAATTTCCTTCATGCCATACAGAACAGCATTTCAATCAATTTTGTGTCTATTCTAAGATTTTATTTTTGCTTCTCTTTGATGAAAATTAGAATCTTTTATTTTTAATTCCAGCAATGGTTACAATCCCTAATATTTCAAATCTTACCATTCTTCATTGTTTGCATGGTCTCATATTATGAAAACAAAAAAGCTCTTTATGTCCATTTAACATGAGGTATTCCCAAAATAGCCAAAGAAACAGTTCCCTTAAATGATTATTCTTCAGTTAACTAAAGCTTTCTTTTTTTAAATAAGAAGATGTAGGAAATTAAGTCTTAATTTTAAATCTATCACACTTCAAAAACTTGCAGAGAAAGTAATTATTTTCTAGAAACATTACAAATCAACAAGCTTCAACTCAAGGGAATTACTATTTTAAAGAAAATAAATTGAGAAAAAATAGTTCACAGCACAGAAAATGAAATAAAACAGTTTTACACGCTGCAATCTGTGGAGAGTGTTAGGGATTATTTGGCTGTATTGGTAATTAAAAGCCAATCTACATAACTTCCAACTTTAGCAGTACCCACAAGCGGATACTTTTCTGAGACTGCAACAAACAGTTTGTATCTCAAACTCATTATCCCTCTTTGGCATGGTGTGATTAATCCCTATTTCCTATATGATTAGAAATAACAGGTCCCACTTTCTCAACAATACTGATGAGTAATAATTACAATGTACCTCCAAAGAGTGCTCAAGGCATTAACATGAAGATGATGCAACACAAAGCTGACCTATCTCTGTAGTACTAGGATCTGTTGATTCTGAATTTAATATTAATTGTTGTTCCAACTGAATATTATAGTATGATACATTGTTATTTTTTTCTGGCTTTACAAATAAAATTAATTACATTTTGTCCCCATGTCAGTTTTTACAAACTGCCTGAATTTTTAATGGTTTTCTGAACCACTTCCAAATTGTAAATAACTTTGTGATAACATAATAACTTTGTGATAATGCGGTAACCAGAAGCCACAGTAATGCTTTTGATGCAGTCTGTCCAGGGCTGTTAAGAAAAAAAAGATAGGAAAGTCTGAATCTCTGATCTCTCTGCTAATTCTGGCAATAAAAGTATTCAAATTCATGTCTCTGCTATCCTGGCTGAAATGATTCTGTGATTCTGCGACTGGCTTCTTTGTTAGCACATCATTAATCACAGAATCACAGAATGTTAGGGGTTGGAAGGGACCTCTGAAGAGTCAAGTCCAACCACCCTGCCAGAGCAGGACAAAACCAGGGCAGAACATTCAAAAATGAATCCAGACAGGTCTTGAAAGTCTTCAGAGAAGGATACTCCAAAACCTCTCTGAGGAGTCTGTTCCAGCGCTCTGTAACCCTTACAGTAAAGAAGTTCTTCCTCGTGTTGAGGTGGAACTTCCTGTACTGAAGCTTGAATCCATTGCCCCTCGCCCTACCACAAGGCACGAGTGAAAAGAGGTTGTTCCTGCCTTCTTGACACCCAGCCCTTATGTATTTATGTATTAGGCCTTACGTATTAGATCCCCTCTCAGTCTTCTCCTCTCCGGACTAAAAAGCCCCAGGTCTCTCAGCCTTTCCTTGTAAGGCAGGTGTTCCAGCCCCTTAATCATCCTTGTAGCCATCTGTCAGACTCTCTCAAGTAATTTGCTATATAGTTTTGTGTGTACTTAAGTTCCCCTAACAGATGAAAATGTCCAGTTAAAATGAGCAGGTGAATGCTTTGAGTCTTCCACCAATGCTAAGTGTGAGACAAATGCCAAATGCTGCATGTTGTTAACAAGTGAGTTGTTTACTCATTATTACTGGCAAAAACAGTGAGAACATTCAAGGTAGAAATGAATTTATCCAGTTCATAGAATCATACCACTTTTGTGGTTTGGATTGGAAGGGACCTTAAAAATCATATACTTCCAACCCCTTCCCGCCATAGCTAGGAACACCTCCCACTAGACCAGGTTTCTCAAAGCCCCATCTAACCTGGAGTCGAGCCCATCTAGTGATGGAGCATCCACAACTTCCCTGGGCAATCTGTTCCAGTGTTCCACCATGCTCAGAGTAAAGAATTTCTTAATTTCTAATCTAAGTCTACCCTCTTCCAGTTTGAAGCCATTACTCTTCATCCTATCACTACAAACCCTTGTAAAAAGTCCCTCCCCAGTTTTCTTGTAGGCCCTCTTCAGATACTGGAAGGCTACAGTAAGGTCCTCCTTAGACAGCCTTCTCTTCTCTAGGCTGAACAATCCCCAACTCTCTCAGCTGGTCCTTGTAGGAGGTGTGTTCCAGCCCTCTGATCATCTTCATAGCCCTGCTCTAGACCTGCTCCAACAGATTCATGTCCATCTTGCGTTGGAGGCTCAAGAGCTGGACACAGTACTCCAGGTGGGGTCTCACCAGGGGGGAGTAGGGGGGCAGAATCATCTCTCTCAACCTGCTGGCCAGAATTCTTTTGATGTAGCCCACAATATGGTTGGCTCTCTGGGTTGCACTCACACGTTGTTGACTCATGTTGAGCTTTTCATCAACCAGCACCCCCAGTGTGGAGCTGATTTCCAGGAATAGGTGATATTTTGAGAGTAATTGATCTGGATGTTTTTATCATACTGCTGGGAAAAGATCTGAACCAGTTTGAGAGACTCCCTTCACTGAGGGAGCTTACTTTCCCTGTAGCAGAGTGCATCAAAAGGAGTGTGTATTTGAGCCGCACCATTTTGGCTCAGCATCTCACTTTTGCTGGGATTACAGAAGTATGCTGCATTCTTCACCAGCATTATGGAAGTAGTGGCCTCCAACAAAAGAGAGAGAAAACAGGGTGAAAAGCAAAATTCCTGAGAACTCTGTCAGAGTCCTTAATTGCTTAAAATGGCGATTGTTTTTGGGAGTAGTATGACATGGTTATGTCATTGTGTGACACGGAATCATAGAATTATTTAGGTCGGAAAAGACCTCCAAGATCATCAAGTCCAACCTTCTACCCAACACCTCTATGGCCATTAGACCATGTCCCAAAGTTCTACATCCACACATTTTTTGAACATCCCCAGGGATGGTGACTCCACCACTTCCCCAGGCATCCTGTTCCAATGTTTAAACTTTGAGTGAAGAAATTCTTCCTAATATCTAATCTGAACTTCCCCTGGTGCAACTTGTAGTCATTTCCTCTTGTCCTGTTGTCAGTTACTAGGGAGAAGAGGCCAATACTACCCTCACTACAACCTCCTTTCAGGTAGCTGTAGAACATAGTTCTCCAAAATGGGAACTCCTTAGTTCTGTTTGTAAAGTTATTATGGGGTGAGAGGTTTCTGCTCTTTGGTTTGGTATTCTTTATTTATCATGTAGAGTTTCTAATACAAAACAAAAATTAAATAATTCAGTTTTTCTTTAGATTAGATTCCTTCAGATTTCAGAACCAAATCTTTTATTAGAATTGGTATTTGTTTTTTAGAGTTATCTTAGATATTTTTCATTCATTATTGCTATTTTAATTAGGGGTATTTATTCATAAAATTAAGAAAAAACAATAAAATAATAATAGAATCATAGAATAGTTTCGTCTGGAAGAGACCTTCAAGATCATCTATACTTCCCTTGCAGCATTACTGATTGCCCACTTTGTCATTCTTTTTGGATGGCTGTGGGGCTTTTTTTAGAATTTTTTTTTCCTTTCTGATTCTATGTGGTATTCTTCTAAGGTATCTACATGTTACTCCCTTTAACTCCTCCCATTCACTTATCAATTTCACTAGCTTTTCATCAGTTCCCTTTTTATAAAATTGTTGAAAAAGGATGGTGGGAAAAGAAGTAGCTGGTGGCATAGATATGGAGTTGTACCTACCCCTGAGGAGCAGGGGAAGTGTTCCCACCTGTTGGATTTATTGTCTGAAGGCCTGACCTTGTCTAGGCTTGTTGGACCTTGCCTTCTTGGATGTGGTCATTCTCAAAGACTTTCTGTCGCTTTAGGTCTATTGTTTTTCCCAGCAGATGATTTCTGGAAAATCAACCCATCTGTTGGCTTTTTTTTCTATTACTAAATATCATAGTTACATGGGCTTATAGAAGCTGCATATGAAATCAGCCTGATAAGAACTGACTTCTTTGTTAAATACTTAGAATACATTGTGCTCTTCTGGTTAAGAGTATCATTTAGATTACCCAAATCTAGATTTTGCCATCACTTTTTCAGGACCAAATTCACAATTATATGCTAAATCATTTACTTTCACTTTCACTGGTTGTGCTAAAGGAGTCATCAAATGAGACTTTTAACAGTTGCAAGGGTCTGATCAGTTACACAGTCTGAGGAGTGGCATGCCCAGCATTTTATAGATCTCCTAACCTTCTAAAGACCCCACAGTCACACAGACTGGCAAATTAGCAGGAACAAATCTGTATCCTATTTTCTCTGCAGGATTCTACACTCTGACAATGAACAAATGCGGTTTGGTATTTGCCTTTTTTTTTTTGGTTTTTTTTTTTTTTAGATGCTGAAACAAGAAGTGTCTGATACCATAGCTGTATGTCATATTTCAGCTATAATGGTGATTGCTGTTTAGGTGTCTGTTACACCTCTTTTGAAAGGTGTATGTTAAAGTGACTGATGCACATTATTGCGTTATGGCCACCTACTCTTTGAAATACTCTAATAATACAGTGAACAAAGGTAACATGTTGTAATAACATTAGGTACTAATCTGGTATCATGAACAAATGCAGCTCTTACCCATCCGCATTCTTAAATTTACTACTTGAGCTGCTCAAGTAAAACTCTGTTTACTCAGTTCTTTCTCACAGTCTAAGTATTTTCTCCAAAACCTGACAATAACAAAGTCTTAAGTCAGTTATTTATGAGGAAAAATGTCAAGAAAAGATGTTAACCAAACTCAAGTCTCAGATTTCTTAAACTGGAAGGCATTCACAGATGATGTCCCTGTGCCCACACCCCTTATTATTCTCATTAAAAAGTAAATTGCAGTCTCTTAGGGCTTTCTAAGGGAGAGGTGAAAACAGATTCAGGTTTCTCTGACCAAGCTTAAACCAGTCACATAGAAACCACATCAGTCTAAGGGCTGTATGGAGGAACACCATGCACAAACTAGCATGTGCTGCATCTCAGTCAGGTTTCAGAGGACCATCCCAGTACAACTGGTCTCCATCCATATCCAACTGGACCAGAATGTGGGCAGTAAAGACTGTACCTTGTAGCTATATGACTAATTGCCCTTAACTGACCACTTCTGCCAAAGCTTTAATCACAGAAGTGATTTATCTACAGTTTTACAGGTCAAAATTCAGATTTCAAATGTCACTAAGGAACTGTGACAAGTTTAATAGGTTTTATTTCAGTTAACATATATTATCTGACATTTTTGGAAATATTCAAGATTGACTTAATATAAAATGTACTGCAGTAAACTTGGCAATGGTACCATGCTTAGCTGCTATAAAAGGACACGCAAAAGAAAATTTCTGACAAATCTGTTCTTTTTCCATGGACATCCAACAGGATCTATGAATCCAGCATGACCCGAAGTTTTGAACCTGTTCAACAGATTGTTCTCACGATTTCTCAACTATGTTCTTTTCTAGTTATTTCCAGCCCACAGGAATCTGTAACTCAGTATGGCCATATATGAAGTAAGCTGCTGAACAGCACCGGCTGGATCTGATGAAATCAATATGTACAGCTGGGTATTATCCTCCTACTGAAGCTACCACAACTCTCATATCATCACGGATTTCCTGTGTGGCCTCATACATACATTGTACTGGCCAGATAACAGAACAAAACACAGGAGGACTCCAGCTGAAAAGTCATCCATGGCAGATTACTAATTACCCAGTATGCAGGTGAGCAGTTGCCTATTGTTGCACTCAGTGCCAACCTGTAGAGGCTGACACTACAATAGGTCTATAGTTGTTACTGTTTGAAGTGGGTATATATAATAATATACTTTCCCTCAAAGATTAGTGCAGCTATTGCATGCCAAAGAAAACCTGAAATGAGAAAGTTCTTAACGTGATGGAATTGTTATTGGGATCTCTGAGGTTGATGCTTAGACCTGTTTTGGGCATCCTGTATGACTTAAGGTATGCCACTCACTTTTCCAATATAAGATGTGAATAGTATTTCTCTGTCTTACATAGTTGCTAAAACCAAAATTCTCAGATATTTCCAAGGTATTCTGATAAGATGGCCATGCATAGAAAAGCATCTAAAAATGAAAAGGCCTGACAGGATGAAAATGGATGTTTGAACTGTGTAGCAATTCATCATTGAGACATACAGACTGCTTTCTTAATTCCAAGGGGAGTATGTTGAAATTTGGAAAGTGGGTGATCAGCTGAAATAAAGCCATTGAGTTTTTAACTTAAAATCAAAATACAGATCATCTGGTGAAAACATATATCCATGAAGGCAAAAAGCAGGTAACAGGTTAGGAGATACAGCAGAGGACAGGATGAGGAGAAATGGTATTGCTTGTAGAAGGAAGCAGTTTAGAAATAATTTGCTTTACCTTATTGAATTGAGTGCAAGTCACTCCTTTAGACTAAGATAGCTGCAGAAGTTCCCTCAACAGTCAGCTGAGAGGCAGAAAGACACCTTCAGAGAGACTCTCACCTCAACTGCAGTCTGAAAGGACATAGGGTTAGACAGTCTTCCCTGCACTGGCTGCAAAAAGAACGTGGATCACTAGCTTTGTCTGTTTAGCTACCTTTCAGATAGCTCAGAGGAGGTAAAATTAACCCTATCCTCCCATTTTGATATTTTTTTTTCATTTAGTAGACAAAAGCTTAATGTTAGAAGTTATCTCAAATTGTAATAATGAACAATCAGACATTGCACCACCACATGAATAAAGGTGTGTCTTTATTATAAAGTATAATTAACCCTATCTTCTCCATAGCTCTTTCTTTTGCAACTGCTAGTTGGGTTTTGGCAGATGGCAGAGGTTTATATCCGGATTAACTAAGTCTTGTTTGATAGAATTTGAATATTGTTTGAGACCAGTACTCCTTAAGCAGCAAAGCAGAAAGAGAAGAACAAAGACAGAAAAAGAACAGAAAGTGGGAGAACAAGAAAAAGATTTATATAAGTGATAAGAAGAGTCACCAGAAATAATTTCTCCGACTCCCCAGGAAGCACACACTGTGAAGAAAAAAATCTGACTGAAAGAACCTTTGCAAGATGAGACCCATGCTTTCCAAGTGATAAAGAGTGCTGATCAATTCTTGAACACCAAGAATATGTCTCTTGTGAGTCTTGTAGATTCACAGAGTTCAAGGTGGAAAGGACCATTGGATTATCCACCCTGATCTCTTCTTAGTGCAGTTTAGAAATTTTCATGTGGTAGCTCTACTAATGATCAGAGTAAGTTATGCTAAACATAACATATTGTACTACGAGCCTCAGCTTAATTGTGAAAAGCAAGAAAATGCATGCATTTCTTTCCAGAATGCATCTTTTCCCATTTCTCAGCTCTTTTTCACTGTCCTTGCACTTCCCTTTCTCTGTTCCAGTTTCCTCCCAAATACAGAACCCACCTCTGATTCCTTTTTCTCCATTGATCCTAGATTTGATAAATCTATATTCAAAAGTGCTATGACTGGCACCATTACTGAAGTGATCTCATAATGTGGTGGTGCTGTTCCTGATGTGGTTATGTAGGTGCTCTTGGTGTTTTATGATCGTACTCTACAAAATATGCTCTTTTCAAAATTATCTACTTCAACTACCTCTGTAGTTTGGTTATTCTTCATACAGATCCCCCATAACCACATGTGAGATTCAGCCATCTCTCAGAGGGCGATCTGTCGCTTCCGTCAGCTTCTCACAGTGTTATGTCCAGCAATTTCTCATCACGTTCTCTAGATTTCCATGTCCTGCTCAGTCAGCTTAACTTCAGACCAGGACTTAATCGACAGCACAACCGTTTGCCTGTTGCCTTAACACCATATTTGTATGAAGTTTATTGGCAGCCATTTTGTATTACTGGTGTGGTTTAAACCTAGCTGGCAACAAAGCACCATGTGGTGCATCCCTGGTGGGATGGGGAAGAAAAACAGAAGAAAAAGGTAAAACCTTGTGAGTTAAGAACAATTTAGTAGAACACCACAAGGACAGAAGTAGTAATAATAACAATAAAAACTAATAAAAGAATGTACAAAGCAAGTGCTGCACAATGCAATTGCTCACCACCCAGAACCCCATGCTCAGCCTATTTCCAAGCTATGATCTCTCCTCTTCCCCCAACCAGCTCCCCGTTATATACTGAGCATGACACCATAAGGTATGACATATCACCTCCTAGTTCAGGTCAGCTGTCCTGGCTGTGTCCCCTTCCCAGCTTCTTGTGAAAATTAACCCTATCCTAGCCAAACCCAGGACATTATCCACCCCTTATTCTACACCATGTACATCTTGCCCAGATCCTACACTTTCCAATTAATCACCACCACTTTCACTGTCTTCTATGTATGTATCTATCTATACACACACAGGTATCATTCCCTTAATCTATGGGCCATCCCTTTAACGTGTCTGTTGAGTTCATTGAACCCATGACTTTGAGGCATCATCTGTTAAAAAAGTCTTTCAGGGCAGGAGGAATGGTGTGTGGTGTCAGATTGTTGTATGCTGCATCTGGAGCTCATGGCTGGTGTATTTGTCACAGCCTGACCATGATCTGAGGGCTGAAGATGTTGATCTCAAGGAAGTTTCTTGGTGCTAGTTGCTGAAGCCAGTTCAAGTTCCATCACCACTGTAGTTTGCTCAGTTTCATCAAAGTCCATCCTTCAGTGATTTGAGTGATTCTTACTGTAATACCATTGATATGGCATATAGCAGCTGCAGTAGTGATGCTGTACAGTGACTGGGTTATTCAGCAATTAACATCACATAATTTAATTCACTATCTATTCTCACCTAAAATTAAATCCTTAAGGTACGTGCTGGAACTCCCACCCGCCCACATCACCCACCAAATGCACCAAGGTCCTCAGAGCAAAGGCAATCCAATGGATGGGTTTGCCTTTGCCCAAGGCAGGACTAACCCAGACCATCTTCCCTAACATATTATTCATGTGCACTATGGGGGCTGTGTCCCCTTCTACAGCACGTGGCAGTTTTGACTGGGTGTGGCCAGCTTGATGGGTAGATCCTCTGGTGTTAACTAACCAGATGGCCTTTGCTAAGTGTGTGTCCCAATGTTTGAAGTTCCCATCCCCTACTGCTCTCAGTGTAGTTTTTAAGTCTGTTGTGTCATTTGATTTTCCCAGAGGCTGGTGTGTGACAGGTGATGTGACAGACTCACTCAATGCTGTGCTCTTTGTCACGGGCTTCTACGAGGCTGTTTTGGAAATGAGTCCCATTGTCCGACTTGATTCTTTGTGGGGCACCATGTTGCCATAGGACTTGCTTTTCAAGGCCCAGGATGGTGTTCCAAGCAGTGGCATGGGGCACTGGGTATGTTTCCAGCCATCAAGTGGTTGCTTCCTGCATTGTGAGCATGTGGCACTTGCCTTGGTGGGTTTGCGGAAGCTCAGTATAGTCAACCTGCCAGATGTCCCCAATAGTGATATTTCAGCCATTGTCCTCCATACCACTGAGGCTTTACATGCTCGGCCTGCTTGATTGCAGCACGCTTCATGTTCAGGGATAACCGGGGTGATATGTCATGGTCAACTCCAACCCTTGATCACGAGCTCATCTATATGTTGCATCTCTTCCCTTATGGCGTATGGTATCGAATATCCCCTCTGCTAATTTGGGTCAGCTGTCCTGACTGTGCCCTGTCCTGGGTTAGTTTTCACCAGAAGTCGGGAACGGGTTCACAGTTGGGATAGACAACTTAACCAGGAGATGTGTTATTATTCGATACCATAGCGACGTCATGCCCAGTATATAAGGGTGGGGGGAGGCCCGGGTAAAACGAGCGAAAAAGGCTGGGGGGGATGTGGTGCCGACGGCCCCTTTTACTCTGGCCGTTAGCTCCCCTCTTTTGGGGTGTACTGGTGCATTACTGGTGAAGGCAGGAGACAGGATGTCTGGTAGAGTTTTACTAATCTTCAACAAGCAACAACAATAAATAGGTAGTTTAGTATGGTAGGGACATACTGTGAAATTCATAACCTTGTTGATAGTGTTTATCTCCAGGAACAGGACAACAGGACATCTCGAGGCATGCTGAACAGACAAGAACCAGTTTTGTGGCAAGAATAAGGATTTTAGGCTTTAGGTCACTAAAAGAACATGGTGATGGAGAAGATGAAGTAAATGACCACCAGAGGTCACGAAAGACCACTGAGGGGAGAAAAGACTCTAGCCCTAATTTTATTAAGCATGCTCGGACTATGTAAAAGAATTCCAGGAACCCATTAGCATAAGACTGCCCTTTCTAAGAAACAGAATGAATATGTCTGTTTAGCCTGCATATAAACTATGTACCCAGCTTGCATCGGTACACACATCTGGAGGAGTGATCCCCTGTGCGTGTGGTGCTGCAAAATAAAGAATGCCTGCTTAATAACTTTGGTTATTGAGTTTTTCACTGCATCACTGGTATTTGTTGCTGTTGTTTGTTGTCTCTCCTGTTGCGCTGGTGTATTAAACCTTCTTTATCTCAACCCGTAGGGGGTTGTTTTGCATTTTTCTTCCTTTTTTCCTTCCTGTTGAGCGGGGAAGGCGGGAGGGTGAGAAAGAAGCCGCGTGGGCTCGGCTGTAACTCACACGCCTGTCCCCTCCAAGTTTCTGGTTAAAATTAACCCTACCCCAGGACAACCCAGGACAACCACCAATACAACACTCAAAATACATCACGGTTAGAGGAAATCCCCGAGGTACCCTTCTGAAATCAACAGCCTGAACACTTCTTAATGATGCTTCCTTTTTGGGATCTGTTTCTGAATTGGTATTTCATATGTGCACATCTGTGCATTTTATGGACGTCCAGGAAACAATGGTGTTGGACAACACAAAAAAGCCCAGGCATGATAGTTCTCATTATTTTAGTGATCTAATGTGTCATCGATACGGAAAAGAAGTTTGTTTTCTAAGTCCAGTCACAAAGCATGCATCAGATCTGTAAATGAAAAAATGCCGTGGGACAGGATCCACTGATAGAGAACAATAGTTATTTATATAAGTATTTTTCTTCATTAAAAACAACCAACCAACCCCCCACATAAATCTCAAAGTAATCAGTAGTGTCAAACTAGTAGTGTGTCATGGAAACAAAACACCTTGGAGGAGTGGGAATACTAGACATTTGGTGATTACTGTTGAAATGTGAATCGTTTATTTAATTACCCACTTATTGTTTTCAGAACAACTTCTCAGTCCTTGAGGTGACTCTGTCATCTGGTATGTTTGTTTGCTTCTTCTCATGGACATCTGCAGGTTGTAGCAATGCGTCAGCATCCAGGAACAGCCCAGCTACTCTCCATAAACAGCACCCATGAAATACTCTGCAGAACTTTCTCCAAACATACTTTCCACCAAAACACCTACAATGAATGTTTGTCATGACTTGTAACCAGTGAGTTACCTTCTCTTTTCTTTTAGATCAACCCTTTGTATCAGAGACATTAAACCTGAAATAGCGAGTGGATGGGTTAGCGGCTGCCAGATTTTCAACTAGAAGGGGAAGGCCTTTCTCTTATATCCATTTGCAGAAAACACTGTAGTGTGATATTTTATCAGCATTTGAAAAATCCTTCATGACTTGCCTGTACATTGATCATAGAATGGGTTGGGTTGGAAGGGACCTTAAAGATCATATAGTTCCAACCCTCCTGCCATGGGCAGGGAGAACTCCTGACTAGACTAGGTTGCTAAAATCCCCATCCAATCTGGCACTGAGCCCATCCAGTGATGGAGCATCCACAACTTCCCTGGCCAACCTGTTCCAGCGTTCTACCACCTCCAGAGTGAAAAACTTCTAATTTCTAATCTAAACCTAACCCTCTTCCAGTTTGAAGCTGTTACCCTTCCTTCTATCACTACAAGCTCTTGTAAGAAGTCCCTCCCCTTCTACATTCAGATGTGCAATACCATTATCCAGACTGATACAAAATGCTACCGTATGATGCAGTATTTAAAATAATGAAACTGGATTCTCCCGATGAGAGGGAGGATTTTTGTAATGAGTTATCCTTTTATTTGTCACCCAATATAGTCCTTGTTTTTGCAATTCACGCATCACTTCTGTCATTCAAACTGGAATCACCTTTAAGTGAAGACTTCAGTTGGTATACTTAAATTCTCTGTACATCTGTGACTTCATAATGAATAAAGTCAAGAAGTGTAAACGTTTATAAGAAAATAAATGATGCTTTGACCAATACCCAAAAAACATTTTATATTTAATTGAAGAATACTAAATGGAGGCTCCTTTGTTTTTTCTGTATTACAGCCTTTCCTTCCCTGATCCTGTCCCCTGCTGTTTTTTTCAGACTTCTGCCTTGTCTTCTATCTCCCATTCGTTCCGGTTTTGCCAGGATTCCATATGGTATCCCCATTTCTTGTCACAGCTACAGAAACTAAGTAACTCCTTACAGGGTTCGTTAGAACAATGTAACTTTGTTTTCCTTTGCCCCATCAAAACGCCTGCTAATAAAATAATCTATGACTATGTCCTTCAAGTGAAGGCAGATGGAGAGCAGATTCATGCAGCCTGTGCTGCCACTTTAAATTTTCACTACATTTGGATTCTGGTGGAACAGGAGAGCTCCCAACATCAAAAAATGTGTATATGTAAGGAAGAGTAAGGCAATATAGAAAAAATATTATCTTAATCTTGTTTGAAAGTTAGAATTGGTCTATACTTAATAGAGGAAGGCAGGCACCTCCATGGAATCATCCATTGCATCCTAAATAGGTGTTAGGACTGACTTTCTCTTGAAATCCCTCTTTGCCTTGACAGTTTACACCACTAGATTAGACAAGATACTTAAAATTCCAGATGAATAAAGATGAGTAAGGTAAATTCCAATTAAAGGCCAGTGTAGGTATCATACTAAAACATCATGTGTGGTGTCTCTGGCAAGCTAATGATTAGTAACTCATAAGATTAGCTCACTGTTTTTCATAGCGTTGTCTTGAAAATATTCTAAGCATCAGAACCACACCACTATAAAGAACACAGGAATTAATACGTACAGACAGAATGTAAACCGAGAGGCTGAACTGTTCTTAGTGCATTTGCATTACTATAATCCAAGAAGAAAGGGACAGGTCAGAGAAAGAGCTGCTTTTAGCAGCCTCAGGCATACTGCAAATCGTGGATCAGCTTATGGAGAATCCCATCCGAGAAAAAGGCAGATATAATCTGAAGGAGCTGGTCAGGACGCGCGGTGCCACTATTCTGTTACAGCTAAATGAAGCTTCAAAAAATAACCAGCTATCGCTTAAAGACGAATATATTTTCAGATATATTTTAAGTTCACGTTATTTTGTTTCTTTGCTCTCCCCTTTTACAATCAAGGGGCCGCTCACACTTCCCTTTCCCTGCCTGTGGGGATCAGGAATACAGGCGGAGCTCCGTCAGCGCCTCGGGCAGCGGGGAACCACACGCAGCCCCGGCCGCCCCTGACCAGCTCTGTCGGGAGCTTCCCCTCCCCGCTCCACAGAGACCGGCAGGGAAGAGAGGCCTGCGGCGAGTCAGCTCCCGCCGGGAAAAATCCACCGCCGAGGGAAGCCCTTTCCGCGCTTTGCCACTCCAGCCTGACAGCCGGGCGCTGCCTTCACCCTGCTAAGCAGAGCAGCTGCCCTCTCCCTCCTCTCGTCAGATACCGGACCGGCCAGGAGAGCGAGAAACCGAAAGCCGCCACCCCCTCAGCTGCGCTGACCGTCCCGGCCCCTCTGCCCGGCCGCCCTCCGCACGGCGCCTGCGCACGATCCCCCGTCTCCAGGAGCAGCGGCGCGCGGCGCGAGCACGGGGCTTCCCCCGAGTCGCTGGGAGGGGCGGGCGGGAAGGCGCCGTGAGTGTTATGGACGACGCTGCTTCCACGACTCCCCACCAATAGGCAGGCGGGCTCTGTTGTGTTTCCCCCCTCCAGCCAATCAGCGCTCTCCTCTTCCCCCGTCCCGTAAGCCACTCTGACCAATAGAAAGTGGGCTTTTTGGGCGTCGGTGATATTCAAACCGAGAGCGGCGCGCGCGCGCTGGCTCGGCTGGAGCCTTGTCCCGGTTCTGAGGCAGCCGCAGGCGACGGTGAGGGTGAGTGTGGCCGGACCGGGACCGGAGTCGAGGTCAGGCGGCAGCAGGGGCCGCGCGTCTAGCGGCGAAGCTGCTGAGAGCGCTGGTGGCCGCTGCCCGCGGGGCTCGCCTCCCGCCGGCCCCGCCCTCCGGTCCCCACCGCGGCCCGGGGCATGGCTGCGGGAAACGGCAGTCGGCAGGGTGGGACCCGGGGCTGCGGGGCGG
>WUAM01000431.1:32354685-32401944 GCA_024336885.1 Actenoides hombroni
CTCCTCCTCCTCCTCTTCCTCCTCCTCGCCGCCATCTTGAGCGGGCCCGGGCGGGGGAGGGGCGTCAGCCGGCGGGCTGCCGGGGCTGCGGGGCGGGCTGTGTCAGGGCGCTCGGCGGAGAACGGGGCCTGCGGCTCCTCTGCGCTGCCGCCCCTGCAGGTGGGGAAACCCGCTCTCTGTCTCTCCTCATCTTCCTCGCCACCTTTGCTCACCGACTTCCTCCTCTCGGGATTTCTGGTTTGGTTTGTTTGTTGGTGTTTGTTTTTTTTTTTTATTTTTATAAGTGGGATATGTTATAAAACTCAAAAGTTCTGGAGGATACAACTGGTGGCAGACTTGGCAACATACGAAAAGATGGGTAACTGGGTGAGGGCATCAACCCATTGTGCAAGTTATTCTTTATGAGGCTGAGGTGCAGCGCTTTCTAGAAATAGATATAACGTAGAACTGTGTCTGATATTAACTTAAGCAAATTGTTTTGGAAGCAGCCAGTTTTTTAGTGCATGTAGGCAAGGAGAAGGAAAAGGAGAGGAAAATTCAGCTCTGGCTAGTGCTGTTGATGAAGCAGTAGCTGTTCCTGAAATGATATCCTACATTAAGCTATTCTCAGTTACGTCCCTTGATACTTCTTAGTGAGATCCTTAAGTTTTCAGAGATTAAAATTGTCTCAGTGGGTTTGTGTGCCGTTTGGTAGCTCATACCTGCTGTACAGCCTTCGGTTTGTTTATCTTACAGGAGCTCACTTTCTCTGCTGTTGAGCCTCTTTTGGATTACCCCTTTTTGGTGTCTTTGTAGCTAACGCTAGGATTTAATCTTTTAATATTGCTTTTCATTGCTTATATCGCTAATTTTTTTTTAAGGATTTTTTTTTTATGTTGGGCATTTTTGTTTCCCTTTAAGAAAATCTTGACTTAATCTTTAGCACTTCTAAAAAAACCAAGCAAAGATTATGCATATACATACATATATATTTATAGCCTGGGTAGAGTCTTCAAATCCCCCATGTTTCTCTGTGGTTTGCGAAATAGTGGCTGGATAAAGGAGAGACTTTTACTAGTAGCTGCAGTAGGGAACAGGTTAGATGTGATTTATGTAGTAGCCAGTCTGGTTAGAAAGCTCATAACTTTGTAATGCAGTCTTGTAATCAAGGTGGAGTATAAAGGAAGCTGAAGTAGGAAAGGATTTGGAGGGCTTTGCCACTCATCTCAAGTCAGATTTTGGTGATTGCTTATGGGGAAATTTAGCTGGACTCTTTATAGTAGCCATGTTTTAACTCTATGGAGTAAGCAAAAGCTACAGGATTTCTTTCATATTCCTACCTTTTCAATTTGCTCTTCAGACTTTAACCTGAAAGCTTCTTTTAGCAAGATCTTCTGCTTTTATGACTTCCCATGGGCTTTAAAGAAACTCAGAGTCAAAACCAGTATCTGTTCCTTCAAAGCAGTAATAAAAAACTAGATTCTGCTGTAACATCTACAGAATGCTAATTGATAACTGGATGAATGACAGCTAAATGCCGTGCATTTCTGGAGTTGGTTTTGTGTTACCTCATGTTTCCATTCTTGCCTTAAACCAAGGCAGCAAGATCCTGAGGGCAGGAACTTTTAAACACTTAAATGTCCATGTAAAAGATTCTAATGTTTGGGAAGGGTCTTTGGTAGCACTGTATTGTGTCTAAGCAAAGTTGCTGTAACTGCACTTGGAGATAGTTCTGCTGCTGCAACTAACAGCATTTTCTATACTACATGCCAGCTATGTGCATCTTCGCTTAAATGGTGAGCACTGGTAAATAATGAACTGAATATATGAACTGAATATAAATAATGAACTGAATATAATGCAAATACTGTGGAAGGTGGTAGCATCAGTTAGTTTTCTGCTCTTGTTTGTGTGTGATCTTTCTGCGTGGGAAGGTAAGGATAGCTTAAATGTTGGGGAAAGGGGAGGAAAGTGTCAGCACATGGATGCATGGGTGAAGTTCCTGATGCAGAGGGATAGATTACATTTTAGCTCTAGACTGAGTAGAGGACTTAACTCAAATGTCTTCAACATAAGGGTCTTTTGAGGTTAGTAGATGCTTTAATCAGGCCATAGGAACAGAGCTCAATAAATAGTTAACGATGAAGCACAATGGTGTAGGAGTGTAAGGAAAATATAGGTAATTAGATAACATTATTTTACTAGGCTGATCAGTTCCCTTGGAGGAAAAAAAGGCAGGCAAGCTCTTGGGCACTTGCTTAAAATATTTGCTGGCCTCTGCACCTCCTTGGATAGACAGATACAAAATATCAGTAGCTTCCAGGGGTAGGAAGAGTGTACCTTTTTGCTCAACAATTAAAGTATTTTCATCCTTTCTCAAATTTTTTGCATTTGAGGAAGAATGCATCTGGCTCCATTCAGAAACTAAACAAATAGTGCAACACAGCAAATCCAGTGTTTCAGGACTGGATACTATTATTTCTCTTTATTCCTAATGAATATTTTTGGGTGTGTTACACGTGAGATCCTATGGCTAATGTGTACTGCTGCTTCATTCATTTACATCATCTTCCATCTGTTCATTCATTTACATGCTCTTCCATCTCTGTCCTGTAGGTCTGTGTGAGGGGTTGAAGTTACGTTCCTAGGCTTTTGACAGAGGTAGCTCTATCTTCCTGATCTCTGCATGTGTCTTCTCTCTGTACCTTGATTCCCTGTCCCTCTCCTCCTTTCCCCTACATTTCTAGATCTTCGACGAGCTGCCATGTAGCCATTGCCGTTAGAAGCTCAGTTCCTATTGAGTGCCTGTATAAAGACAGGTTTCTATTTTAGGTCTTTATTGTCTTGTCGGATTTTGAATGTGCTTCATGCAGTGGAACTTGCGGCTGATGCTTTCTGTAAAAGCAATCATGCAGCAGGTTAAGCCAAAATGAGACTCTGAATACTTGCTTATGGTTGAACTTTGGCATGAATAGAAAGAGTAGCTGCAAATTGTGGCAGTGTGCGTGACAATACACACGTGGCAATATGTCCTTAGTGTGTTTTATAAGTGGAGACACTGAAAGTGCTTGCTCTCAGTCCAAAAGTAATCTTTGAGATTTTTGTTCTGTTTTTATTACTAATTAGGAAGAGTTTTACTGATTTAATTGAAATTATATTTCTATGATGGCATCCTGTATTTCTAGGATGGCAGGCTTACAGAGTATACTGATATTCATTTACTTTTTGGTGTCTAACCATTGTATTTTTGATACACAGGAACTTTTTCAGGATGGAGAGCTATGTTTTTTGCCTTCACTGGATTCTTGGGATCATCTGAGATAGTCTGACCCACATCCACATACCCTTTTTCTCAAGGCATATCCACTCTTCAGGAGAGGTTTCCCCATATAGTACATGTTGAAACTTGAACACTTAAGCAGCACACCAGAAATGTAAGTTGGCATTTTGAAGAAAGTTAAGATCGAATTTATGCAGAAAATTATTTTTATCTACTGCATTTGGCAAGCTATCACTATAAAAAGAATTATGAACTTTTGATAGTGGTGAGGAAAATATAAATATTAAAAAAAACCTGAGGATTTTTAGCAATTGCAGTTGTAATGCAAGATCATGGTGTTATTGAATATGAGGTAAATTTCTTTCATTGTTCTTGGTGCTTGAGGTTCTGGAGAAGCTGTGACTTCATCCAGAGTTTGAGGGGATGGGTACAGTTCAAGGTCAAATATTTTAAGGGTATTCTCACCCATAAAGAAGATTTGGTGTATATGAGTTCTTGAAGCCCTTTCCACTCTATTTATAAAAGGCAAGACTGCAATATATACCAAAATCTTGCCTATTGAGACAAACGTTGTTTTCCCTATAAAGTAAATGAGTATCATTTTTAGAATGGCATGTGAGCATCTTGCTGCAGTAATCACCTGTGTAATTTCTAACAACACAATCTCGAAGATGGGACAGTTTACAGAGCCAGTCTTAGCACAGCCAAAGTTGCTATTTCTCTGTGCTTTTTAAAGGGGAGAAACAGATATGAACAAAAGTTCCAAACATTCTCCAAAATTAGAATTTATTCAGTGCAGTTCTTTGAAGAAGAGTGAGTCTCAGCTCAGTGAAACTAAAATTGTATTTCAGATAGCACTGATGTAGCTTGCTGTCTTTAGCTTCCGTATTTTTTTTTCCTGTGTAGATCTTGCTTACAGCCCTGTTAGGGGAATGCTTGCTTCTACTTTTCTTAGACCACTGAAAATATTTAATTTTATGAAGGAAGGAGTAATTTTCAAAACTTGGTGCTTTTTTTGCTTTTCTGCAAAGATATTATAAAGCCATGTCTTTAACATCTCACTGAACTTCAAGAGTTGTTACAGGTATGCTAAAACCTTTTGGCAGTGGTAATGTAGATTGTGTTTTTGCCAGACTAAATCTTGGATTTTACACAAGCCCTGTGTTTTGAACCTACTAAACCAACACTTTATATAGACAAGAGCAGACTTAATATTCTTGGTGGGTCATTTCTAGTACAGGAAGAACATGAAATATGCCTCTTTTGGTTTATAAGCAAGCTCTGTAAACATGACAGTCTTTCTGTTTTATGGTTTCTGCTTGGGGAAAGCTGAGAGTCTGCTGCTTTTAAAGAAATGCAAAGTCTTGATTGCTAATGCTCTAAATTAATTGTGACAATTCCTGAAAGCGGTGTCAGCTTTATTTTTTAAATAGTAGAATTAGGGGTGGATGAATTTACTTTATCCCATTTAATTACATCTCTATCAATAATTCATCTAAAGTAGATCTAATCTCTCTGGGCCTTCCAGTAACTTTTCATTGACTTGTTACACCTGAGTGTAAAAAGGAACAAAGACCAACAATTCACTATAAAAACAAACTCAGCCTTAGTTTGAACCTATTTAATCTATACAGAGTATATTCTTTGTTACCTACACTGTTTTTGGGCCCCACTTCACAGCAATTGGGAAGTTCAAATCCCCTTGGTATGCACTTAATTCACCACAGTTTTTAATATTAAAATTGTCCTGTTCATTAGATGCATGGAACATTGAAAGGTTTTTGTCTTTATACCTCTGAATCTGTCCTTTTAGGAACTTTAGGTGTCACTTGTCTTTGTCATTACCCCTTTGTACAAAGGAGCATGTGAATTTTCTGCCTACCCACCAAAAACTAATTGCTGTAATCTGTGGCAAGGAGGTCAGATTAACATTGTGTGCTAAACATTTAGGTAGAAAGGAGTGGTAATGAGATCATAGTTGGCTTTATGGATATGTACATGCAGAATGCTTCTGGGCTTAGGTCTTTCCCTTTTTTGTTAATTGCCTATAGCAACTCCTGTGTAGGAACAGGGGCTGTGAAGAGGAAGAGAAAATGGATTTGTGGGATATAAAGCCTGTGAGGGCCTCTCTGTGAGGCTTTTTGTCCTGGAGCTGTTAGAATTTGAATCGCAGGCTTTTGTTCTAGTCTGAACTTTAGCTGCTGGCTGTATATTGGACATGTGTCACTTGGATGATCAGGATGGGTTAAGCTTACACTAAGCAGAGAGGATCTAGAAATTGCTTGCTATTGGGTATGGATTTGGCTACATAATGTAGGAGGTAACTACATCTCTGTAATTGATTGCCAGATGTGCATTTACAGTAAGGAATGTGGAAAATTATGTTAACTGTTTTTAGAATATGAATAGATTATTGTGATGGGAAGAGGATGTGAGATGGGAAGGTGTCCGAATTGTAAAGAAAATGGCGTTTTCTCTTATTTGATACTTTCACAAGTGCTTGTCTATGGTGCAGTTCAGCAGATGTTGAAACTGAGTGTGTGTTCTTTCACTAGCTCTGCTGGAAAAGATCTCAAAGCTTTTTGTGTATCCCCAACAGACATTGTACTGTAGCAGTAGTTTTCAGAATTTGATTGCTGGAGCTCTTAAATCTGCTGATGAAGTGTTGGACAATTATAATTTCAGTACAGTTTAATTTGCTGTGTCTTTACTAGTCTGTGTTCATCTAAAATTTAGACCCTTATAGTTAACAGATCAGTCTTGAGTGCCACTGTGCTATGATATATTAAGTGTGAGGGGCATTACACTTGTATTTATTTAGATGTGTTATCAACTGCAAACCTAGACGTAGGTTACCAGCTTAAGTGATTGCAAACACTTACATATAACATTTGATAGCTAAGCTACTGTTACAAAAGACTTAGAAAACCAAACCAACAAAACCTTAACTTTTTGAAAATGCAAAGTTCAGTGATACTCACTTTTACCTTAACTTGAACATTTTTCCCTACATTGTTTCTTCTTTTTCAATGCACTCTTTAACAAATTTGTGTGCACTCTACCCTGATTTGTACTTGGCTCTGAACTTGTAAGTCCATACCTAGTTAAGCTTGTTCTTTAGAAAGAATCCTATCTCTGCTGGACTTACCTTTTCACCCATAGTATAGTTTTCACACTTCTTGCAGTATCATAACTATCTTTCCTTGAGGTGAAAAGATCCCTGTGTCCTCTTACTGCCAGAAACCGTGCAAAATAATGCTGTAGATGCATAATGTATCAGTAAAAAAAAACCCCATGTACCTTCAGAGATATAATATATTTCTCCTGATCTCTCTTTAGGCAGAGATGCACAGTTCATTTGCCTCATTGCGACTTTATTTCTGCTAAGGCTTACCCAGAATTATTCATTATTTCCTTTAGTTTATGTGTAAAAGCAGTGATACTTTTCATATATTTCCTTGTCTTCATTGCTAAGCATGAAAGCAGAGATTTGGACTTGGATATTTATCTATGACTTTGTCCACTTTTAGCAAATTTTGTTCATACTTCTCTAACACAGTGTTAGTTGCAGTGAGGATTTGTAATGTAGTTATCAGATTGAATTATAGTGAACAAATTTGCAACGTGGTAATGTCAAATGTAGGCATACAGAGAGAGGTCTGTATAGCATACCTCTGAGTAAAGAAAATGGTGTATCTTTCTTGTTAGTGAGCTGCCCCCCACATCAGTAATACTACCACATCTTTTTAGAAAGTAATGTGACTTGGTCTTTGGAAATAGGTTTGCCCTTTCTGAAGAGATACTATAGAAAGATTAAACATACATTGTTTTGTCTTAAAAATGTTCCTTAGGTTTAATTTCATAAGCCTCAAATTCCTTCAGTTATGTGGACGTAATTCTTAGTAGCTGACAAAGCACACAACTTTGCTCTAGGTTTCTCCCAGCCTGCACATTGGCTATGAAAGTCTGTACAGATACATCTGTGCTGTTTCATGTGTGAACTTTCCTCATCTTCTGATTAGGGTCCCTTGGCTAGCCCTCCCCTCCACCAAGAGTTCTTAGTTTCAGTGTTGTTTTTTATTCCTTAAAGCAGACATCCCAGCCAGAGATTAATACAAAAGTCGAATATTACTTATTACAAGCAATGTAGTATAGTAATTTGTTACATACCTTTTACTGGTTCACCTGCATTCAGTGTTTTGTCTTTGTGTCATCTCTTAAATTAATCCTATTGGGTAGACATGTAGGTGGTAAAATTTTGCAACAGCAAAAGTTAGTGAGAACTAGGATGATTTCAAAATGTTTGGTTTAGAATCTTAGTGGTATAAATAATTGAAATGCTGTGCACTTTGCTGCTTTAGCAAAGAATAATGTTAAAATTGAGGCATAACAAGAATAAATGGATATTTTTTCATAGGGCATCTCACTGTCCAACTATACAGGTATTATGCTAAATAAAAATATACCAATTAGAGAGAGGAAGTAATGCTAAAAGATGTTGCAAATACCTCTTATGTCTTGAAACTTAGTATTTCTACTGTGATGGAAAAAAAAAAAACCCAAAACATATCCCACTCTTCATTTTATTGGTGCACTGGATATACTTTATTGGCAAGGGCTACTATGAAGCATGGGCTAGTCAACTATTGATTCCTTTTGCTCACCTGAGTTGGTTTCTGCAAAGAAGTTCATTTGTTAATAGAGTGTTATATAATGTGGTTGATTCTCAAGCTGCAGAATACACGAGGCTTTCCCATGGTAGTTCAAATTAAGGTGAGCTACAACATGGTTCTTCAGTACCTTCACTGGTTTTTAACCTTGTGTCTGCAGATGGAGGAGGAGGATCTAAGTGAAAGAGGATTGCCACAAATTGCTTCAATCATGAATAGAGTTAGAGACTTGAAAAACAAATACAGAAATGAAGACAATATCACAGATGAGTTTAACTGTACTAAAATCTCAGCTGATACAACAGGTATGCATTTTTGTTACTCTGACACTTAGAACAATAGGTCTTAACTTTGAGTGAAAGAACCATCACTGAAAAGATTTAAGGTCTAGCATTTCTTCAGTATTAATTAGCATAAAATACATTTAATCTCTCTTCATTTCTCTAGTTAACTGTTTTTCTAATCTTATTTAAAAAAACCCAACAAAACAAACCCAAGCTAAATCACTAGTTGTCTTACATGAAATCTCATAAAGTGTTCTGTTCTGTTCATGTTTGCTGAAGTTTTAATCATTCTCTATTGTTGTTTTTTCTGCCAGATAACTCTGGAACTGTTAATCAAATAATGATGACAGCAAATAATCCAGAAGGTTGGCTGAGTTTTTTGCTTAGGCTAGAGAAAAAGGGTATTCCTCAGCTGGATGTTAGCCTACTGAATAGACTGATTGGTCGTTACAGTCAAGCAGTGACTGCATTACCTGCAGAAAAGCATAGTCAAGATGAGAACTACGCTCGCATCCTCGTGAGATTTGCAGAGTTGAAAGCGTAAGTATACATTTTCAGCCTAAGAAATAATGAAGAATTCTGCATTTGAATGATAAAAAGAACTCGTTTTCATTAGTGATTTCTGCAACAAAGTGTCATTTTTGAGTGTGGACGTTTTCATATCAGCTCCTTGAAGCTCAGCAGCTTTGGCTAGTCAGCTTATCTCTTGTCTCTACAGTACATGCAATATTTTTTGTGTATGCTGGTAAACATGATTGGTCGTAGCTATTTGATTTAGAGATGTACCTTACACATGGAATCCAGAAAAAGTGTTAACATGGAGACATATCACAAGACTCCTTTCTTTTTTTTTATTTTTGGCTTTCTACTTCATCTCTAAAGAAGCTGTGCGGGTGAAAGCTGAATTAACCCCATAACTATAATCTGTGTGTTGAACTGTGTATATTGTAAGTTAGGATTAAATTTCTTGTGGACCTCTACCTGATTTGGCAGTGAGATAGAAAATCTGCTATTACCTAATCCATCTAGTCAAACCATAGTGGTCTATCCTTGTCTAGTCTGCCTTGTTCCTTGGGTGAGTCTTTCCTAGTAAGGAAGATTAAATTAGCTGCTTTGGGGTAGGAGGAATGTCTCAGAATATAATACTGTACTTTTATGCTTACAAAATTAGTTTTGATTGTGGTCATTTATTACTTTATTCAGTCCAAGTTTGAGCAGTGTGATTGTTCAGATGTCTTCAGACTTAATTTGGGGCAGGTTTATGTTTTTATTTTATTTTTTTTTTTGGAAGGAGTTCTTTAGTAACTTGAAATATCATTACAGGAATTATTTTGAAGAGCTGTGTTGTAAATTGCAGCAATCCTTAACAATTAGAGTTGAGCAGGTGATCTTTCAGTGAATATAGCTAGTCTTTTTCCGTGCCTTGTATTTGCTTCTATTTGGCTTTTTGGCAAGTGGCTTGATCTTGCAGTATGATGATACCTGCTTCTTTGTACTGTCATTTGCATGGATCTTGCTGCATCAGTGTTTTACTGAAAGCACAGAGTGAAAGTAATCTGAATCTACTGTTGAGAAACAAGCAGGAGTGAATAATGATCTGTTGTGAATCCTTTGTATTTTGAAGAGGTAATGTGTTCTGATGTAAGTGGGGTAAAGCATATCTTCCAGGAAGACCTCCTGTCTTTACTGAGAGGTGGCAAGCTTTTCAAAGATTAATTGCTGCTTCTCAGGACAAACTGTCTAACATAGGCTTCTAGCTCATACTTTCTGTGATTTCTTTTCCAGAATGGTGATTGGATGGCAGTATCAAGTCACATCTGTTATCGCATTATGTACTGTAGTTTAAGTTCAGAAAGATTATTTCCTACATCCCTAATGGAAAATTCTTGGACCTGTTTCTGCTTGATCTTTAAAACGTGCTTTTTGAAGGTGGCTATTCTTTAAATGGATACTAGAACCATGTTAAGTGTTCTGTGTTGTATTGCAGGAAGCAAAACTGAAGGCAGTGTCAGTAATCTGTTAATGCTAGAATGCGTGAATATTATTAAACATTTTAGTTGCAGTGTCCGACTGGAATGTCTTCAGTTGCTTCATTGCCTCAGCCCTTCGGAGCCTTCCTGGAAGGGTAGTCTGTCTTGTTTTTACTATTAAAATGCACTCACTGTAGCTATACTAAAATACCTTCTGCTTTGGTAGCCAGCATTACTGTAGAATCTACCTAGTGCTGCTGATTTTTATTTTCTTTTAGCTATAGCAAGTAATACCTTGATACACAGGTGGTCTGATGATACTGCCTTTGATGGGAGAAGGAAGGTGCCCTTAGTAGAGTTCTGTTTGCTATTCTCCCAAATGTTTCCCCTAACAGGAAAAGCAAGTCAAAGCATGACAAACTTCAGAAGAGGCGACAACAGCTTGACATTTTAGTGCCTATTGGTATCAGCCCTGTTTTCTTCTGATCAAAGGTGGATTATTCCATTTCTGGCCCTAGACGCTTATTGTCTTGGTATCTTCTGTAGCTGCAGCCTAACTATGCCAAAACCTTTTGAACTAATATGATCCTGAGGTTTGAAGAACCCTTGAGTGTGTGCTGAAACAGGCAGAGGTGAACAGCCAGCTGCATCTAGGGTTGATTGTATTGCATGTCAGTGGTGCCAGGCCTGCTTTCATGTAATGATCCTGGCTGCAGCATAGTGCCACCAAGTGTGTGGCACTTGATGCCTGTTGTTAACATTGTCTTGTTCTGCATATTACTGTCCAAACTGTTGCTACTTTCTGCAGGAACTTAAAATTTTAACATGCTTTTGGAAAGTGAATGTAATTCCTGTTACAGCTTCATTTCTGTTACTCTGACTTTGCCTGCAAATGGGTTATTCTGTGCCTGTTCTGTTGCTTTGAATGATCAGAGATGAATTTATTAAATTTACTGGAGGCCAAGAACATGCCTGAACTATGATAGAGACTTCTCATTCTTAATTCTATACAATTCTACTGGAAATATGTTCTCTTTGGCTTTCTGTGTTGTGTTTTTCTGTATTTATTTTTTAAGCCATTATCATAAATTTTTCATTGCGCCCGCCCCCCCAAGTACTACCTTTGAATCAGAGTGGAGTTCTGGAAGAAATTCCTATAAATCTTGACTGTGGATTTAGCTAAAATAAAATAAAATTGTTAAAAGACCTCTGAATGTAACTCCACCTTGTGCTACCAGATTTAATTGATAAGGCTGTGTTGCTCAGAAGTGTATGCGGGGGTGGGGAAGGGGGAAGGGATGAATTTCCTACTTCTAAGGAGCTGATGTTCCCATAGAACCTTTGATAGAGGCACCTGTTGGATAAATGCTTTTGTTGTGTCCTAGTTTTCTATAGGTATGGTATTATAGATGTGCCAACAGAAACAACTTCCTAAAATAAGCTACGTCTCTGATAAGGGAATGTGACAATTCGGGTGCAATTGCAGAAGCTCTGCAATGTAGAAAAACTCATAACCTCTAGCAACACTTTGGAGTTCGTTGTTGCTTTAATGTAACGGATTGGAAACTTTGTAACCTTATTGTTGCAGGATATAACTAATAGTGTATATAATATTTCTTCTGACTTGATTAATCATGATGCATTCTTCTGTGCTTGGTGTTTCTAAAGCAATCTCCTCCTTGTTCTCCTGCCTTGCAACCTCCTTAGTATAGGAGAATGGAGAATTTTTTCTGGGTAGTGTCAGGCTGTAGCCTGGACGGACTGCATGGGAGTGTTCTATACAGGGTAGGTGGTGTTCTGAGGGAAAATATCTATGTATTTTGAGGAATAATATACATAGTGACAATGAGTCCTTAATCTTCATGTTTGAGCAGAATCTGTTGTTAAGAAAAGGTCAGTGTTATATCTTTCAATTGTTAGCTTTTTAAGGCTTTGTTTATTTGTACTTCACTCATGGCTCTAAGGAAGAGGAAAAACTTCAGCTATAGATGGATTTATTTTCCAGAATTATCTAAAGCCATCATCCAGCACATGGAACTTCATCCTTGTTAACTCAGGCTTTTCACCTTGTGTAACCATTGATATGCTGTCTTTACAGTCTTCAGGATCCGGAGGAGGCACGGGACCAATTTCATCTGGCCAGACTGAACTGCAAGAAATTTGCTTTTGTGCACGTGGCTTTTGCACAGTTCGAGCTATCACAAGGTGTGTAGAAAAAAACTTGTTTGGTGTTATTCTGTGTTGTTTTAGGTTTTGTTGTTTTAAACTTCTGCTCTGGTACAGAATTTGCAAGGAAACCGACAGGTATTAAATCAGAAAAACCTGGATTTTCTCTGATTGGAATTTAATGAGAGCATGCATATTTTCCTGGAAAAAAATGAACACACATGGTTATTAATAGTTTTCCCTTTTAGAAATAACTTTAAAACAAGATGAAAATTGTCAGTATTTTTTGGTTGGTTTTTTTTTAAACTTAAATCTTACAGTGGGGAGGTATGAATAAGGTTCTTGCTGCATTGAAAAATGATGCTCAAATTTGGGTGGTAATTTCCCTTTAGATATTTTCAGCTTGCTTGTGGAAGAAATTCTGTCTCTTTCCAAACAACAGATGTAGATTCTTTGTGTGGGTGTGGTTTGTTTTGTTTTTTTATTATTAAACCAAAATATGCTGTAAATATGCAGTTTGGCCCAATTAGGGTTCTTTAGTAGCTAGCCATTGGAATTTAAGTGATTCTTCTGTTTCCTGTTGCATTGTTGAACATTCATATTGGGATGTTGGAGGTGGTTCCTATCTTCTGTTGCTTCATAAATGCTGTGGAGTGACTTCTTTGACAGTACCCTAGATGCTGTGTTCTGGTCAGTTGGGGTGGAGGGTGCAGTTTGTCAGTATTCAAAACAGAATGGTAGTCTTTGTCATTTGGTGTTACCTAACAGTGTTTTAGGCAAGCCATTCTGTCATGAGAATGATAATGTCTCTTAAAAATTCTGGTTCTCCTTTTTAAGGTTTCCTTTATCCTCTTCCTTGGTGTACTGGATCTGTCCCAAATTGACCAAAGGGTTATTCCATGCCATATAGCATCATGTTCATCAAAGAAAAAGTAGGGGGTAGTCTTTCCACACTAGAAGATGCTTGAAGAATGGCTGAGCATTTGTCTGCTGGTAGGAGGTGACAAGTTTATTTGTAATGGAGCAGGAAAGACTGTAGAAATGGCCCTCGGAAATACATGCTATGTTAAATAATTGGATACTGAATATGACTCCTCCATAGGATGGGAAGTTGAAGACAAAAATCTGTGTTTGTGACTTAATTACACAGATTTTTTGTTCCAGAGGAGTCAGTTATCTGGCTGGTCTGGTTATAAGATAATCTTGTGGTGTTGGACTTATATACAGTAGTAAAAAAGTACGCAGTTATTTGATTAGTGAGCATTGTATTCTTGCTAAAGATAGTAAAACAGTAATAATGCAATAATAAAGATATTGCCATGTATAATAAAACCTATTGTGTAAGTAAAGTGTAGAAATGTTACTGCTGGTTACCAATGACTAGATTCATCCTTCTGTCACAGTCACTTGTGAATTTAATTAACCCATAGCTATGGAATTTGTTCATGCAATAGTTTCCCTTCTATTGACAGCAAATAGTCAACCTAAAATTAAGTCCTAATCCCAAAGGGATAAGCCATTTATGACTGTCTTTGTTTTATCTGTGGTGTGCTCTCTGATTTCTATCTGTTATCCTTGAGCTGGTCTGGTTGACGTTTGGTAATGTGTATGGAGCTATAGTGTCCCTGCTGGGTGCCGTAGAGGATTAATATACCATGGGAGTTGTATATAATTACTTTAAGAGGCCTGTTCCTTTTTCACTGACTGCCCACCTTAGGCTAGAGGGGAAGGAGGAGGGTTGTGCTTTGTTACCATCTCATACTGGTGATTTCAGTAGTGCTTTGGCACACCTGCCAATTGCTTCTGGATTAATCTGTATTTCCCTTTGCCTTAAGAAGTTAATTACACACTCTCTGATCTTGAGCAAATTGTGAGTTAAAGCTCAAGTAAAAATGCTGAAATTATGATTGGCAAATTGATACTGATTTCCTTTATAAATTGAATATACATGACCTGAAAATGGAGTGAGACAATACAGGTGCCAGTCTGTTTTGGTTTTATTTAAATGTTGAATACAACTTCATTTAGACAGGTCAGATGAGAAGCTCTCTCTTCCTTACTTTTGGTGTTCCTTGAGTAGTGCACTTGAAGCAAGATTTAATGTGAATTGCTTGGAACTCATGACCATAAATAAGTCTACTTCTGGCTATATAAAATGCTGTGCCTAGGTGGATCATTCAGACTTCAATGCGCTGAAGTACACTGACTGAAACTTGCAGATAGTTCTGGCTTTACTTTTGTGCCTTGGTTCCTCGTGTGTTAAGGGGAATGGAGCAGTTTATTTTTCACATAGGTGTCTTGGTGTCATGGTTTTTTTTTTTTATTCAGTGAGGCATATAATATTAGGAGGACTTAATTTCATTTTGAGTAGCAGGTCTTGTTGAAACAATCTGTGGTTATTACATGTAGCCCAAGGTAGAATGCTGGTTAAGGATTCTTAGAAAGAAATAGTAAGCCTGTCTACTTCCTAAGGCTTTGGGAGAAAAATAGTAGTTGATTAGATGCCTAAAAATGGAATCATAACAAATATGCACAAAATATATTTAAATAATAGCCAATCTCATGTTGGTGTTAGACACTGAAGCAAGAAAACATCACCCATTTAATATTCTTAAAATAGGTTACCAAAGCATAAATTCCTAATATATAGACCCTCTGCATCAGTCTGAACTGGAGGCAACATTGTCATCTAACTTGAGTTATAAGTGATGTTTTGAGTGCTAGAGACATCCTGAAGTTCTAAAATACACTATTATATAGTATAAGAAATACTTTAATTATATATAAATGGCACATAACATAAGAACAAAGTGGGTTACATTTTTGCTGCTTTGGAACTGAGGGCATTTGGTATTTCAAGGGCATTATCAGCTATAACAAAATATAGCATCACTTTGCCCTGATGCTCTCTAAGCCAAGGCAAAGACTTTTGTTTGCAGTACACTTCTTTCCTTATTTGATTCTTATGTTGTGTTGTTTTTTTAATACCTGTAAGTGTATATGCTTTTTTATATATATATAAAATTGATTGCTTTCAATTGGTTTTGTTAAAACACCCCTTCTTCCCCCTCCATTTCTCTTCTATTTCTATTTGTGGTATTTACTAATGTGTAACGTGTAATGAAATAATATTATTCCTTTTCACTCTTTTCTTAACTGTAGTGCTGTCTGGAGTAGTGATGCTTAATTTAACTGTGGCTTTTAAATTTGATTGCTATTAAGTGTATTGAAGATGTTTTATAATGAATATGTAATGAAGTTTGTATCTGGTCAGATCTAAATGAAAGTCTGTAAAGGTATATTTCCTTGCTGATACTATAGAAAAAAAAAGGACTGTAGAATTTGTGCTGCCTTTCCTTACAGTTCCTGTAACACTAAACAAATACTGGGAATGCATTTCTGTGAGTTCATAAAGCATATTTTGTGACTTAGTGTTCAACTTCATGTGAAAAATTGACGTAGGTGATTCACTTATAACTAGTTCCAGGCAGTATTCTTTATGGGGATAACTAAGGGGGGGAAGTGCTTCATCCTCCAAAGCCTTTGTTTATTAGGCAAAATGAATATAAGACAGCATGAATGTAATCATGTCTCTCAAAAGGACCATGTTGCCCCAGTGTAGTTGTGGGGTTTTGATTTGGTTTTTTTGGTGGTTTTAAAATTTTTTTTTTATTTCTTTGATTTCTAACTCTTTGATTTCTACTTAGGAAATGTGAAGAAGTGTAAGCAGCTCCTTCAGAAAGCTGTGGAGTGCTCTGCTGTTCCACTAGAAATGCTGGAAACTGCTCTACAAAACTTTCATTTGCAAAAAAAGCAGTTGCTTTCGGATGAGGAGAAGGAGAACTTGGCAGGTAGTTGCAATTTCTTAAAAAGTTGGTTGTTTTTATGCATGTTGTAATTTTAGATTGGAAAAAACCCCAAAGCTTAATGTTCATCCCTCCTAGATAGGAACTCATAATCTGCTATTATCTAAACTAGTCATATTTATCTGTAATATCAGTCTTGTTCCTTCAATATGTGGTTCTGTCCTCAGTGCAGTGACTGTAGTTTGCAGGAGCCATAGAATGGCAGATTCCCTAATTCTGCAGAGGGTGTTCCTTTGACTGTCATTAGGTATTTGTACTTTGCAATAGAGACTTAGAGCTCACAGTGTGAAATAAGAGCTGCTGGAGATAGGGAAGAAGTAGAACTGAAACATACAGGCTGAACTGTACATACAGCTTCCTTTGAGGTGTATCTTGTGACAGGCTGGTGAAGTTCTGGCAATCATTTCACTCAAGTCAAATCTAGGAAAAATACCCTGCTTCAGTTTTATTTTACACATGGACAAAACCCATGTATTAGTATAAAATTGAAGTGCTTGGCTATATCATAAAACATAAGTGATACTAATTGCTGGCTATATAATTTCAATAAGGAAACAGTTACTTCATGAAGTTTTCAAGAGATAAATTTGTTTGAAGTGGAATTGAAAAATGTCGTTCAGCTTAAATATTGGAAGTGCATGGAACTCTTCCAAGAGTGGTGCCTAACGCTTCTGTGCTTTTACTTTGTATAAGGACAGAATTAGTGCAAAATAGGTCTGATTTCAGTTCTTTAGGCATATGTCTTCAGGAATGTGGTTCAAGATTTGGTTGGCTCTTGGTGAATCAACTTTAGTGTGAAACACTAGTTGAGTGGGGGAACGGGACCCAAACTTTTGGCAACCCTTGCAATAATCTTCAGTTATTGTATTAAATTTTTAATAAACTTCATTTTTTGTTACACAGCTCATAAGAGTACAGCTTATAAGAACACACTCAGATTTGTTATCAGTGAAGTCAAGTGGTTTAATTTAACCCAACATGAACAGTTTAGACTAATTCAGTTGTGTTCACCTGATGTGAGTTAGGGATTACTCTCAGAAGTGCCGTGTTGGCAGGTCAGTGAGATGGAGGGACCAGCAAAAGGTCTTTGGCAACAAGTCAGTGAGCTGGTAAAATCTTAAACTGGTTATTAGGGTTGGCTCTAGGAGAGAACATGCTTGTAGCCTAACTCTGTCAGGATGTGACTTTCAGCATAGGATTTGTCAGTATGAAAACCATGTTCCATAACTGAAATTGGGAGGCTTCTCAGGATTTTAATGACTAAAATTGTATTTCATAGAATCATAGAATGCTCTGGGTTGGAAGGCACCTTTTAAAGTGCCTGTGAAAGATCTACGTATTTATGTTGTGGTTGCTACATTTTTATAATTATCACTAAAACTGGAAAGACTGCCATGCTCTTGCAATTGCAGGCACCTGTTAAATGCTTTAAATCCAGATGGAACTACAGAAACAACAGGTAGCACAAAAAAGCTGTATCAAAATGAAATGCCATATAAATGAATCAGAGCACAAAAGCTAGTGTTCATCAGGAGAACAGGACAGGTCATGGATATTATCAGTATCTTGGGAATCTGCAGTAGCAGGGTGTTTGTAAGGGTTCTTTAGACAGTTGTACCTTTGAGATACTACTTCTGAAACAAGCTGGGCTTTGCTTAATTTAAGATTTATTATGGTTATTTAGGTGTGGGTGTCCTCATCACGTGTGCTAATCAATAATTGGAGTGAACAATGAAAGGATCCAAATGTAAGCAGTTTTAAATAGCCCTGGTGGGGCAACCTCCAAAGCATCCTTCAAATGATGATGGTTTGGAGTGGAGGTTTATTCTCGAATTGGAGATTTAGGAAATTATCTTGGTCTGACAACATGAGTTTCTTCCTCACTCCCCAAGATATTAGATAACCCAATGGTTTTGCTGCTTGTATTTCTTCTGGATATAGCATAAGATTAGCAGTGAAGTTTTTCAGTTAGAAGTCAAAATGCTTGGATAGCCTTTTGACATCTTCAGTTTCCCTTTTATGGATTTAAACATAGTTTACAACTGTAGCTGTGTGGAAAACATCAAACCAAAACAAACAAAAAACCCCCCATACATACACAAAGCAAACAAATGAATTAAAAAAACAACAACCCAAACAAGTAGCTAATAATATATTTAATAATCGTTACAGGCCATTTTGTGCTTATCCTGGAAAGCTTCTTTTGATTGCAAATCAGTAGAAAATAGTGATGTCCTTGCTAGATTACATCAAATGTATTTTTAAATTTCACTTATTATGAACACTTATTTTCTTTCAAAACAAATAATTTCCAGTATTATCTGAATAATTCTACCTAATTTACCTACAGTGTCAAATGCACAAGAGTCTGGACTTCAGAGCGTAATTGGAAATCACAGAAACATAAAAAGGAATGAAGCTGGTGAAAATTCTGCTGTTTCCAGACTTTTTCTTGGGTAATGGCTTGATTTCTTACATAGTTTAAAACATCTTTTAAACCAAAACCAAACACACACTACAGTGTTATGTTTTGGTTTCTGTGTTTTTTTTTCCTCTTACCTTCAGGGAGGAGAAGTCCCAGGAAATTGATGCTCTGGTTAATTACTACAATCCATTAAGACCACTAAACAAATCTAACCAGGTAGAACATGTAACATTTTTGCTTCAAAAATCTTTCTAATTCTGCTTTACACATCTGATAACTTTCCATTTGCTCTTAGGCCTGCCCTTTTGGGAGGGTACCTGTTAAACTAGTAACTGATACTGATGATGATGATGTGAAGAAGACAGATGTCCCTCTTACAGCTAGTGTTATGAAGAGGTATGATTGTTTTTACTATAGCACAACAGATTTTAATACTCCTTTTCAACAGTGTTTTTATTGTATAGTGAAAATGTCAGATGTTAAGAATGCTGAAAGTAAAGATGATTGACAAATAGTCATAGTTGTGATAGGTATTGCAATACCTATGCTTTCTATCTCACCACTCAGATTCTTTGTCTGAGAGCATGCAAAGATCAATTCTTGTATTGGCTAATCGGTAGACTCGGAAGAGGAACCTAAGGAAAAAAAAATGTTCAGAATAACTTTACATTTGTGTATTCCCGTTTCTAATATTAGGGGCAGTTTTGTAACTTCCAGGTGACTTGTAAAGCCTCATTTTTAGTATAATCCATATGATAATGATTATATTAAGTGGTTATGCTCATTTTATTGTGACTAACTCTTCAGCAGTGGAAGAATCTGCTAACTAAAATAGTACTTTGCTATATGTTACCTAACTGTAGCAGAGCTTGAAAGTAAACAGCAGAGAAAGCTCCACCCCCCTCCTCAAGTGTGTTACACCAGCTTTTTTCTTCTTTTATTGCTGTGTGATTAAATTCATTCAGAAATGGAAACTTTGGAGAGAAGTAAGCACCAAAGAGTAAAAACTGTATACCTCTCAGAAGCTAATTAAAGATTGATATTAAATCTGTGAAAGTAGTGGGATAAGGTATTTCACATAAGTGTTGTTCTGTAAATATTTAAAAAATCACTTTGGAACACACTGCTGGGGTTTAGAATCCTAGCTGTATCTTCTTATTGTTTTCTATGGAAGACAACCAATTAAGTAATCTGTAATTTCATAGGATGATGGTGGCATTGTTACAGATTGTTTCGGTATTGTTTCTCACTTGGCTGTCAGAGTGAACCTGTTTTACTGTGTATTTGGAAATCGTAGCCAGAAGTCTTTCCACAACTACATTTTTCATTGGTTCACAAAAGGCAGTTATGACATTAATTACATCACATGACAACATATAATGTTATTTCAATAGGCAAATATCCAGCTCCAGATGTACAGCCTTCGTTGCACCTTTTCCACCATCAGAACAAAAATCTAGTGGGGGTGATGCACGTGACCTGAGAGACTTACAGGTAACTTAAATATTTTAAAAATAGATGTAAAGAATTCTACCTAGCTGTCCTATGGTACTAGAGAGGAAAATAACACTCTTTTTTTCAGTTTAAGAAAGAAAAAAAGGTAGAATTTTCCTTTCTATGTTAAGTAATCAGTTGTGAATAGAAATGTTCATTGTGGCTTTTTAAACTTGAAGATTGTTATGTCAGGTGTTAAGAAAGAGCTTTCTCTGAACAAGATGTCTGATGGGAGAAATAGGAGTGTGAAAAATCTGGCATGTGGTTTTATGATGAGGGAATAAGTCATGAGTTCTGTAGTGGAAGTACTCTAATCAATGAAGTGTTTTTAACTGAGTTCATGAAGTGCTTACGATAGAGATTAATTTTGAGCTATGCTTTGCATTTTCATGTCCTGTGTCCCTGTCCCCCGAAAGAAAATTTAGGTCTTTGTTATAGAAACTGTATGATGGGAATTCAGTTTTGGTGGAGTTAAAACCAGCATCAATAATACTTGTCTGTGTACCCTACGCTGCTTTCTGAAGCGCATTTGCTTTGTGGTGCCTCGATCATTAATTATCGTGAGGAACTGTCTTTCAGACACTATGCTTGGGATGTCCTTTGATTCTTTTTAAGATGCTTTTTGTTTTCTTTAGTCCTTACAAGAAAAAAATTCTTTACGGTTGCAGATGTTGGATGAGAACAGCTTAGAAATGGCTACCAATTCAATTCTAACTCTCAAAACCAAAATGGATACAAGTCTTACGATGAAAAGAGAAGGTAACTGTTAATGTGTGATGATTCAGTATTGTGGAATAGAATAAGCATTGAAAATTTGCTGTTGTATATATCAGAAAGATACAAATTGCTAAATATTCTTCAAAGTGAAAAAGTTGGTCCGCTTGCAATTGATGAGGTCATCTTGGAATTGACAAGCATTCCTCATTTCAGTGCAATCCAATTCATTAACTTGTACTGCAGGAATCCTTTTGTTCATGTGAATGACACTTATAATAAATAAGTGTACTCTTTAGAGGCTTATTAAATTTCAGTGTCAATCAAATACACTGTTACACTTCTGATGACTGTAAATGCTTCTGGTTTAAACGTGGTGTTTCAGCCTTCACTGTATTGCAATTTCTAGAAATTTTATTTTTTTAAAAGAAATGTAAGTTTTGCTATCAATAGAAGTAGGGGTTGGATGAGACCATTTCCCAGAAAGACCACAGCGTAAGGTGTTCTAAACAGCTCAGACCTATAGCAAGTATTTCAGGGCTGGTAAAATTTAGATTACTACTAATGACTTAGCACTAACACCATGAAATACGTGTACTAATCTTAGTTACTTGCCACTTCTGCATCATCAAGAATCTAGTTCCTTAGATGGCTGTCTGATTTCTGATCCTGGTGAAGAAATAAGGTGTAAATATCTAATACATGACAGGAGTTGGATTTAGGAATATATCTGTTGTAGGAAAGAAAGATTTCCTTTGAAAACTGGGGATTTTTTGACTTTAGTGTCCTTTCAATGCTCCAGTGAAACCTTTCCCATTGGCTTGTGTTGGGAACAGTTTGAATTTCAGGTTCTATTTTCTCTGGTTTTGCTTCATTCCGGCTTTCCAGATAAGATGCTGGTTATAGTTGCTCAATGCTTTGGTACCTGAATCGTGCTCAACATCTTTGTAGCATGAGATACCTCTTTCCAGTCACTGGAAAAGAGAAGTGAACAGGCACGTGAAGGGATGCTCTCAGGCTGTGCTATTTGCAGCCTGCCTTGCAATCTGCCACCAAACCAGTATCTTACTACCTCTGGAAAAGGAACCATGAGATGGAGCGTGCCTTGTCCCTTGATGCCTCTAGCTTCAGCCATTAACGCTGGATTACAGATTGCCTATTGTCACAGATAACAGCCTTCTAATTTGAAGTATTACAATGAGCTTATCTTCAAAGCTTTATAAGCCCGCTCAGTGTTCCAAGATGTAGCATAAATTATGAATATGATCTTGTTCTGTGTGTTGAAGGAAAGCAGTTGTATTTCTGTTACTGTTGTAGTGGTATCCTAGGATTTTGAAGAAAGTTGCTACATTGAACTCAATATGAATCCTGGAGATTATACTAATGTTTTTTAATGCCTGATTCCAGTAAGTCAACTGTGTTAATTTATTCTGATATAGAAAATGAGAAAATTCTTCTAGAAACTGTGGGATAAATCTGCCAGAAACTGTTTGAAGTACTTGATATTAAGTCTTTTTAATAATCTGATTTTTTTCAGAAAATAAAGTGCAGCATCAGGAGCTGAAGATACCAGAGCCAAGGAATCTGGAGAGTCAACAACAATCTAGTTCTGTTGAAAACTATAGGAAGCAGTTGGAACAGATTAAACTAAACTGTGTTAATGACAGAAAAAAATGGCCAGGTCAAGAAATGACGCAGAAAAGCTGCTATAAAGAGGTAAAGTAACAGGACTACATAGTGGTTTTCTATATGTAGCAGCCTTCACATGTCAAAAAAAAAATAAATATATATATATTTCTCTGTTCTTAATTGTGGCTTCTTGTGTGGAATAGTATCTTGTTTTGCCTTTTGTAGGGAAAACAATCAAGCCTTGAACAATCTGGTCATCCCATTTCAAAAGGATTATCTCCACCAGACATTGTTTCTAAGAGGAGTGATCCATCACATGTTTGTGGAACACCAAGCACCACATATAATGATTACATGGATTGGTAAGCCACTACTTTTAGCTGCATGCTTGCGAATGGTAGTTGATCTCTGGAAGACTTTTAGCAGTATTTAACAGGCTTTCTTAAGGTTTTCTGTTCAGATGACATCAAGTGTTGTAAGCACTTGGAAACCTTGTTTGCTGAGGGCCTGACTTTAAGAATCAGATTGCATTTAGGGAACTTGGTTTTCCTTATAAACTTTTCAGTATTTGGAAGTAAACTATCAAATCAGTCCTTATTACAGCCTTTACCTCTTTGATTCCTTCTACATGATGCTTTCTTTTAGATGCCTTGGTTTTTTTTGTGCTGACAGGCTTTTTTAGATTGGTAACCATATTTCAGTCTGGTTCCCACAATACAATTATCTGTGGGTTTAAAAAAGAAATCTAGAAGCTTGCAGAATGAAACACTCAAGTTAGGAAGTGCTAGCATTTGTTTATGTATGCAGTTGTAAATTAGGCATGCATCCCTGTGCTTGATAGGCCTTCATAAATCTTTCTGATTTATATGATTATTATTTTCATAAGTCTCTAGCATGACTCATAGGTCAAGAATGTGTGATGAGTAAGCACTTTTGCTGTTTATAGGACCTCTGTAGCTGTAGAATCTAGAATATATGTAGTAAGTGAAGCACATCCTCTCATGATGGAACTCAATAAAAGTAGTTCTTGAATAGATTCTGTTCTTGCTTCTTCCAAACTTTGATATGATATTAAAAAAAAAGAAAAAATTTCTCATTACACACAGTATATATGGCACATAATAAATATGCAGAATTGAGTGCTCAGTGAGAACTGTGCTTTTGACTGGTTTTTCAAACTTATGCCACTTCTTTATTCTAAAAAGGAAAAATATCCTAGCCATAATTCTTTTCCAGTTCTGATATTAGCATCAGTTTCTGTAAATACTGGGGGGGTGGGAAAGTATATTTGGTAGTATTAAATATATGGTAGACACATCAAGGGAACAAATCTGAAAATATGAAAGATTTTGTTTCTTTAGTTTTCTTTAATCTTTAGTTTTTCTTAAATATATGACCTTTCTGCTTATACAGCATAGCTAAAGCTTTAAAAATTAATCTTGATTGCTTTGAAGTTGTTTATTTTCATACTCAAAAAAAAAAAGTCTATTAATGTAAAAAAGTTTTAATAAAGAAGAATAAGCTAAAGCAAGCTGTCTCAAACTATCTCACTGTCTTATGGTCAGCACTTCTAGTTACCTGGTGCTTTCCTCTTCCAATTTGTGGAGAGTGCCAGCTGGTATCTAAAGATGGGGCTTTTGCTAGTCAGTAGCGTTTAACTTTTAAGAAGCACTGAAGATTTCAACTTTGTTAGACTAATCTTCAAAACAAAGCAAAAATAAAAACTCTAAATGCAGATATTGTTTATAATTTCCTTTAGTTTCAGAACGCCAGTTGTAAAGAACAACTTTCTACCAGGAAGTCAAATTTCTACTCCCTACAACCAGCTCCCGTATTTTCTACCACACACTCCAGCAACTCCATTTCAAAATCAAGCTGGCTTGCAGGTAAGAATTGCAGATTGTGTTCTGCCATTTTTCAGCACATTTTCATTGGAGACTAGTTTAGGATAAATATATGCATGTGTATTTTTTAGGTTTATGGGAAGTAGTCTGTACTGCTTATACGCAAAATAACTTTCTTCATATGCATGTCTGAATTTAGGTAAAATAAGTCAGTTCTTGGAAAAAATCAGTTCAGTTGTGTCAAAAACCTTTGTCTGAAGTCTAAGCCTTTTCACATTCTACTCCAGTATGGTGGAGTACCCATAAAAAGAAGTAGTATGTGTTTAAAGAACAAAAGACTCTGAGGGAGGTGAAAAAAAAGACATTTCTCCATTTTGTTAGATTTCACAAATTTTGGTGTGTTTTTAGTGGTCTGAAATCATGTAAAAATGGATTACCTTAGATGGGTTGCACATTCAGGTAGGAATCTTCCCAATTGCAGATAGAATTGGGGGATAGGTTTAATCTTCCTACTAGAGGATTAATAATTAAAATTTGTGGCTCTTCTATAGTTTGGTGTAGCAGCTCTGCGCAGTATAGGCTGTTTCAGCTTCACAGCACTGAAGTCTGCTAGCTGGTAGTTAGCTTTAAATAAAATCATAGGTAATTTCGGCACAGCTTTTAGTTAGTTACATGCTGTGACTGAAAGTCTTGGGTAATCTAGTTTCCAGCATTATCTGTAAAGAGGGAGGTGTCTCTAGTCATCTGAGGAGTCTTAAAACAGCACCCTGTTCTTGATTTCCAGTGTGAAAAGCATTGGTATCTTTATATAAGAGTTCAGTGCCGTTACATGCAAAGTGGTGATCCTAACACAAACAGCTTTGCTTTCAAGACAAACATATTTAAATTTAAACTTTACTACTCTTTATCTCGTTCAGAAATGACAACTTAAAGCACGTTAACTTAAAGTACAACACCAAGTTCCCCTGCGTGTATACAAATAGCTATTTTCTTAACTTTTTTTGTATGTACACAGGTTCCAGCTTCTATACCTTCACATGAATGTCTCGCCATCAAAGGAAGAGTTTATACAATATTAAAGCAAATAGGTAGTGGAGGCTCAAGTAAGGTAAGATGCTGTTTTATCCTTTTAGGCAGTCACTCATTTACACAGTAGTAGTTGTACTTGAAACACACATGTTGAAGTCATCTGACTGCCTAGTACTAACATATACAAAGTGCTTGAGTGGCTCAGAGAATCTGAAAATCTTAATGCAATGCTTAGACTTTATCCCTCATGGGTGCAGAAGAAACTGCACAAAATAGATGTAGTACAGTGTTGTTTTATCAGAGTCATCATCCTGCAATAATAACTGAATTAATGTACTGTGAAAATGATGCTGCAGTTATTATAGCATGTTAAGCACAGTACTATTCATTTTAGTGGAGAAATGCAGTAAAACCAGTGGGTGGATAAGGAAACTTTGAACAGATATGGTCAGAACACTGAACAGAAGCTTCAGAAATGAGTAGTGATCACCCAACTGTCATGAGCATCTAAAAAAAATCTCACTGAAATCTGTAAATAGTGGTGGGAGCCCACTTCCTTTTGCTTTCTGCATGATGGCCTGAAGGGAAATTGTGTATGGTCTTGAAGAGAATTTCTATGGTGAATTGAATATTAAAATTCCTAATAAAATCAGCTCTTCTAGGAGATATGCTGCAGTATTACTGTACAGCCTAATTTGAAAGGTTATTGTTTAGGGCAGTGTGATTATGTTGTTGGGAAATGTGTGTGGCTTGTCAGGTTGAAAGCTTCTGAAGTGGACAGATCATCCTTTATTCTGTATGAGAAGTGGAGTGTAAGTATGACTGCAGTGGTGAGGGAGCTGCTTCTTATAAGAAAATTTGGGGTCATAGTTGCTTGGGAAACAGCATTGGCAAAACCTCTTGTTCAGAAGATAAAGAATTATTATGAAAACGACAGAAGCAGTTTTGTGTTACATTTCTGTTGTCTTCTGTTTCCCAGACCTCTGCTTCACCTGTAAGCTTCTTTCTGTAAAGATTACTAGTCCTAGGGAGTGCTTAAGTTGCCTTTCTGTGAGGGGAAAGTTGATACATGTGCACATAGGTTAGTCCTCAGTAACAGCCTATGTAGTACCTACTTATTCTGGAGCACATGGAAAGTGAAATGGTTACTTTTAATTAATCTGAGGCATATAAATTGGATGAGTAAGTTAAAGGCTAGCAGTTCTATTTAAAACTCTTTTTTTCAAGTATCCTTTTGCCTTGTCAAAAATTGTCCAGAAAGCTTAGAACTAGTTTTAGAATCGAGCATCTTTTAATCTTATCCTTAAATTCAGTCCGTTAAATCCTCTGGTGCATTGTGTTAAATGCACAGATTTTGACAAACTGGTATTAAATGCCTGAGATGGTACTTAAGATTGACCTTGTTTTACAGCTTTTCACTTTTTTTTAAATTAAAAATATTTTCTAGCTGTCATTTCATCAGTAGCTTTATTGGATGGAAAATGCTTAAGCTCTCACATTGCAGTCACCATTCTGACTTAAAATAGGCTTCCTCCTCTGCAAAGCTGAGGAGGGCAGAGGTGCCATCTTAGTGACAAATATTGTCAACAGCACGTATACTTCATCCATTTTCAGGCATCCTACAATCCAGTAAATAGTCATGGAAAATAGCACTAGAATTTTCTTCAAAAATCCCAATATGTGTAGATCTCAAAATTTTAAACACTTATTTAACCATCAATTTAGACTCGACTTTTATTTATGTCCCTTTGTGCCTACTTTTTATTTTGGTTTCATGTTTGCATATGCAGGAATTGACAGAACCAAAGTGGTACTGAACAACTGAGCTGTGCGCGTTCTAATGACAGATGAAACAGTCTTGGTGTGTTATAAGAGACAGGAAATTGGTTTTAAATGTTGCAGTATCTTAAAATCATGGAATAGTTTGGGTAGGGAGGGATCTATAAAGGGCATCTAGTCTTAAGTCCCCTCTAGGGAGCAGGGACATTAAGACCTCTGTCCAACTTGACCATGAATGTTTCCAGGGATGGGGCATCTGTCACCTCTCTGGGCAACCTGTCTCAGTGTGTCACCATCCTCATTGTAAAAAAATGTCTTCCTTATATATAGTCTAAATCTCCCCTCCTAATTTAAAATCATTACCCCTTGTTCTGTCAAAACAGGCTCTGTTAGAAAATGTCCTCATCTTTCTTTTAAGTCTCCTTTAAGTACTGAAATGCTGCAGTAAGGTTTCCCTGGAGCCTTCTCTTCTCGAGGCTGAAAAACCCCAGCTCTCTGCCTGTCTTCACGGGAGAGGTGTTCAGCCCTCTGAACATGGGTTTTGGTTTTATTTTTGTGACTCTCCTCTGGACACGCACAAACAGGCCCATGTCTTTCCCGTGCTGAGGACTCTGGAGCTGTACACACTACTCCAGGTGGAGTCTCGCCAGAGTGGAGGGGAAGAATCACCTCTCTTGACCTGCTGGCCACACTTCTTTTCATGCATCCCAGGATACAGTTGGCCTTCTGTGTGTGTTGTCAGCTCCTGTCCAATTTTCATACACCAGTGCATCCAAGTCCTTCTCTACCAGGCTGCTCTCAATCCACTCATTGCTCAGCCTATATGGATGCTGAAGATTGCCCCAATGCAGGTGCAGCGCTTTGCACTTGGCCTCGTTGAACCTCATGAGATTTACATGGGACCACTTCTCCAACTTCTCCAGGTCCCTCTGGATGACATCTCGTCCCTCTGGCACGTCAGCTGAACCACTTAGCTTGGTGTCATCTGCAAACTTGTTGATGGGATACTCAATCCCGCTGTTCGTTATGGATGAAGATATTAAACAGCACTGGTCCCAGTATGGACCCCTGAGGGACACCAGTTGTCACTGTTCTCCATCTGGGCATTGGGCTGTTGACCACTACCCTCTGGATGTGACATTCCAACCAATTCCTCATCTGCCAAACAGTCCACCCATCAAATTCATAACTCTCCAACTTGGTGAGAAGGATGTTGTAGAGGACCATGTCAAAGGACTTGCAGAAGTCCAGACAAATGACATCTGTAGCTCTGCCCTTGTACACTGAGGTAGTCACTCTATTGTAAAAGGCCACTAGGTTTGTCAGGCAGGACTTGGCCTTTGGTGAAGCCACGCTGGCTGTCTCACCTCCTTGTCCTCCATGTGCCTTAGCATAGTTTCTAGGAGGATCTGTTCCATGATCTTCCCAGGCACAGATGAGGCTGAGAAGTCAGTAGTTCCCAGGGTACTCTCCTTTCTACCCTTTTTACAAATGGGTTCAGTGTTTCTTTTTTTCCAGTCACCAGGGACTTCAGCTGACTGCCAGGACTTTTCAAATATCATGGAGAGTGGTTTGGCAGCTATATCAGCCAATTTCCTCAGGACTCTGGGATGCATCTCATCAGGCCCCGTAGACTTAAGTATACTTAGGTTCCTCAGGTGATCACAAACCTGGTTGTCTTCTACAGCGGGAGAGACTTTTTTTCCCCTTGATCCCTGTCTTGTGGTCCATCCACTTGAGACGTGTGGGAAGAGAGGTTGATGGTGAAAACTGAGGCAAAAAAAAGTTAAGAATCTTAAATGATTCTGTTAATCCAAAGAGTAATAAGTTGAAAGAGTAATAGAATAGAGCAAGAATAGAATATTTTAGTTGGAAGAGGCCTACATGATCATCTAGTCCAACTGCCTGGCCATTCCAGGGCTGACAAAAGTTAAAGCATTGTTCAAATGCCTCTCAAACACTGACAGTCTTGGGGTATCAACCACCTCTCTAGGAAGCCTGTTGCGGTGTTTGACCCACCCTCTTGGTAAAGAAATGCTTCCTAATGTCAAGTCTTGAACCTCTCTTGGTGCAGCTTTGAACATTCTCACATATTCTATCACTGGATACCAGGGAGAAGAGATCAGTATCTCCCCTTCACTTCCCCTCCTCAGGAAGCTGTAGAGAGCAATGAGATCACCCCTCAGCCTCCTTTTCTCTAAATTAGACAAGCCCAAAGTCCTTATAGGACATTCCTTCCAGATGTTTCACCAGCTTTGTTACCCTTCTCTGGACACATTCAAGGACCTTCACATTCTTCTTAAATTGTGGGGCCCAAAACTGCACACAGCTCTCTAGGTGAGGCCACACCAGTGCTGAATACAGCAGGATAATCATCTCTCTTGACTAGTTGGTTACAACATGTCTGATGCACCCCTAGGTTCAATGTGCCCTCTTGGCTGCCAGGGCACACACTGCTGACTCATCTGCTGTTGACCAGCATCTCCAGATCCCTTTCTGCAGGGCTGTTCTCTCAATTTATACTTGTGCCTGATGTTACTCCATCCCAGGTGCAGTATCCAGCATTTGGACTTGTTAAATATGCTGTTGATGATCGCTCAATGCTCCAATCTATCCAGATCCCTCTGCACGGCCTCCCGTTCCTCAAGAAAGTCAACAACACCTCTTAGTTTGGAATCATCTGCAAACTTGCCTATGGTGTGTTCAACTCCTGCACCCAGATCATTGATAAATGTATCAAGCAGAACTGGACTTAGAATGAAGCTCTGAGGAACACCACTGGTGACTGGGCACCAGACAGATGCAGCCCATTTACTGCAACCCTTTGACCTCCACCACTGAGTCAGTTCTTCACCCAGTGCAATCTGAACTCACTCATTCTACAGCTGGACTACTTGTCCAGAAGGATGCTGTGAGGGACAGTATCAAAAGCCTTCCTAAAATCCAGGAAAACTGTATCTGCTGCCTTCCATTCATCCAGTAGGTAGGTGACTTTGTCAAACAAGGATATGAAATTAATTAAACCAGACTTAGTTAAATTGAGCTTTCCCTTTTGTGAATCCATGTTGACTGTGCCTGATGATTGCATTGTCCTTTAAATACCTTGCAGTAGTACCCAGTACGATCTTCTCTCAGTTTTTCAGGAACTGAGGTTAGGCTCTCAGGTCTGTAGTTTTCTGGGTCTCCCCTCATGCCCTTTATATAAATTGGAATGACATTGGCTTCTAGTCAGCAGGGACCTCCAGGAAGAAAAGCATCCTGTGGCAGCAGTGTACAATTGTAGAATGAGGTATGATGGAAGGGGTCTCCGCGTGCCACTTGGTCCAATGATCTGCTTAAAGCAAGGCCAAAATAGAGCAGATTGCTCATGGTCTTTTGCGGTCAAGTTTTGAGTAGCACAAAGAATGGACATTTCAACAGCCCCTCTAGACAACCTGTTCCTCTGTTTGACTACATAGTAGTGGAAAAAAAATTCCTGATACCTCATTGGGATTTTCCATGTTGTTAGCTATGGCTGTTGCCTCTCATACTTTGGTGGTTCAAGAGTCTGTCTCTTTCATACCCTCCCTTTAAATGGCTCAAGACAGCAATAAGATTCCCTGTAGCCTTCTCATCTTAAGACTGAACAGACTTGATGCTCTCGGCCTCTTCTCATGTACCATGTGGTTTAACCTCTAAATCATCTGGGTGTGATGCAATGGATGTGCAGTGGCAGGTCAAACCCTTATCTCTGTAGATGTTGGTTTGCATTCTTTATTTTAGGAACACTTCAGACTTGTGATCAAATACACCTAATGAAATACAATGTGGTACTATATGGTTTCTGATAGAGGGCTGTTCCTGTTGTAACTGGTGGCTTTTTTACCTCCTCCTCTCTCTTTTTTTTTTCCTCCTCCTCTCTCTTTTTTTTTCCTCCTCCTCTCTCTTTTTTTTTTCCTCCTCCTCTCTCTTTTTTTTTTCCTCCTCCTCTCTCTTTTTTTTTTTCTCCTCTCTTTTTTTTTTCATGCTGACTTGTGTGAAATTTTTGTAAAGTTAGTGTTGCTTCTCCCTTTTGAAAAGGCACATTTCTCCTTGGAAATTTTGGCTGTGATCAGGTGAAGGCCCACGGTAGGTCAGAACTAGGACTGAATGACTTTGGTACTGTTTTTTGCAGGTGTTTCAAGTACTGAATGAAAAGAAGCAGCTGTATGCTGTCAAATATGTGAATCTAGAGGAAGCTGATCAACATACTGTTGAGAGCTACAAGAATGAAATCGCTCACTTGAGTAAACTGCAGCAACATAGTGATAAGATCATCCGCCTCTATGGCTAGTGAGTAAACACTAATGTTATTAAACTGTTCTCTTTTTACATAAAGTTGCCATAAATCTTAACACAAGTATATCTGTTTATTTTTAGTGAAATTACTGATCATCATATCTACATGGTAATGGAGTGTGGAAATATTGATCTCAATAGCTGGCTCAAAAAGAAAAAAAACATTGATCCTTTGGAACGAAAGAGCTATTGGAAAAATATGCTGGAAGCTGTTCACACAATCCATGAATATGGTATTCTTAAGTAATTCATAGGTATTTGTACAAGTTGCATGGCAGACAGAATATGAATGTGTTTAAATTTTGGAGGTGGTACTGCTCTTAGGTATGATGTAAGCCTAGTGATCTTCAAAAATACATATTTACTGTAGTGTGAAAAAAATAATTCAGTGAAGCAGAAGACAAGAGTAAATCTTGATGTAGATGGAGACTGACTTTGCTCACTCAAAGGGATCTCCAAGTATCACCATTGTATAATGCTTTCTATATTCTTGCAACATCCAGAAAGTTATGGGGTTTTTTTAGTTGTAGGCTACATGGTGTAGTCCTAGTACTGCTTGTTCTCCATTAGACTCAAATTTCAGCCACTCATCTTCTCAAGCTTTGATGTTAGTAAGAGCTTTTATATGTTTCTGTTGTCTTTAATGTAGTTTCAGCTTTTTCTTATAGTTGTTCAGGCCTTGCTTTCATCTTTACATGTATCTGTATTCTGCGAGAGCAGATTTGGATCCTTTTCCCATTTAAGAAAAAAGTGATGAGACCTGGACATATAGCAGAGAGCATCACATCTTTACAGTGCCAGAACATTTAATCATGTAGAAAGAGCAAAACCTCCTAAAACACAGGCTATGTCCTATGTGTCCTTGAAACAAACCATTTTGCAAAATATAAAGTTGGATTGGTTGATGATACGGATAATTAAAAATCATACGACGACATGTAAGTAGGTTTTGAGAGATCAGTCATATAATCCTTGGTGATTGGTACCTTTTGAGATCAGGAAGCAGAAAACAGACTAACCAATGTAATACTTTTAAGTACCTGCTTACCTGACTATTGAAGAGGAAGCTGCAGGAGTGGACAGGCAGTTGAATTACTCCAGAACAGCAGTTGAGTGTTGCAGTTGCACATACAGCTAGAGGACCTAGGCCTAGCTGAGAGAAACTATGCAAGTCAAGTCTCCTGGAGCTATTTTGGCTGCCTGCAGACTTGAATAAGTAGTAATTCAAGATAAAACTTACACGAGCATTAACTGTTTAAGAAAATTAAATCTGCAAAGGATAATTTAGTTTTGGTCAGGTAAAGCTGATCCATAATCCTTGCTCAGAGAAAAGATGCAGGAGTTGAGCAATAAAAAGCCCCATAGTAGTAACTCGGACTGACTAAACCCAGATTGACTTTTAACTCTGTTTTGCAGGCATTATTCACAGTGATCTGAAACCAGCAAACTTTCTGATAGTTGATGGAATGTTAAAACTGATTGACTTTGGCATTGCAAACCAAATGCAGCCAGATGTGACAAGCATCATTAAAGATTCTCAGGTGAAAATACTTCTGGAAAAAGCAATGTACACTTTACAGAAAAGTGCAATAGTACTTGCTGATTATGATGATTAGTGTAGTAACTTTAATGAATACTGAAATTTTATGCTGAAGGGTTTATTATGTATAAACATGAATATATAGATGAATTTTAATATATTTTTAGCAGAATAACAATGGCCTTCAGCCTTAAGAGAAACAAATTTTTAAAATGCTTTTCAGTGCTTTGAGACAAATCTAACTTTTTATCAACTGACTTAAATTAAGTGAATTCTTCACTTAAAAGAAGTATTTTTACTTTTTTTTATGGCTAGGTTGGCACAATGAATTATATGCCACCTGAAGCAATAAAAGATATGTCTTCCTATGGAGAAAACGGGAAATCTCGATCAAAGGTAAGATGATCTTTCTCTTATTCCCTTCATATTTAGAAGAAAATAATTCATGAATGTATCTTAAGGCTTAGTTTTCTCAGACTCTTTCACTGAAACTAGAACACAAGGAAATCCATTGTGCCACGATGACGGTGAGCAGAGATTGAAGGCTAAGTTTATTCCTCTCAATTACCTAAAAGCATTTTGCAGATGGTGTTTAGAAAAATGTTATTTTTGAATTCATGAGTAAAAGTAAAAGAAAAACAGATACACAGGCTTGGGTATTGGAAGAGCTGATAATAACATAATGGTAATATCTAAACTGATAATAAACATAAAAATATTTTAAAATCTACATTTGTGGAGCAATATAAAATAGCTTTCTGCTATGTTATCAGTGTGAATGTCATTGAACAGCAATATAGAGTGAAATGCATGCAGCCTTTCACATATCAGAAGCTGTACTGATGACTAAGATGACAGAAGTCTTTTGAGCATCATAAGGGTCTACCATGCTGTGCATGGCTGGCAAGTTCTTTGCAAAGAAATCACTGCAGGGTCAAGCTTTCAGAGGGTGTTTGTGGGAAGCTCTTCCATGGGGTCGAGTGAGGGAATCATTCCTCACTCACTCCTTGGTTGCCTGTTGTGCTGCCTATGCCCTTTTCTCAGCTTTGTTCTGCTCTTGGTACTACTAGCTGCTAGTACTTGGTACTACTAGCTGCTACACCGCTACGTTTTAACGTTATGCATAAATAACCCTGGCTTAGAAATCTTTCTGAAAGCAATAAAATTTACTTATTGATAGAAACTGTTGCTAGTATGTTTGATGCTTGTCATCTTTTTTAATTCTTAAGAGGCATGTTTTGCAAGAAATGAATGATACCTAAGAAGGTCTTCTAAAGCGTGATACAGTGAAGCCTAGTATTTTAGGGGACACATGTAGGAGTTCTGTGTATCCTATGAATTTTCTTATGCTGTAAAGTACCATGTGTTGTAGAACTTCTTGTAACTTCAGGTCAGCGGAAAGTGAACAATGAGGAAAGTACTGAAAGAAAGCAATTGCATATTGGCAGTCAAAGTTCATTAAGGGCTACGTAGTTGTGTGGAAAGGTATTAAAAAAAAAACCACAAAAAACCAAAACCAACAAACAAAATAAATAAATAAACAAAACAAACACACACACAAAGAACCCCACCAAAATAATCCATGTTCATATGTACATGCATATACACACTCAGACTGGGACTTCAACAGTGAATGGAAGTATTGCTTTATATTGAAACAGTCTTGGTTTTCTAAACATAATGTTTTATAGATTTCTTTTGTTGACAATTATACTTTTAACCTTTTCTTACATCTTTAAAAATTGCTTAAAGTGCAGGCCTGTTCTAGAGCTCAGCTCTTTGTGCTTCTTTCCCTACTTCCCTCTTCTCCCCCACTCCCCCAACCTTATGTGCTTTTTTTGAAAGTGCTTCCGCTTCAACAGGAGAAGTGGAAAGTCCTTTTGTAAGGAACAGCTCAGGTGTGGTGGTTGAAATCTGGATCTGAATCATTTAAACCCAGAGGAACTGAACTATGGCTGCCCACTGGTTTCTAGATTGCATTAATTTAGTATGCTTTTATTTGTATTTATTCATAAATACAAAATTAGTATCCTGTTGTTCAACTTAAGGACTGCCTTTCATTTTAGTTGTTCAAATAAGTTGGCTTTCAAAGATAATTAATAAAAATATCTTTTTTATGGAATATTAGTGAATGAAGCCAATATCTTAATAGATAATGCTATGCTGTCTTGGTGATTTTGTGAGATAGTTACTAAGATCTGTTAACAGTATATCTATTTTATATTGCATAAGTGAAATGACTGTACAATTATATGATAAGGAACTGACTCTTCAGTCAGTTTGAGTGAGGAGTAATTGTTTGTTGTTGGTTTGTTTGTTTGGTTTTTTTTTAAATTTAGATAAGCCCCAAAAGTGATGTGTGGTCATTGGGATGCATTTTGTACTGCATGACATATGGAAGGACTCCATTTCAACATATAACAAATCCAATTAATAAACTACATGCTATTGTTGATTCCAGTTATGAAATAGAATTTCCAGATATTCCTGAGAAGGATCTTCAAGATGTGCTAAAGGTAACAGTCCCTTGAATTTAACTTACTTTGATTTGAATAATGGTTATTTCTTTATTTAAAGCATATTTTCTTAAACTGAATGAGTTGTGCTTGAGAAATTTTTTTAATGAATAAATGCTTATTGGTACTTGTAGTAACAGGCCTTACTTCAAAAGACAACTTAACAAAGCTACAGCTACTTCATAGGGTTGCTATAGTAAAAGTCTATTTTTCAGCTCAGTAACAAATAAACAAGCAAATGCTTAAAGCAGCCTGGCTTACCTCCTTTGGGTGAACAACCCAAAGTAAATACAGTAGCTTTCATACTCACCATCTCTTTCCCTCAACCTGCACATCTGACTGCTTTTGCAACTGGCCCATGCTTTTACTCAAGCTCTAACTGTGTTGCTCTGCAGGTAACAAACTGAAATCTGGAAACACTTAAACCCTCAATTTTCAAATCTCATTGTCGTTTAGTCATTCAGAATATAAAAAGCTATTGTAGATTCTGGTCTTCATCTCTTCTGATTTTGCTAGAGTTAAACAGGGTACCAAACTTTACTCTGAAGATAATTGCTGAAGAAAGCAATTGGGTTAATCTGTTACTGTACTGTGAGTTGAGTCTGAGTATGTCGTTTGGCAGTAAGAAGTTCTGACGTGCATCTACAGGTTCTTCTAAAGATCCTCACTGTTAATTCTTAGAAAAATTCTTAGCTTATAAGCAAAGCATTCTTCCTCTTCTCTTTCCCTTTGCAGCACTGTTTAATAAGAAATCCTAAACAAAGAATATCTGTTTCGGAGTTGCTGGTACATCCCTATGTTCAAATTCAAAGTAATTGTCAAACAGGTAAGTTTACTTTAAAATACATTTTTATGAAGTAGCATTTATAGTTATCTTGAAAAAAATGAAATGCTTTACTCCTATATGTACTTTCCATCTGCTGGTGTAACAGTCTGGTTTGTTTAGTGCCTCTGTATGCTTCAGAAAATGTCAGTATTTTAATTCTTAAACCTCTTAAAGTGCACTGGAAATTTATACACAGTTGTGCAACTTTAGCATAATTTTAAATTAACTGCAGGTGTTCCAAATGCAAAAGGAACAACAGAGGAAATGAAACGTATCCTTGGCCAGCTTGTGGGCTTGAATTCTCCCAACTCTATTTCTAGAGCTGCTAGGGTAAGTAAATTTTCTTTGCTATTTTATGTGGTAGTACATGTTCAGGTTGATGGTGATCTTGATTTTAACCTTCATCTTTCCCAGTACATCTGTATTGTCTCACTTTCTCATATTGTGTCACTGTCATTCCTCACTGTACCATCATTTCCTCTCTAAAACAGTCCTGACTATGCTGCTTTGCTTTTAAGCTGCCCCAAAAAACACAGTAGCTCTTCGGATTTAAGAGCTATCATTGTGGAGGAATTATAGAAATCAATCTGTCAAGGGTGCAAGCTTTTGGACTGCAACTGTTCCTACTTCCTGGAACTTACTGTACTGTTAATGCATCAACGTGTAAATTAGTATGTTGAAGTATGTGTCAGTGTATGTGTTCTCTTCTATGCACTACATTGCATTACAACTGGTGTAACTAAGCTGTCTATTTTCTTTATTTTCTAATTTGAGAAATTTTAGTATGGAGTTTGCAATAGTTCTGTATATGATGACTTATTTCAAGTGATAATGTAAAGATATAATTTGGATCCATGTGTGATACAATTGTATTCACCTGAACATGTGTCTTTATTCATTTCCAGACTTTATATGAGCAGTGCAACAGCGGTAAAAGTCTTGATGTATCAGCATTTGCTAAACTTGGGAGTCAAAAATCTTGGACGACAAAATGATGTACTACTGTTTGGGAGGCAACAGAGATGTCTGGTCTGTTAAAAAACATTTTGTGCTGCTAGCTTTTAAAAGGACACTCAGCATGAAGTTCGCATTTTCAAATGTTCCTTGTGTCTTGTGATAATGCTTGCAGATAATTAAAAAGAATTTATTTGAATGCTTTTTCATCTGGGCTTTTTCAGTCTTTGCATGCCACTTGCATTGAATAATGAAAACTTCTGGCTGGTGATTATGGTCTTTGTTATTTACAAAGCACTACAGTGTTCAGAGTACAAAAAGTTGAATGAGAATCTTCAAGCTCCTTTATCTCCCTGAAGCTAAACAAAAAAAAAGTTTCTAAAATGCCAACTCGTATAGAAGAAAAACATACAAATATCTCTTGAAATATCACCTGTGACATAAGCACGGAGTATTATGTGGTTCCATCCTTTGCTGACAAATACGTCATGTCCAGCTTTGATCATCACTAAGGAAATAAGCACTTGGTTTATATAAGTGATCCGTTACCATACTGGTAGATACCTGTAAATGTCACCCAGTTTTTGAGCTGTTCTTGTGGTTCAGTGACATGGTGGAAGCATCAGTACTGTTCTGAAGTTATATGAATAAAATGGCTTTTGTTCTAATAAAAATACTACTATAAATACCATATGCTTTTCAAATCTCAAAATAAAAGAAAACCCATCGTGGTTCATGATGGTCAGAAATCACTAATTTGGATTTTTAAAAGCATTAATACCAAGCCCTCTTTAGAATTTACTTAATGTAGCAGGGGTTTTTATTTTACATGATTGATCAGGTTCTGAGTTATGTTACTGGTGCTAGTGTATGAACTTTAAATCATTGCAAGTTGTTATAATAATATGTTTTGGAAAAAAATATTGTCTTCAGTTTGATGACAGTTGCTATGCTGCCCCTGGATACCATCTAAGAAACATGGATTTTGCCAGCTCTACCTTGATCAAGCATTTTGAATTAGTCTGTTTTGCCTTTCCTTTGTAATAGTCCTGTATATGTAAGAGCTCAACTTCATTATTGAAGTGACTTCCTTTTTTCATTTGCATGAATTAAGAGTATGACCTACTCCTTGATCAGTGATGGAAAAAGGTCAGCACTAGGGAAGCTTTCCTTGACAATTTCTCCATGTTAGATTACGGAGTTCATGTTTTCTTAGCTTCAGAAGAGCACTGAAGTGTTTTAAAATCATTCTCATAGCTTTTGTTTAATTTGGGTAGCTCATATTGGGAAAAGATGTCATAATGTAATGCTTTGCAAAGGCCTACATAGAGGGAGGTTTGTCTTTGATTGAGAGCATATACTTAAATATTCCCTTCCCCCCTTCTGAGTATGTTTTTTCCTTCAGATTGCCTGGATTCACAGGATTTAGGAGTTTCTCTTCCTCCTGGAAGCTTTAGAGGATTGAAGATCTGAGTGGCACAGTGCTACTGGTTACCTGTTAACCTGAAGCTGTAACAGTGCTGTGAAACCTCCATAAAGCCTCTGAGGAAGTAGACTGCCACGTTTTACTACCTGACAGAAGTATGATTGTACACCCAAGCGCTGAAGTGCAAATCAAGTGCCTGGAAATTCTTTCTAATCCTGTGGTGGAGGTGCATGTCCATAGTGCTTTGACCTGCCAGGCGGTACGCTGGTGACATTAGAATATTAGGTCAGCTGTCTGAGGGGAAAAGCTGGTCATTCTTGCTGCTTGGAGGCTTATTTAGCCAACCCATCTTGCTGCCTTGGGAAGGTGTGGCTGGAGTCCAGAGAATTCTTAGAAATTACTTTGAGCATTGCGAAATATTGAGTGGTTGTGGTTGTTCTAAGGATGCGGATGTTGTTCTTGAGAACTTGCATTTTGATCCTACAAAAGGGGAATTCTCACTGCCTTTGCCATGTGTATTAGTAGGGCTGAGATACCTTTATCTTGACTTTGTCTAGGTAAGCTTATCTTACAGGAATAAACATATTTTACTGCATACACTATTCTGCTTTCCCTTAGTGGTAATGGGGGGGATCACTGTTTACTGACAACTTCAGTTAAAAGAAAATGTGTTACCTTTTATCCCTGAAAGATGCAGCAATTTCTGCAGTGATCCAGGTGCAGAGTGGCAGCTGTACTTTCCATGTTTCTTCAGCTTGCAACATAACATAACCTTTTTCCATGCTTGCACACCGAGCAGTAGTAGCTTTATTGATATCACTCGTAGCACTATTGTAATCTCTTGATCTGAAGTTAAAGGCAAAGAAAAGAGGTAGCAAGTTGTAAATGCCAATCTCAGCAGCAACAGTGGAGGAAAGACTTTATTTCAACGTGTTCTTGCGATCTTTCCTGCCATTGATTTAGCTGTTTTTGATGACTCTACAGCCCTATAAGAACTGAAGAATGAGAATATCTTTGGTGTCAAATGATGCATGTAACTCAGAAGTATTGTATATTTTCTCCAAACCTGAGTCGCTTTGAACTTAAATGAGGTTTTAAGAGCTTGTTAATTAATAAAAATACCCCTTGATAGGTGGGAAACTTTGTTCTTGATTCTTTCCATATTCAAAACAACAAAACGGTTCTTCAAATAATTATTTTTTAAAAAAATGTCTTTGAAGAATAATATTTCTGTAATTTTATCAGGCCTCTGCATAATGTCTTTTTCAAAACTCTAAGCCTTCCCCACCCTTATTTGCCAGTTAGGACTCTCCTGCTGTGAGAGAGCAAGCCCTTGTAAAGGAACGTCAATTATTCTGGTGTCCGGTGTTCCTGTGTCCATTCAACACCTGCCTTTCTTTGTTTCAGGATAGCAGAGATTCTCTGGATTAGACAGGGAGAGCTACTCCTGATACCAGTCCTCCTCCCCTCCAGCCTGGTTTGGCTGAACACAAGCTCACTCCAGAGATGGGGGCACGCACGGAAACAGCACATCTCCCTTGTAAGGGCAAACTTGGAATGATAACTTCTGTTGATCTTACCGTTATTACATGAAACAGATTGTGGAGTCTCAGTCAGTCATCTGTGGGGATGGAGTCTCAGTCAGTCATCTGTGGGGATGGGGGAGAAGCGATCCCATATTTCTAGGGGAAAAAAGAGTTAGCCTTATTCTGTGTAATGGTCCTTTTTTGTTTTTCTGATGTATTGTTTTAATCCTAGAGTTTAGTACTCCTGTGGCAGTTCAGTGGTTTTTAAAGCATAATGAGTACATATGCTAGTTGTACTCCACTTGCCTGTTACATAAATGCTAAAGTTATAAAGCGTGACCCTACTGAAAGAAAAGTGTTAAATGTTCTGCACCTTTCATATTCTAGACACTTTGGGAGACTACTTACAGTGTGGGAACTGAAATGCTGTCTCTGGCTTTTTCTGGAGAGGTGGGAAAAGAAGGATCAGTCACTTCAGAGGAAAACTTGTGAAGAAAAACTGAAAAAATCTTTTTACAAAGGGGTGTTATTGAAATGTCTCCCAACTACTTGCGTTACAGATCTTGAAATATTTCTGCATAATTATTTTAATGTTATAATTGCTGACTTTCACTGTTTTGCTCCTCTGGTTAGCATTCAATATGCAGAGAAGCAGAGCTCTGTGCCTTTTCTGTTTCCATTGTAGTGTATGTGGTTTATCAATCTTTTCTCTCATTCTGGGACTGCTAAAGAACTCACAGGAATTATAGATGGCATGAGAGGGAGCTTATGAAAGAGGGCTGAGGCTGATGAGAGCCAGAGGGTTGTTATCAGTTATCCCTTTTATTTAAAAAAATTACATTACAAATGGGCAATTGATACATTCTCTTTTCCTGCCCCAGAGATATGCTACAGGACCTCTACCTACATTGGCAACTGTTACTCCCTGGCCCTCAGGCTATTCCTATTGGTTTCTTGCTTTACTGACAGCCATCTCCCTTTTCAGATGCTGCTGGGATATTAAAAGTGCGGGTAAAGTGCAGAATTTGACAATATAAGACAGACATTGAGGGGCCGGAGCAGGTCCAGAGAAGGGGAATGAAGCTGGTGAGGGGTGTGGAGAACAAGTCTTACGAGGAGTGGCTGAGGGAACTCAGATTGTGTAGTTGTGGAGAAGAGGAGGCTGAAGGGAGACCTTACCACTCTCTACAGCTACCTGAAAGGAGGCTGTAGCTAGGTGAATGTCAATCTCTTTTTTCCCAAGTAACAAGAGATAGAAGAAGAGGAAATGGCTTAAGTTGCACCAGATGAAGTTTAGGTTGGATCTTAGGAAAAAATTTCAATACTGAAAAAGTGTTGAGGCATTGGGACAGGCTGCACAGGCGGGTGGTGGAGTCACCATCCCTGGCGATGTTAAAAAAAAATGTGTAGATGTGATACTTAAGGATATAGTTTAGTGGTCATAATAATGTTGGGTAGATGGTTAGACTTGATGATCTTAGAGGTCTTTTCCAACCTTAATGATTCCATGAATAGCTACCCATGAGTAGCTTTAAAGGACAGGAACTACCAGTCTTAAATGCTGGATAACAGAGGTTGCTTCCTGAAGCTTTCTCAAGATTACAAAACGCCCATCAGGCATTACTGGTGACCCTCAAGACCACAGTTCCAGACATTATGTATAAAATGGGGAGAGGAGGTGGCTGACTAAACCAGAGTATGTTTGTTTATAATCACTGTAACTGGATACATGTATCTATGTATCTATGTGGTGCTAGATCAGCTAATACTGAGATACCACAACTATATGAAGAGTAGAAAGGTAAACGGTGGAGGCTGGGGGCAGCCTTGGCTGTAGTGACTATCAGATGATGAAATTCAGAATCATGTGAGCAAGAGGCAGGGCAACAAGTAGGATTGCAACTCTGGGTTTCCGAAGAGCTAATTTTGACCTCTTCAAAGACCTACTTGGAGGAATCCCATGGGTTAGGACTCTAAAAGGTAGGAAAGGCCAGGAGAGCTGGTTAATATTCTAGCGCCACTTCCTCCAAGCTCAAGATCAGTGTATGCCTATGAGTAAAAATTCAAGTAGAGGAGGCAGGAGACCAGCATGGATGAGCAAGGAGCTGCTGGAAAAACTCATGTGGAAGAAAGAAGCTCACAGTATGTGGAAGAAGGGAGTGGTCACTTGGGAGAATTATAGGAATGTTGCCAGAGTATGTAGGGATGCAACATGGAAGGCTAAGACCCTCTTAGAATCAAATCTGGCAAATGATGTAAATGGCAACAGGAAGGGCTTCAAGTCCCTCAGTAGCAAAAGGAAGGCTAGGGAAAACATGGACCCACTGCTGAATGAGGTGGTGATGGAGGATACAGAGAAGGTGGAGTTACTGAATGCCTTCTTTGCTCCAATTTTCACTGCTAAGACCAGCCCTCAGGAATTCCAGTCCCTGGAGGTGAGAGTCTGGAGAAAGGAAGACTCTTCCTTCATCAGTGAAGATTGGGTTAGAGAATGTTTAGGGAAACAACACCCACAGATCCATGGGCCCCAATGGGATCCACCCACAAGTGCTGAGGGAGCTGGATGATATTGTTGCAAGTCACACTACATTTTTGAAAGCAGGGAGAACAGGAGAGGAGCCTCAGGACTGGAGGAAAGCCAGTATCACTCTAGCCTTGGAAAAGGGCAAGAAGGAGGACCCAGTAAATTACAGGTCAGCCAGCCTCATCTGCATTCCTGGAAAGGTGATGGAACATCATTCTGGAGATCATATCTAAGCACATGGATGAAAAGAAGGTTATTGGGAGTAGTCAGAATGGATTCACCAAGGGGAAATCATGCTTGCTAATCTGTTGGCCTTCTATTATGGTGTGACTGGATGGGTAGATGCAGGAAGGAAGAGCAGTAGTTGTTACCTACCTTGACTTCAGCAAGGCTTTTACACTGTCTCCCATAACATCCTCATAGGGAAGCTTAGGAAGTGTGGGTTAGACAAGTGACTGTGAGGTGGATTGAGAGCTGGCTGAATGACAGAGCTCAGAGGGCTGTGATCAGGGATGCAGAGTCTAGTTGGAGACCTCTTGCTAGTTCTATTCCTCAGGGGTCAGTACTGGGTCCTGTCTTGTTCAACACAGTCATCAGTGACCTGGAAGAAGGGACAGACAAGTGTACCCTCAGCAAATTTGCTGATGATACTAAACTGTGAGAAGTGGCTGATACACCAGCAGCCTGTGCTGCCATTCAGCAAGACCTGGACAGGCTGGAGAGTGGGGTTAAGAGGAATCAAGTTCAACAGAGGCCAAGTGTAGGAATCTACACCAAGGGAGAAACAGCCACATGTACCAGTATGGATTAGGGGTTGACTAGCTCCTCTGTGGAGAAGGACTTGGGAGTCTTGGTGGATAACAAGCTAATCATGAGCCAGAAATATGCCCTTGTGGCCACAAAGGCCATTGGTATCATGGATGCCATTAAGAAGAGTGTGACCAGCAGATCAAGGGAGGTTCTCCTCCCCCTCTACTTTGCCCTGGTGAGACCATATCTGGAGTATTGTGTGCAATTCTGGGCTCCTCGGTTCAAGAGGGACAGGGAAGTACTGGAAAGAGTCCAATGGAGAGCTACAAAGATGATTAGGGGACTGGAGCATCTCTTTTATGAGGAAAGGCTGAGAGACCTGGGGATGTTTATCCTGGAGAAGACGGAGGGGATCTTATTAGTGCTTGTAAGTATTTAAAGGGTGGGTGTCAAGAGGATGGGGCCAGTCTCTTCTCAGTGGTGCCCTGTGATAGGACAAGGGACAATGGGCACAAACTGGAACACAGGAAGTTCCATCTAAACATAAGGATAAACTTCTTTCCTGTGAGTGTGACAGAGCACTGGAACAGGCTGCCCGGAGAGGTTGTGGGGTCGTCTTCTCTAGAGACTTTCAAAAGCCACCTGGACACATTCCTGTGCAACCTGCTCTGGGTGAGCCTGCTGTGGTGGGATGGGATGTGGAGGGGGGTTGGACTAGATGATCCTTAGAGGTCCCTTCCAGACCCCTACCATACTGTGATTCTGTGAAGTTAGAACACTTCAGTAATTCCCTTTAGTAATTATTGTTTGACAAATGGCTTTGGAAACTTAGTGGTCCAAAAAGCCTTTACTAAGCAGATAACACTAAGAAAAGCTTAACTGCAGGAGGATGACTTCCTTTTCTTTACGCATGGGTACAGCATTACTCAGCCTGAAGAGCTGTATATGTAGTTGGAATTCAAAGACTAAATAGACTTTTAAGTTTGGAAAGCCCCGCTCTTACAGTCTTGTCTTGGTGCGCCAATACTGAGAACAGAGCCCTTGACAAATAGAAGAAAAGGAGGCTCTTCTCTTGCATAACTCCTGCATCACTCCCTGCTCTCAGGGCACTTGTCCAAGGAGCAAGACAAGTCTATCTCCATGGCCCTGGAGGAATCGGACTCCTGCTTTTCATCCGGCTTCGTTGAAGGCACTCTATGCTCGTGTAGCTGGGCAGAAAATGGTTAAATCCCTGACAGCAGAGAGTACAGAGCCTGGTGTGAGTTAGTCTGAAGGTAAGTGGTCAAATTGTCAGTCTATATTGGTCCCTCCTATGGGTTTCTGTTCTTTCTTTAAGCACCTGAAAGTGGTTTTGTGCTAAACATATCACTAATTCTGGGAGTGATAAGTATCAAATCAAAAATTCAGCAGTTGAAGTAGAGTTCTAGTCCACCCCTCAGGTCTAGTTTACTCCTGAGCTCCTCAGGAAATAATCCCAGGCTAATCCTCACAGGTGTCAGTTATTGCAAGTAAGATCTGTAAACTGCTAGTACAGAAGTGTTCCCTTCCTACTTGATGCACATATCTCCTTTCAACTCAGTTATCAGTGCCCACCTGTCAAGAGCACAAAGCCTGTCTGTGAGCTTGCAGAGCGTGCCCTTGTTTGTTCGCTGCTCCACATAAAGTAATTCAGAGAAACCTTGCAAGATAAAGGCTCTAAAGAATGGAGCGGGCAACGTAGTGTGATTACTTTTAGGATATAGATGTGTACACCTGTATGGAGTCTTTGTACAGCCTACCCGTACACTTTCATGGGAGTTGCTGAAATGAAACCTGAGATAAAAATCTGACTCCTCACCTCAATTCCTCCCCTTGGCAAGTGAAATATCCACAGCTAAACAGTGATGCAATTCCAAGATACCAGCTCTAATCAGATGAATTGCTAAAATCCAGGCAGCTTTTGCAATGAATGGTGACTAATTTAATAAGGAATAGGGGTGCCACTGTTTTGAACCTTTAATAAACACAAGGAAAAGGTCAAGGACTAAATAGCATCAGTCTATCTCGACTCTTTACACTATTGTAAAGATCCTTGGCTTCTCTCTGTACCCACTTAATGTGCATGTTATGTGGCAAGTGCAAGTAAACTCTTTAACATCTACTTTTTACATGCTTTGTCTATCCTGGTCTCAAGTTTTTCTCCTTTTTTTACATAGCTGTTGAAAACCAATTAATAGTACTAATAAGTATACTTAAGGAAATATGAATTAGGTTCTTGGCATTGATACTTGCTTCCTGTGTGGTCTTGGATAGCATCGTTTAGCTTGGAAAGGACCTGTATACTCAAGACTGACAGCTAACCTAAAACCACCCAATCAAGGATAAAACATTTCTGTGAGTCTTTGCTCTTGAACATTCCTTGCCTTGTCTGCTTACATTTTCTCAGAAAGCTGTTTTGTACCATGGGTCTGTACCACACTTGTTGCATTTGGTGACTGTGGAGGGTAGAGCTCTTCATGCTGCTGTTCAGTGGCATCATACTTTGAAATATTCTTAACTTACGGATGCACAGTTCTGGGCAGCAGAAGGCTGTGATGTTCCCTCCATGATGGCTGAGGAGCACTGGGCACCGCAGCAGCTGCCATGCAGTGAAGCAACTACTTGGCCATCCACAAGGAAACACTGACCAAAACCTGTCCCTCAGGCAGAAGAAAGCCTGCAGCCTTTGTTTCACTTTGCTGATGAATGTGCTGTTGTGCTGTAATACAAAACAAAACCTCTGTGGCTGCCTCTGCTGTACTTGACTTGGAAATACCACTAGATATTTCCCCTAGGCCTAGGCCCTTCAAGAAACTTAGCTGCTAGGCAGGGTTTCCCAGTTCATGATGGTCTGGGTAAAATGCAGCCAGGTACTCCTTTCCACCAAGTCAGCGATGCCTGTTGGCATGGGCAGTGGTGGCACTGTAGTACTTCAGTGAGTGTTACAGGTGAAAGTACCCACAGATAATAAGATACCTCACTCATGAGAAAAGCAGTTCTGAGCCTTGAGCAGGACGTGATTACCTGACTCAAAGGTGAATGTCTGTCTAAATCTCTTTCAGTCTGATCTTGGGACTTTGCAGAGGTCCAGCATTGCAAAGGGTCATGGTTTATGGTCAGGACAATCTGCTACACCTATGACAGATGCTCTCTGTTAACCCATCCTCCCTCCCCAAAGGGAAAGGGAATAAGGGAGAAGGCTTATCAATTAGAAAAGTAGAACACCTGTAATGAAAATAATCATAACATACACAAATATATACAAAATCAAAATAGAACCTACCACCACTTCCCTGCCTCCCCGATGTCAATTATGTCACCATCACCGCTGATGCTGTTGAGCAGGCACCAGAAAAGTCCCAGACTGGGCCTGGCAGGACAGATGCAGGATTCAGGAACACACAGTTTGGGATTGAAGGCAGAATGGACAGAGTCCTCCTCCAATGCTGGGCACTGAAGAAGAGAGTCTGACCCTTGTTTTCCCTTAGCTTTATACTGAATATGACGTATATGGGCTGGAATACCTTGGTCAGTTTGGGGTCACCTGTCCTATTCACTCCTCTCTGCAGGTGCGGCTTTTACTTTCTGTACCCCCCCAATGTGGCACACAAGATCCAGCAGTGGCCTTGATCTGCACACCAATCCTTGGTAGTAACTCTAAACATGGGGTGTTACCAGTGCCGGAAGCAGACACTGCCTGTGAGAACAGGCGGCTAACGTCGGACAGTGCAAG
>WUAM01000431.1:32405289-32422375 GCA_024336885.1 Actenoides hombroni
CAGAGAGCTACTGGAGAGAGTCCAGCACAGGGCCACCAAGATTATTAAGGGAGTGGAGCATCTCCCTTATGAGGAGAGACTGAGAGAGCTGGGTCTCTTTAGCCTGGAGAAGAGGAGGCTGAGGGGGGACCTCATTAATGTCTATAAATATGTTCAGGGCGAGCGTAAGGAGGATGGAGCCAGGCTGTTCTCAATGTCACCCAATGTTAGGACAAGAGGCAATGGGAGTAAGTTGGAGCACAAGAGGTTTAAGGTAAACACAAGGAAAAACTTTTTCATGTTGAGGGTGACAGAGCACTGGAACAGGATGCCCAGGGGGGTTGTGGAGTTTCCTTCTCTGAAGATGTTCAAAACCCGCCTGGACACGTTCCTGTGTGACTTGGTCTAGGTGATCCTGCTCTAGCAGGGGGGTTGGACTAGATGATCTTTCTAGGTCCCTTCCAACTGCTAACATTCTATGATTCTATGGAAAACTAGTGAAAAATAAATTTCCCTGCATCCCTCTTTTGACTATGTCTGGAAACCTGTATGTTCCCAGAAGGGATGTGCATAAAGACTGGTTGTGTAATGAGTTAATCCATGAACATTGCTAATGAGTGAGTTATGCATCCAAAGCTAGTGCATCCAAGCACGTTTTCCATAACAGCTTATTCATCTTACCTGCTTACAGTAAACAGGAGTCATTACAAGTGGAGACTTGCTCATTCTCTCTTAATTTTGCAATTATAATAATAACTTGAAGTCTATATTGAGATAAGGTATCACAGAAGTTAATTGATTTTCATCTTAAGCATCTCTTAGAACATCATAGCCTAATAATGAAGAATTTCCTTTCACTAAGACAGACCAAGCATAAAAGAAAGAAGAAGATACTAATGTAGGGCTAAAGAAGTGAGAGGACAAGGGGTAATGGTTTTAAACTAGAAGAGGGTAGGTTTAGACTAGATATAAGGAAGAAATTTTTTACAACGAGGGTGGTAAAACACTGAAACAGATTGCCCAGACACGTAGTAAAAGCCCCTTCCCTGGAAATATTCAAGGCTCGGCTGGACGGGGCTCTGAGCAACCTGATCTAGTTGAAGATGTCCCTACTCATGGCAGGGGGGGTTGGACTAGATGGCATTTAAAGGTCTGTTCCAACCCAAAATATTCTACAATTCTATGAAGCATCCACTTCCCGGGGCAACAAAACAATACTGTAGTTCCTGGTGTGAATGGATCTATTTAAAAAATAAACCAAAAAACCCACACAACAAAACAGGCAAAACAGCCCAACCAGAAACAGGGAGGTGCTGCATCTCCACTGTTCTGCCCTGTGAGATGTCAAGAGCCTCCGTGGGAGGCTGAGAAGCTGTCTGGTGCCCTCCTGTTTTCTCCCAGCCTTCCTTCTGCTTGGCAGAGTCAAGCTTTTCTGTAAAGCATTTTCCTGACCCACCTGGTAACCTGTCTTTGCTCTTTTGCACATCCTGGTTGGCCATATTCAGAGAAGATGAATTGAAAGTGAAACTATTTCAGAAGTGTAACCAGGTGTCTTTTATAGGGAAATATTAACGCTACTTTGTCTTTTCAGAGTACAGTTCTCAGGCTGCATCCTTTTTGTTGGCTTAAGAAGTCATGGTAGATAACTAATGAAAAATGACTAATACAGAACTCTAGGGGTTGGTTTGTTCGTGGGTTTTTTCCCCTTTTTCTCTTCTCCTCTCTTTCATCTCCAGTTGCTAAGTTCACAAAATGCAGGTGAAATGTTTTGGCTTTGGTTCTAGGTGACTGACCTGCTCTTTGTATGATTGAGTTTCCTGCAACTTATTTTTACCCCTACCCAAGAAGATAACCGCCTGGACCTGAATTTTGCTAAACGCTGTATGTGCAGATAAATGCCATACATCCTGACCTGCCGTCAGGGGGAAGTAAATTCTTTAGTGGGCCTGGTTTGTCATTACCAAACCCAGCCTGTATTTTGTGTCACTTTCCACATTACTATTGTTAACGTAATTTTCTTAAATCTACACAGGCTTTTGAGATCAGGCTAATTAGCCTTGTATAGATCAGCACCTTTTTGGCCTTTTTTTTTAACCTTGGTGATCTTCAAACATACCATAATCACTTTAAAATCAGTCTACCTCACCTGTGACTTCATGTGACAATCCTTTCAGAATCATAACATTGACTTTTTATTGGATTTCTGCTGTAAGTGCTGCTTCCTGCTTGTCTTTACAGTAACCACTGTCAGTTTTTAACGTGTGTTCTGACTCTACCAAAATCAGTTCTGTGCCCGTGGCAGCCGGAGATGCAGATTTGCTTCCTTTGTGCTTATTCAACTGTCCCAAAGTGTTTGTGATCAGAGCAAAGCAGTGACGATGTGTGGGCTGGTTATCTCTTCATACTGTGGTCAGGTACTGTCCTGGGGTATGTTATCATCAATGTCCAGTCAATGTCAAATTGATACTAGTATTGGTACGAGAGCTGGTGTGCCAGTGTCACTGGTCCCTTCTCTTCTTTGCATGGGACTCTATTTTTGGCAAAAAACTGGCAGGTCTTGATAATGTCTTAAAGCCACCCTTTCATGTTCATGTCAAGCTAATATGAAAACTCTTTTAACCTTCTTAGATATCTGTGTCTTTATAAAATAATAGTATTAGTCAGAGTCTAGGTGTTCTTAAACAGGTTTCTACCTGTACTGATGGCTTTTTCATATACCAGTAAAAGGTTGTTCAGAATCTTTTGTATTCATAGCTCTACTTTTTTTTTTTTTTTTTGCTATGGCTTTGTTTTGCATTACAGCTCTTGTCATTGTTGTCTGATCTGTACACTACTGACACACTGCTGGCTCTGGACTGTATTTTGACTCACTTCTGATGGATCCTCAGGGAAAAATTTCCGCACTTACCAAATCTCTCCCAGGCTGGCATTTTATTTGCAAATTACATGTGTTGACTTCAAACACCCAGAGCATTTTGGTGATGTCTGAAAGGTGTGTTTCCTGAGGCCACTGATCACAAATGTTGTTTTGTTTTGTGGGTTTTTTTGTGGGTTGTTTTTTTTTTTTGTCCAGAGTCAGACAACACTGGTCTGCCAATGAACAGATCCAAAATTTGTTATGACTATACACTGCGACCAAACCTGCTGTTTCTGCTCAAACATACTGGTTACTGGTATCTGTTGGTGCTTGGTCCACCTACTACCAGCACCTTGGGCTGAACCATGTGCTGCTGGTGTTTTAAGAGTACAATGCCCATGAACCCCTTCAGTGCCTCACAGTTACTGTAATCAGGTTCTTTAACTCCTCCAAGAGTTAAATCTTTACTAGGATTTGGATCAGTTGATTGGATACATTTGCATGAAAATGCTCTAAAGCAGCTGATTTGGAGACCTAAATTAGGTACAAATTTCTGAACTTAGTTTACTGTTTTAAGGAAGTTTATATTCCTTTCTGTTCTACTAGATGTTTCTGATTGACTCCTATTGACCATAATTTCTCTATATACCTATCAATGCTGCTTCTAATAAATAGTTTGCTGTAGCTTTGGTCTTATATTGCCAATTCTTTCCACAGCTGTTCAGAAGATTAAGTCATGCTTGACCAACCTGATTGCCTTCTATGATGAAATGACTGGATCTGAGGATCTGAGGGAGAGCAAAGGATCATTGACTTTAGCAAGGCTTTTGACACTGTCTCCCACAATACTCTTGTATCCAAGGTAGGATATTAGGGACTAGGTGGATGAATGGACAGCTAGATGATGGTTGGATGACTGGGCTCAGAAGGCAGTGGCTAATGGATTGTACTTTATGGACGCCTGCAGTTCTTTACTTTTCGTTGGGGTGTGTCCTATTCAATACCTTCATCGATGGCCTGGAGGAGGTGATGCAATCATCAAATTTAGAGATGATAAATGTCTGAGGGCAGGGTTGCTTTTCCTGGGTAGGCTGGAGGAATGGATTAACAGGAACCTCCTAAAATTCAGCAAGAACAATGCCAAGCCCTGCCCAGGGGAGGAAGAGCCTGGGCATCAGGACCCCCTGGGACTGCCTGGCTGGGGAGCAGCCCTTCAGGAAAGTCCATCATAGGCAGCAAGCTGAGCATGTGTGTGAATGTGAACCAGCACCTGGGTTGCTCTTCTAACAGACCTCTGCCCATGGAATATTTAGCTGAGGTAAAGCAGCTAAGCATAGCTGTTAAGTTTTACATCACCCACCATGGTTCAAGTCATCTCTAGTAGTAGCATGACTTGCCCTGTGACCTCTGAGCAGTAAGCTTAGTCAGGCTCATTGTGCAGTCTTAAAAATGAGGGATCTTTAAAAATAACATGAACTGAGTGTCAGAGTATTTTTGTTTCCAGACTCTCAGGATCTTCCCTGTGTTCTTTAAAGTTGTCTCTTAAAGCCCATGCTGCCCCTCTCTCTTTCTTATATAACAAAGAGCATGGTACGTTTGTAACATAAATGTGAGAACGAGGAAGCCATAAAAGGGGCCTGTGTCTTTTCTAGTTCATCGTTAACCAATAAGTCCAGTTCAGTGCTGATTACCTTTATGGTAATATCTTTATTACCACTTTCTGTCTATCTTCTGCTGTGACAATGTTACTGTGAAGAACAGTGATTCTGGCATCTGTTTGCAGTTCAATGTTGCAGCATCTCTTCATGACTGGCAGCACACCAGGCTCAGAACTTGTGCTAGTTTCACAGATCTGTTTCATGCCATGCCCAGATTGCACCTTCACCCTTATTATATTGACACAGACCTCCCAGAAAGGCATTTTGCCCTTTGCCTTGCTGGCTGTGTCTGTTCTGGTAGGCAGAGCAGACCCAGGCCCCTTTCTTGTTCCCGAGGGCAACTGTGTGGCTCACATCCATATACTTGAACTTGCTTCTGTCCCAGCTTGGGGTCATCTCACCCAAACAACCTCTCCTGAGCTCATGCAAAACTTGCTGGGGGGTAGTTTACCACCAGTGAAGCAGTAGGAGGCAAACCAGAGTATTTCACAGCGAGGTGACTGGATGGCACATCAGCAAGGATTAGGCAACTCCTCAGCAGCCACTGATTTTCAGAAGGCGTCAAACAGTACTGCATCTGGGAAGGGAATCAAGATCAATGGCATTTGGTCTGTGTTAGGGCCAAAAGCACCTTGATTTTCTGCTTATCCCTTAGAAACAGCAAGAGGGTAATGCTGCATCTGTTTGTTTTTGTTGTTTGTTTTTTTTTAATCAAATGATTTCTTGAAAAAGAAATTTCTCTTAAGAAAGAAACTTTTGGCCTGATATTCTTTTAATAATGAAGCACATTTATTCCTCTGGCATTGCAAAGGGTTCTTAGGGTAGGCACACGCTGTGTTTGCTGCCTGGCGTTGCAGGCCAGAGAGCACAGACCCCACTCACCAGGAGCACAGGGACTTCAGCTCATTTCTGAGTGTTCTGCATCCACTTGAGGGCACCACAGTATTGCAGCTAGCAGAGCTTTTGCTAACTGTGTGCAGGCCTGTACCGGGTTTTAAAGGAATCTTTTAGAAAAACAAAACAATTACTTTATTTAAATCCACCACCATCTTGTAAGAACGCCTATTTCTGATTTGTTTTATCTTCCTCCTGGGCATCTTGCACTCCTACACATGACCCTCTATTGCAGTACACACCTTCTATCAACCCTTTAAGTAACTTCAAACACAGAGATGAGCTTTGTGGGTGAACACTCTAAAGGAGAGGAAAATAAGGAGTAATTTAGCTCTGAGCTCTTGTGAGATATAACCTTTGCTTTGAGAGCCTGAGTGGTGACAACTCGTTTGAGAAGGGCCTGAAAGCTGAAGGCAGCTGCTGTACTCAGCATCATGTTTGCGCCAGGCATGCAGCCCCTCACAGTGCTGCTCCAGCAGGCAAAGCCGCCTCCTCTGATGTGCTGAACTGCTTCTTTCTTCCTTTCTACTTCCCATGACCACTTCCCCCCTTCTTCTCCATTCATACACTGCTTTAACCTCAGCTTCAGACATTTCCATCCTCAACCGGGCTGCTGCAGTCACATCTTTTAGTGTCCTCTACAACATCCTCTGCAGGCAGGGGCAAGTCCAGATTTGAGTGGAGCTGCATTCTCTCAGCAAAGAGTCCCATAAATAATGTCACCTTCATGTGGCAGAGCAGGTCCACCCAGTATTGCACAGCTCCTGAGAGCAACAGAGGCTGAGCAAGCCCCAGAACCCAACGGGCCTTGAGTTGCCCTGTGTCCACTCAAAGGTGTGGTGTCTTGGCTTTGTTGCTTAAAGGAAGGCAAAGATGATGGTGGCTCATAGGTGTGTACTTGCTGGTTTTAGGGGGGTTCTGAATTTTGGCCGAGAGGGTTGACTGAGGGCCTGACTAAACTGGAAAGGACAAAAGGGTTGTCTGCTCCTGCTAGGGAAAATTGCTAACCATGCAGGAGTGCTTCAGAGCACTGCAGAGAGCTGCCCAGGGAAACTTCCTAAGGGGTACTTTGAATTTAGATTTATTACTTGAGAAGAATAGAATGGAGGAGGTGTGTGCTTCTCTGGCAAGTGCTTTGAGCTTTGGAATTGTGCCCCAAAAGTGTTTTTGTTTCTATTTCAGAGGCTGGGCCAGTTCAGACTTGTCAGCACAAGAACAGGCTCCCAAATGCATAAAGCTTCAGTAGGACAGATCTGTCCTACAAAGTGAGAAAGAACACTAATAGATTTAATTTGGGGCTCAGCATGGGACTCTGAAGTGCCCTGGCTGGCAGAGCACCAGGTGAAGAACTGGGAAAAATTGTTTTGAGTCTCAAATCTACTGCCGGGTTGTGTGACAAACTGTGTGGCCTCTCTGAGCCTCAGCTTCACTAGCTGCATGCTGACCTTAATCATGCTCAAATTCAATGGCCTAAAACGTAAGTGTGATATTGCTGTCTAGATTTGCTTTTGTTATTTATGGCCTTGCTGAGGACCTTATCTTTCTCCATGACTCATTTCTTCCAGAGCTCTTCTGCAACAGATGAAATTTCACCTGGATAAATGGCTTTAGGCAGGCTGGCATTGGTCTAAAGGGTGGGAAAGATGAATGCCTCCTGTCACTGGGTCACCTGCTTGCTCACCAAATATTTATCTTGAGATTGTAGCTTTGTTGAATGAGGAGGGTGATCAGGCTGTGAGATTTGAGACTGACAGTCATTCTGGTGAGCTTGTGCCAGCCAGGGGTGAGGTGCAGCCTGCGCTCTCCACAGAGGCTGCAAATCAGACAATGACTGATCTTTATGAACTGTTGGGAGAAGACAGAGATGATTCCCCGGCTCTCCTCAGGGAGAACCCAGGTGTGTCCCCCTCACAGAGCTCTTGCAGTGGGAGAGCTGCATGAGGGTCTTTTGCCATCCAAGTCAGCCCTTGGCTCCTGGACTGTCTCTTGCTTCACAACTCCCAAGTCAACATGTGGCTTGAAAGCCCAGGGATCAACCCCACAAGTTATGTCCGTTATCTCCTTCATCTGTCAGGCCGGCTAATCAACTGATTTTCTGTAAAAAAGACACAACTGTGAACATAGACTCAACAAATATTTCTGAGTCATCCTTTTAATGCAGATTGGTATAGGTATCAGAAGAAAATGGTTCCTTTTCACCAGCATCTAAGAGATGACTATTTAACAGGTACCTACACAAATTAAAATGGCATTCAGAAATAGGCTTGACTGTATGCTTTTGTGGGGTATTCCTACCACCTTCAGAGACCTGTAGGCTCTCCTTTGGTTGTCTTTGAGCTCTGCACGCTCGCTGAGTAGCTCAGCTCTGATTCTCAGTCTTCAGCTCCTTTTCCTTACTGCCCAATTGCTCCATCCATGCCATGATGAGCGGCTACCTGCAAATCCCACTTGCTCCTTGTTGTCTTCCACAAAAATCCATTAGCTTGGCAGCCTCTACTACCTTTATACCTCATCATCTTCAGTGCACATTTTTCACAGAAGTTCTTACTTTATCACAGGTAGTCCTCTTGACCACCATCTCTGATGCAATGAGATACAGATTCCATCTGTGTTGCCACAGAGTGGTTGTATTTCTAGCTCTGTCTTGTAAGTCGGCACTACCCAAAATAACCTTTGCCCCCGTTTTCATTTCACATGAAAATCCTATTCATTCAATCTGACTGAAACATCTACATGCAGCAGAACATAGGTATGAAGGACTCTGTCAATAAATTTAAGGAGAGATACACAGCTTGCCTTTTTTTTTTTTCTTCTGCTCTGTGTCTCTTAGGAGTATAAAGTGGGAAATTAGTATTAGAATTACATCACTGGACTGAGGTGCAGCAAGAAGGGATCAGTCATAGGTGATGTTAGATGGGTAAAATTTCCCGTGGACTTTTTCTTGGACTGCTTTGAAACACAGAAAAGCATATGATTAAAGAAGCCTGCTCATTCTTAAATACATGTAAATGATTATTTAATTTAAAAAACCCGAAACAAACATGTAGGTGGAGTTGCAAAGCTGCCATTAAAACACTGGTTTCCTAGTGTGAAGTAAAGAAAAAATGAAAGCAATCCTACTTGAGGCTTGATGTCAAATGGTGCTCACTGCATAGTGACTTTATAACATAAACATGTTCACGTCAGACCAGAAATGAATAGTTTTCCATTAATTTTACTTGTTTGATAAACAAGATGGGATTATGCGTGTATTTTCTTTTGAAATAGCGTATTTAGCAAGCACGTGCTGCTGCTGGATCCCAATTAAAGGTCAAGTACAGTCACCTGTCATACTGCTCTCTTAGTTGTTTCCTGTCTGTGAAGTCAACCTGCATATAATTCTCTGTCCTTGAATTCTGCAATTACCTCTGAGTAGTTTGATTTACCTTTAAGATGGTTAGAGCAAAAATAAATAATAGACTCATCAAGAGTCACTGAGTTCATGAACAGAAGTGCCAGGTGTGTGGTCATCATCCCTCCTGTTTGTGTCTAATCCATCTGCCTCTTCAGGGACTCAGAAGTGTACCTGGATTTGTCAAACAATGGAGTGAGAAAAAAAAAGAAGTCTTGGAAATCAAGTGAAAGAGCAAAGCTTCATAATACTCTATAAACAGGGAAGTATTTTCCTGTCACTTCCGTTCTTGCTTATTTGTATTACCATAAACAGCACCTGTTACATGTTGATACACATACGTGAGGGTATATCCCAGCATGTATCTTAGAAATAATGATATACTATAATCAGGGGTAATCTGCCTTCTATTTTTACTTTTACATTTAGAAATGTTCTGGGGTTTTTGAGAGAAATGAGCTAGGATGCACCTGTAAGCTGCTAGATTATGTTTACTTCTTTATAAGTTTGTTTTGTGATGATTCCAAAGAAGGTCAAGGGCCAGTTGTTTTACCTGCTCTACGACCACCCAGTGCCAAACAAGCACATAAAACAGAGGGCAGGAAAGAAAGGGATAGTAGAAAACATTTGATGATAAAGGAAGTTAATGCACAATTTGATATATCTTCACATGCCATCATTTCTTTTAGTGTTTTTGAATCATAGTATCAGCTATGTGCAGCTGAGGCACAGACAAACCTAACCACTGGTTGTGTGGTTTCTTATGGACGTCAGTGCTAGAAATGCTTTATTTGCAGTGAAAAAAAAAATTGTTAGAAAACAGAATGAAAGGGGATAAAAAAAATCATCCCACATCCCTGTTTGGTTTTTTTTATCGTCTTTGAGATTAAAACTTTCATGGTAAACTCCTTGCTTAGACAATGAAGTGTTACTTTCTTAATCAACAATAACAATGAATAGCAACGCCTTTTCCCAATAACTTCCTTTGATTTGCTTGCTTAATTTGCTTTCTCTGTTGCTCGCTTCTTCTAAATGCCTCCATCTGTTGAGATTTTGATGTTGGGATTTAATACATAACAGAAGGCACAAAGAGCTCGCTCTTAATCTCACTCTTACCCTTTTGAGCACCAAAGTGGTTGTGTGACTGTGTGGCATCTGAATCACTTTCATGGGTTTACTGTAAATGGCAGAGGTGCAATAAAACAGGAACTAGATGACCTCAGTGCTACTGCACTGATGAAGTCATTCACTTTGATGACATCAATACTTGTGCACCTACTCTTTTGTCCTCAGTGATATTTTTCAGAAGAAATTTTCATCTTCCAGAGACCTCTTCCTCTCCTGCTATTATGATTTTTTAGTGGGGTGGGATTTTCTGCGTTCTACTCATTTGTTCTTTCTTTTGCTTCCTGAAATGACATTTTGGGTCTAGCTAAGAGTTTTCTGATGTTAAATAAACAATCTGCTAATCCTCTGTGCACACTGAAACACAAATTCAAACAGAAGGTGAGGAAGGCTAGCTAATGAAGCAGCTAAATCTCTGCTTGCTGTTATTTCAAACCACACGGCTTGCTGTGAACACATGAATATAGGGGGGGAAGTTCTTCCAAAAATACGTATTTTTAGCTAATCCCCATGGCACTTTTAATATATTCTATATTATTTAAAAAAACCCACTTTAGAACAGTTCAAAGTGGTATCTTGTTTTGACATTTAAAATAAAACCAGAATTACTTTTTTCCCCATTTGCTCTGATATCACTTTTTGCTCGAGATTTCAGGGGCTTAAAGGTGACACTTGATGTCACAGTAAACCCCACATGTCATGTTGATAGTTTCTGAAGAGAAAATGTGGGTGAAATTAAAATTTTCACAGGTTTGTTTCCTACTGTGTGTTCCACTGTTATATTTGACGTGAAAACGAATCTATTCTTTGCCACGGTTCATAGTTTACTAGTAAAGTAATGTTAGCACCCGTGATGGCAAACAGATCAAACGAGTCCTTCGGAACACTGCTTTGGTTACTGAACGGGTCCCAGACCCTGTCTCCCAGGCTCAACACAACTACACAGCAAATGAAATCACTGGTGGATGCTCTGGAGTGGGAAATGCTGCTGCTGCCTGTGACTGAGAGATGGAGCAGATGAGGAAGCTTCAGCAGGATCTTCCTTCTCAGCCCACCTCCTGCAGTCCTGACACATATAAAGGTATGCAGGACATTAATAGTTGGGTTAATGTGCAAAAACCGTAATTTTTACTGCCATGACTTTTGCTGTGGATCATATTTTTTCACGTCTGGAACAATGCAGTAAGAGGAGTTATCTGTCTTTGTTGAAATACGTGTGCAGGGCACAGTCATAATTCCATGCCCAGCATAACCTGAAGTGTTGGAGGGATCCCTGCCCCAAAGGTCCTGGTAAGAGTCTCACTCAGGCTGGTGAGACCATCCTTCTGCTGAACCAGAGACAAGGTTTTTGCTTATCCCTTAGACCAGCTCTGCTGTCCTTCTCCATTGATGAACCACCTCAAGGTCATTTTCTTCTCTCTGCAGGTGACTTTTCTCCTGCTTTCCAAAGCAGGCAAGATGCTCTGAGGAGTCTGGTGGGTGCAGAAGTGTGCAAGACCCAGCAGGAGCACAGAGTTCTGAGGAGGGTGGCCTCCTACCACAGGATAGGACCTGTTGGATCAGCTTAGTACATCTCATTCCAGCATCCTCTCCAAATACTGAGCTGGGAACTGGGTTGAGGTATCCATCAAGATACTGTTGCCTCCATGTGTGTGGTGGCCATCAACTCTAGTCTCAAGTGAGATCAAGTAATAAGCTGTGTCATTTGTTCACACTTAGAAGATTGCACCAAACATGATTAGCAGGGTACACGGTGTGGGTACAGAATGGGAGGTTTAATATGAGAGAGACATTTATATCCTGGGATTTGCCCATTTCCCAGCTCAGCTCTACTACACTATGTGCTGAGAACTTGTTAAGGGTCTTGGGCAGTTATGGGAATAGCTGTGACTTGTCTGAGTAAGGACAAACCCTTCAGCCCTGTCCAAAGGAGCTTCACATCTCCACAACAGAAGGTATCAAGTACTGGTTTGATTGGAGGAGAGGGTGGGTGAGAGGTGGGCTAGGACCAGAAGGATCAGAGCTATAAAGGAAAGCAGGTCCTGAAGGTATAAATGCTTCAATCCAACTGAGTTTGGATGGACCCTCAGGGTACATCCACAGGGCTGCTGTGAAGTTCTTACCATCTTGTCACAAGAATCAGGGAAGGTGAAAGGATTGTTGAGCACTAAGCACTCTGTAGACACGTGATTCTCTTGATCATTTGTTTCTTTTTCCGTATTCACACAAGCCTTGCAGCTCTACTGACCAATCTGGATTCTCCAACACTCTAAGTTGCTTTCAGATGAATCTTGCCTTTCTGAACATGATTTCAAGTACATGGCTGGACTCCAAGGCATCTGTTCCTTTCAGGATGGTAGTTCTAGGTATCAGACACTCTCTTGAGAACAACACTCCTCATACGTGTGTTTCCCAGGGTAGCTAAAGGAAAAAAGATATGTCTCTGCTTAGTTTCAAAAGCCAGTTTAAGAGGTGACAATAAAGGGCATCTCTGAAGGAAAAACACCTTTTTGGTATGTGCTGCAAGCTAGGAGCAGTCACTGGCATATAGCACAATAAAATCACTCTGGAATTGTCTGGGTCCCCAAGGAAAATGTTACGTTAAGACTAAAGAAAACACACTTGATTTATTGCCCACTGTTTTATAATGTGTTTGAAATCAGTACATTGCATACATTTCAATTTCCATTGCTCTAATGATCTGACAGTTTCCTGAAACGCTTTAATGGAGTTTCCACTGACCTTAAAATAATAATATTTTTCAGAAAGTGGTTCAGTGCAGAATTTTATGAGACAAATGGAGCCAGACTTCTCTTTCAAAATTATGCTTTTTGCAAATGTGCTTGCTTCTAAAAATCTCAGAGCTGTTTTTCAGAGTGACAGGAGTAGCATAAATGCCAGTGTCTGCAGCAGCAGTTGATCTCACAACTCTGAAATCTCAATACTGAATGGGCAAAGCAGTAACTTACTGCAGACAGAAATAGGTCCAGAAGAAGATCTGAATGTCTTTCAAACTACTAGTGAATGGTGTGGGATTGCTTGTGTCTTGTGGCCACCTTTGACTCCCTGGGCAACTCACATGTTCATATGAATATTTACAAATAACATTTATCCTGTCATAAACTGTTCTTATTAAATGTGCTTAGGTTTATCTCTTTCTCCTTCTCCTCCCTTCACTTTTTAACCTGCATTATGTAAAAGTTTCAGGATCTTCTACTCTCAGCATCCTGGTTCTTTCCACACAGAGACACTGAGACTGTCTTACTCTGGGTTTGAGCATTTGAAATTAATTTGCTTAGTCTTAGTTTCCTAATCCTGTTTGCTCAAAACCATACTGCTCTTTGGCAAGCTTTTCACAGCCTTTCTTCTTCATTCCTACTGGACTCCACAGTTATCAGAAATCTGTCTCTTTCCCCAAAATATTTTGACATCGAAATTGTAAAGGAAATCCTTCTAACATGGATATGACTCAACATCTTTTCTTTCTCCTCATTTTTGTCAGACCAACTGATTTCTAAAGGCACAATTGCCTAAAGGTTGGCAGAATCTTGCCCTTACTGGTCTTCAGTGGTGCCAGTTCGGTAAATGTTTAACAGATTGAGGATCAATTGTATGTAATACCAGAGAGTCTCTCAAATCTCAAGCAATTCAAGCTCATGCAATTGAACATGTGCTCAGATGTGGATGTACAACTTTTTCAAGGATGTTTAAGCTCCAAAAGTGGACTGGGTTTTGTTACTCCTCTCAGTTCCAGGGATCCCCTGTTGTCCTAGTGCCTGGATGTGATGCGTTTATGAACCGCTCTGTCCCTGCTCCTCTGGGAAACAGTAGAAAAACAGTAAGGAAATTGATCTGCAATAAGATCCTATTGCAGCTGTGTCTGAACTCTTCCCAGCCTTACTTCACATCAAGACAAGGATGAACATATGCACCATATATCTAATCTGCCATCTAACCTTCACTCGTTAATCTGTGGTATTTATAGAGTGCTTATCAGTAGATTAGGCATTTGCCTTCAATGATATAAGACAGACTTAAGTTTAATATGATAGTGGGCTCCAAACTACATTAAAATGTTGATTGTCTCAACCACTTTTCTCCGCAGGGGAGGGGGCTGAAGGGAGGAGGTACCTTTTCAGTGCCACTCTGGAGATGGCATTGCTATCCAGGAGCAATTTCTAACTGTGTTTTTTCAAAACTCTGCTCATTTCCTACCTTGCTTTCCAGCATTTTCCACTTGCTGAGCAGTAATAAGTGGTATATATGTCTACATTTAAAATGACAGATGGTGTCTGTTTCAGTGCTGATAAGGGTGACTGTATGAACACCGTAGTCTTGGTGAGGAAGCTGTATTAAAATGGCACAACCTGATAGAAGGTCATTTCTAGTGTATTTTATAATAGCTTCACACCTTCTGCCCTAGGTATGCCCTTAAAAAAGTTTGCCAGTTTACCCTTGTAAAAGTTCACCATTTTTTTCCTAGCATGAAGAAAGAAAATGATTGATGTTGAGCGCCTTAAAACCTGCTCCGGTTTCAAGATTGACATACACTTTCCATACACTGCTTAGAACAGACCCTTACCTCTAACAAAGGGAAGAAATGTCCCAGTAGCAGCACATCTGCTAAGGCGTGCGCAGCGCTGCTGCAACTGCAAAGTGATGAATGCTCAGATTTTTAGCTGAAGGTGACTCTGATCCCATGCTACTGAGAGGCAGGACAAAGCTGTTCAAAAATCATGGAAAGTTTAGTTTTCCAGCTGGGTTGGTTGGTTTGTTTGTTTTAAACAACCTTGAACAACCTTTTGCGTTTATTTATGCATTTGCATGCATGGAATTCCATTGCTGCTTTAGATTCATAAGAAGCTGAAGAATTAAGAAATAGGTTCTTGTGTCACCCCGTCTTTTGCCCACAAAACATCACTGAGCTGATTATTTGCTTTCTGTGCTAATATTTTAGTCTCAGGCTTGGTTACAGCTCCAAATGGCACGGGTTTGCATTCACATTTGCAACAGCTAAAGTACGGTCGGTCAGCATAAAGCCTCTAACAAAATGTCCTTGGTCTAAAATGAGAAGAAACTCTCCTTTCCGCAGCCAGTGACAAGCACCTGCCCAAATGTCATTTTAAAAGCTGCTGAAGTGTGTTTGGAAAGAAAGAACAGCAGAATATTACTTAAATGTAGATGCCCAGGGTAGGTTTTTAGGAAAGGGGCTTCTCAGAGCTCCTATATCATGTCAGGGTGTGGGGCAGAAGTTAGAGGCATTTGCCTTTTTTCTAACTTGGCCACCAGAGGCAAGTTTAAACAAAGGTCTGCTTTCAGTGACAGACAACATTTCACTGCAGGGCCTCATGGGGCAGCTGACACTCTATCAGTTTGCAACTTCTATTGAAATGGCTGTCATCAAAAAGATGTGGGTTTTACCAGACCTAATTAAGCAAAGTATCTTAAGCACATGTTTAACTTCAATCACTTGAGAAGTTCACCCAGCAACCTTCAACATAAGTTAAGCATGTTTAAATTAACTGGATTTATAATTTATGTACCCTTGCTTCAGATATAAGGGCCAAATCCTAGTTTTCCATTAAAAAAAAAGAAAAAAAAGACACTGCTTCAGAGCTTGTTTCAAAGCTGAGCAGGTTTTAGCTTGGGGATGATAATTCCCACTATCTGCCTGGTCAAAGTCGGCATTCTGAATGGTAGCTCTCAGTTGCTTTAGCTGAGAAATGAGTATCTTTATGGCTCAAGAAAAATACTGCACACCATGGGACAAGGAGAAGATGGAACCCTTCTAGAAAGATATTTGTTTTATTACTGTCTCCTTTTGTCATCATTAAAGCTGTTAGTGAAGTCAGATGTCCTCAGAAGTACCAGTGACATGACATTCACCCAACTCCTCCCAGAAAACAAGATGTATAAAACTCCTAGAGAAAAGCCTGTTCTAAAGTCATATAGATCTTTATAGGCCAATTAAATGTTTGTATGGGAGAATAGAGAGATAAGAGATCACTGAATCAAGGAATATGTGCATGTACCAGAGTGATGTGACAGGATGACCTCAAAAAGGCTGCTGTCATCTTCCTAGGAATGTGTTTCTTGTAGCCCTTATGAAATAACAGTGGAAGATTCTTCTGCATCTGCCTCCAGTCTCATCTTTTAGGAAAGTAGGGGAACTCACATCACTGCTCAGTAATAACTTAGTTACTATATACATTTTGCACCAATACATATAGTCCAGCACATCTATACTTGTATGTATAGACTATTCTACACAAAGGACAATGTCATATTTTCTGCCCCATAGTCAAATTATGATAGATGTTTAAACAACTCCCAGAATAGAGTGAGCTATTCCGAAGAGTAGTGCCTTCAAAGTTTCAGTATATAAATGCTTGCTGACGATACAAAATTATTCAGAGGAAGACTAGGGCTGTCAGAAGAACTGCAGGTCTTTATGAAAATCACCAGCTAGGTGTCAAATGATAATTCAATGCATATGTCTATGTGGTGGCAAAAGACGCACATAAGATAAAACACTCTTGACTCCAGTCCTGACTAAGATGAGATCCTCTTAACTGATGACTGTCACTCAGGAGTAAAACTTAGGGGCTGAGACACTGGCAACAACAGCTCAGTGTTCAGGAGTCACATCTAGGAAGGACAAACCACAGAATCACAGAATGTCAGGGGTTGGAAGAGACCTCAAAAGATCATCTAGTCCAATCCCCCTGCTAGAGCAGGATCACCTAGACCAAGTCACACAGAAATGCATCCAGAAGGGTTTTGAAAGTCTCTAGAGAGGGAGACTCCACAACCTCTCTGGGCAGCCTGTTTCAGCGCTCTGTGACCCTCACCATGAAAAAGCTTTTCCTTATGTTTACCCAGAGCCTCCTATGATCCAGCTTGTACTCATTATCCCTTGTCCTGTCACTGGATGTCACTGAGAAGAGGCTGGATCCATCCTCCCGACACTTGCCCTTTACCTATTTATAGACATTAATAAGGTCTCCCCTCAGTCTCCTCTTCTCTAGGCTAAAGAGACCCAGCTCTCTCAGTCTCTCCTCATAAGGGAGATGCTCCACTCCCTTAATCATCCTAGTGGCTCTGTGCTGGACTCTCTCCAGTAGCTCTCTGTCCTTCTTGAACTGGGGTGCCCAGAACTGGACACAGTATTCCAGGTGGGGC
>WUAM01000431.1:32422475-32455290 GCA_024336885.1 Actenoides hombroni
ATTGTTGGCTCATGGTCATCCTCTTGTCCACCAGGACCCCTAGGTCTTTTTCCCCAGAGCTGCTTTCCAACAGATCAACCCCCAGCCTATACTGATCCATGGGGTTGTTCTTCCCCAGATGCAGCACTTTACACTTGCTCTTGTTAAATTGCACTGAATTTCTCCCTGCCCAGCTCTCAAGCCTGTCCAGGTCACGCTGGATGGTAGCACAGCCTTCTGGAGTGTCAGCCACTCCTCCCAGCCTTGTATCATCAGCAAACTTGCTGAGGGTACACTCTATCCCTTCGTTCAGGTCATTGATGAATATATTGAACAGCACTGGACCCAGGACCGACCCCTGGGGAACACCCCTCCCCACAGGCCTCCAATCACCTAAACAACAAAGATGAAGAGCTATATTAAGTACATATTAACATAACTATATGTTCCTGACATCAGGACTCTCTGCATATGACTGATGCAGATATCAGAAAAAAAAAAAGAAATAGTAGGAGAGGAACTAATTTAATCTGGAGTACAACTCCAATATGCACAATTAATAGCAACTATGAAATGATAACATGAACTATGAGGGTGAAATGATGGTGAACTGTGAAATGGCTCTGATTTCAGGTAGGTCAAAGAATTTTTTCCTTGCAATAGAGGAGTTGGGTTTATCAGAGCTCACTCTCTCACCCAGATTATCGGAACAGCATCATGATCACCAGCCATTAGGCGACAGAACTTCTTTTCACAAAAAACTCTGTGTAAGAATGATTTTAGCAAGCTTAGTACGGCCATTAGCCAATCTATGTAACTCATGCAGAACCTCAAATGGCATTAGCCCTGCAACTGGAGTTCACTCCACTGAACCTCAGCCCAGCTAGAACTTTACCGTGAAAATAAGAAGAATGGGACTTTCTGAAGAATTCTCTGTTGATGTGCCATTTAACCTAAAAAGCTCTTCGATACCCCAGTAATGGACAAGAGTAGAGAGCTGCTGAATGAAGGGAGAGGTGAACAAGCACATCCTATCAGACGTTTATTGCCCTGGGACCCTTTGACCTTCACTACTGTTAGTGGTAGTTACACCTCAGCAGCACTACACTTCCAGATTCCTCAACTTTGGAGCAGTCATCTTTTCCTCCACTTTTTATCTCCTCAGAAGGGAAAAATTTTTCAACCTAAATATCATAGAGAGGTAAATAAATAGAAATTGTAAAAATGGTCCAGAATGGTAAAACTAAACAGTTGTAGCAAAGGACAAATTCGTGGCTATGCATCTGATGAGATGGCTTACACACACCTAAGGCTTGGAGATCTAACAGGAGTAGCTCTTGGAGCTGTTGGTTTTTGTGCTAATTTTTTAAGACATGCTAAAAGTCCAGATGGTAGGAATGTATAAACATTATGCTTGGTGAAAAAACTTAGTACCTCTTCCCCTATATAAGAACAAGCAAAAGGGTGTGAAATAACAAAATCTTGAAGTATCAATTTCTTCTTATCAAGGCTGAGTTCCTTGCATACCTGACAATGTTCCCTGATGTTGACTGAAAAGTCCCAGCAATTCTATCATTCAGCTCTTGCTCTGCTACAAAAGTTCATATATGCAACACTATGGAATTACCATTTCGCCCTCTTTCTGTGTCAGTTTTACTTCCACAGCTTGTATGAAGCCTATTTAGTTACACAGCAAGTCTGGGAGAGGTCTGCATGTTCTGTGTTTGAAATTGTATATGAAATGCAGAAGATAACACTGTCATGAACTATAGCAGCTGACTTTCTCTGAAGTTTCTCTTAAAACGCCCAAGAATGTGAAATAATTCTTATGTATGGGATTTCCATCACTGTGACTTTCACCTGTCAGCTCCTTGACATAGGTGTCACATCCTATTAGCTGCAGTGTAAAGTATGAACACTGTAAAGTGCTCGGTGAAAAGTAACAGTAGACATCCACAACATCTTTAGGTGGCTTCTTTTAAAAAGAAATAAAAGCATCTCCTCAAGGGACTGATACTACAGCATTATTCATAAGTATAAACGTATTTCTGTGCACTCTGCTCATACTCCATGAATGTGGCCCTCATGATTCACATCTGAGGGGTTGAAGCTTTCCGGAAGGTAAGATGAGAAACTTGCCTTACTTTTATCATGTGCCTTGTCCTCATACAGCAGAGCTGAGCTCCTCTTTTTGTCCTGGGCATGGCACAAAAAGGGGTGGGTTTTGACCTGAGAGAGATTTCAGCCCTTAGTTTACTGAAAAAAAGTCCTCCTCAATCAGTCTTTGCCAGATTGCAATGAACTGGACAGCTTGTCACTGGAAACATCTTTAGCAGAAGTTCAGAAGATAAAGAATTTATTGTGGAAATTCTGGGACCTGAACATAAGTGCAAAAGAACACGTCTGTCTTAAAGGAATTATTCTTTTTAATTCTGGTAAGTCCTCCTGGAGATTACACAGATGATTATGAGTCTATAAGGACATGTGGCATTTTCATTCACATATAGACAAATGTTAAGTTTTACTCTTTTATATGAATGTAGCTAAATGTTGTCAAAAATCTATATTCCACAATGTAATGATTTTCTGGCTGAAGTAATTTATTCAGTTTTGTTGGATGTGTGCAGTAGGTCACCTACTGTAAGCCAAAACAGCTTCTATTAGGCAAATTTTAAGTCATAAAGAATTAACTGTGTCACCTGAAACTGATTTCCAGTTCAAAGGTAATACAGCAGCAAAGGAGAGATGGTACATAGCTACATGATAGGACTATTAGAAGCATTTTAACAAAGGTTTCCTCTGAGGCAAGAACACTGGAGAAGATAAAATAATCTACACAATCTGATTTTCATCAGCGAGACAAATGGATACGGCACTGAGGTTACACAGCTTTTATTTATTTATCCTTTAGTATCTCTACATTCAACGCTTGTGACAGCAGCCACAGAGCAAACTCAGACTAACGATCGCATCCTCTCACTTCTGGTGCCCAGTTCAGGCTCTTTAGGAAGGAAGGTTGCCTAGGTCAGCACCATGGAGTGCGTGAGTCATTAAAAGCTGAGCTCTAAGTCCACTAAAGTAAATGGAAAGACTTATTGACTCCAGTCTGCTCTGGCTTAGATCCTTGACTCCTTCCACAGCAATCACTGCTGTTGGCTGTGCTGTCAGCAGTGTGCTGCTATACTTGGGACTGCACCAGAAGGATACTTGAATGCTTCAGTTATTCCATAATACTTCTTGTGGTGAATGGTTTATAGGCTGCTCGAAAGCTGTAATGACTTTATATTTGTTTCCAATAGGATTCAAATTCTGATTTTTGAGATGTAATGTCATCCAGATGTTTGGTATTGTCTTGTAGCGTCTACGCCGTGGAATCAGACCGGTGGAGTTTGTTTCAGTGTAAGTTATTTTCTTAGTTTTTCACAATAGAATCAGGCTGAAAGAAACCACTGGTTATATCCAGGGTGACGATAAGAGGAGAAATCCCTCAGCGGCAGCAGCTTACACAGTTTAACTAGCAGGCATTTTTATTATCTCTACGGATAAAATGTGATTTTCACTTAAGGAGAAAGCAGCAGAAGCAGTGTTAGGTTCGGGATTTGTGCCTTTTAACGCCTGCTGCTTCCCTGGGGTGCCATATGAGAGGCCCAGCAGCCCTTCATGCTGCCTGCAGGCACTGTCCAGAGTTTCAGAGGGACTCCATAGTTCTTAGGTGGGATGACCCTGTACTCTGGAGGTGCCTTCCTTCACAGGCTGCAGAAGGTGGCTGGGCAGTTAAGCCTAGATTGACTCCAGATGAAACAAAGAATCACAGTCTAATGCTGGGCTGAACCACGTACTCGGGGCTTATACACAGCCCAAACCATCCCTTCTCTATCTGTTTTGCTGCAAACAAATCTGTACAGCCGTCATTTCACAATTACGATTTTTAATAGTTTTTGAATATTTTCCACCAAACTCAGAAAATGTTTTCTACATATATGCAGCACATTTTCAGCTGCCCTCTTAGTTTTGGCTTAATCTTTGGCCAAATCTTAATACTTTGCAGGCTTCAGTTCTAAAAGGATTTCAGGTAGACACCAGCAGCAACAATGCTAAACCTTCTCCTGGATCATGGAGTATTTCATGTGGACTCCCAACCTGAATGTTTTGTTCCTGTTAGGACCACCAAAACTGGCTGAAGCAAAGGGGGAGGACCAGGCACAGAGCAGTCCAAAGCTGGGTTATGAGTTGGTGTTCAACAAAGCACCCAGAAATGAAGCTGTAGGAGCACAGCTAGGCCAGTGCTTGGGCAAGAAACATGACAAACAAGTATGGCAAAGCTTTGCTTGTGCCCTAAGTGATCTCTTGTGGCATAGAGATTGTGCTTACTCTCCTTAAAAAATATCTCTGGGGACAGGGTGGCAGACAGCATGGAGTGTAGGTCCTCCCACTAAAGCACAACCTGTGCAGTACTTCTGTGTAGGGCTCTGGCTGGGTTACTGATTGGCCACATCTGGTCCAGCAAGAACCTTTGAAAGAGAAAGCGTGTGCCCAATCCCGAGAGGAAATAGGTAGTATTGCAACAACTGCATCCATATTCTCCAGAACTTATTGCCATCCCTGCTTTTCACAGGACTGCTTTGGCAAGGTGGCTTCGGAGAGGTCAAAGTGTGCATGAGTGAAGGGTCCAGCTACAAGGCCTTCTCTAGGACCCAGGCAATAAGTCAAAGGAAGGAGCAGGTAGGACTGTCCCACCAGGCATGAAGAGCAGACAGTGAGGTGAAACTGCCTTTGTTGCTTTTGACAGTTGTCTGAAAAGCAATGGGAACTGAGCAGTGAAGAGATGGAATCATGAAAAACAGTGCTGCTATTGTATCAGTGACATATATATATATAATTCATATTTATGAAGTTTTATATAGATATAACTCCATCAAGGCTGTGAGAGGACTTCTGTTAAAAAAGACACTCTTAAGACACAGTCCATCTGGAAACATGTGTTTGACTGAATGTTATTACAACAGACCTCAGAGCAAGAAGTTTCTCATTATTTGTAAATTAAACCCAGTTTTTGATTACATATAAAAGAAGACCAAATGGGGAAATTAAGCAAATTTAAGAGGATATAAGCAATTGCCATTTCATCCTAAATATACAAAATCCCGACAACTTTCTTTCCATGAAAACTCTAACATTTGGAACCATCCTTACAGCTTGCAGCTGTTGGTAATCATGGGGGAGAAGATGACTTTTCCAAACCCTTCACTTCTATCTAGCCTGGTTGCAGGTTTTGCTGATGGTTCTTCTCCTCCGGCAGTGATGTCTAGGGAGAACAGAGCTGCTGAAGACTGACAAAGGGCAGGCAACCACAGACTGAAGAAAAAGCAGGCCTCTGTACAGGGCACTAGGTAAGAACATCCCACACTTAAATACTCCTGTGTGAAACACTGTGTAGTCTAAGCTATTCAGATCCCATCCCAGGGAGGTATGGAGTCAGTCACTATAAAAGATGCTAAATGGGACTGGAATGTTTGCTGGGAGATAGATTAAAATAAGGTGTGTGAGGCAGGAGAAGCAGAAGTCAAAACCTGGGGATTCATGTTACCCCTCTTCAGACACCAAAGAAAAATGGTGCTATCCTCAGGTGGTGAGGACAGAAGACAACAGGCTGCTAAGAGCTACATGACAATGCAACCCCACCAGAGGCAAAGGATTCAACTTTCTTTGAATGGGAGGGCACAATGCCAGCCAGTTCCCATGGCTTGGCTCACCTGGAAGACAATGCTATATTCACTGACTACTCTTTTAGCCTGATGGGTGTCTTTCTAACCATCTGTCAGAAAAGAATACCTAATGCTCCATAGTGAAGATCATGGTCAACATCTTGGGTTTTGAAGATGGAGTTACCTTCTACCATGAAGGCAAATCCTATGCTTCAAAGGGAACTCATGCAAGATCTGATTCTCATGGACATCACTTCATTGTGCTCTGAATACAAGATTCAGTTTTTCAACAGGCCTTTAACAAAAAACACATCTTCTTTAGTACATATGCTATTAAAAAACTCAACAACCTTGAGCTAAAGCTCTGTGTAATCGAATATTTCCTATCTCACAGAACTGATCACAGAGAGAGAATGAATGTTAATAATAATTTCTTTATGTCCTGTTCAGGGGCTGAGGCACTACTGTCTTGTTGACAACAGTAAGAATTTGTATCTAATGTAATTAAGCTGCATATGAAGGTGAAGGCTGTGAAGGTACAAGAGGCAGGCAGGAACAGGAGAAGAAAGAAGAAAGTGATGATGAGCAGAGGTTAGGTGTAAAAGCAGGAGCTTTCTCTGGAAGAAGGAAAGACAAAGCACAAGACAGCTTTTAGAAGTCAAGTGAAATAATGCACTAGAAAGGAGAAACACAGACAGAAATGAACAGAAGGCAAGATGAAGATAAGGGAAAATTCTCCACACCCCCCAAAAAAAATCCAAAACCAAAACCAACCAAACAAAAAACCCAACCAAAGAAAAAAACCTCCAAACAACAAGGATATAAAGGTTTATCACCACTTCCTTTACCTTCTGGAACTGAAACCAGAAGCAGAAACACTTCCTCTGACTGTGAAATCCACCAGCAAATTACGTGTATCCATCCCCCTCTAGTGCCCTAGAATGTGAGTTTAGCTGTTGGAGACCTGCCAAATACAGGACTTTGTGTTCTTAATGAGCCAGGCAGAGCTTTCCTTCAGAGACACCTCTCCTTTCCAGTTGCTGAATTTTTCAAAATATTGTATGGCAATATTTTTGCATTTGCAAAATCAAGAATGAAAACGTAAAGTCAATTTGCTTATGAAACCTTCCTCCAGCTGCCTTCTGAATATTATCAGAAGTTCTTTCAATGACCTGATTACAAAATCCCATGGCCTCACCTCATGTGGGCTTCCCTTCTGTGGGGCAAAGTATGGCCTGTGCTGTAGGAATCTGTAATGACTGTGCAGTGGAGGAGGCTGCTTTCCACTAAGGCTCAGCCTCTTTCATTGCAGCACCAACACTGCAGAATCTGGATTTAAATGGGTCTGTTGTGACAGAAACAGTGTTCTTACCGTTAAACTGAATCAATGACAACTTAGAGACTGTGGAGCAATCAGGTAAATTCAAGTGGCCTTATTCCAGGCACTCCAGAGTGGTATGTGTCCCAGAATGAAGCTGCTACTAACAGTGTTAACTGGAATACAAGGTTTTTTGTTTTCATCACAGCAAACATGGGGCCAGGGGTAGTATGGTTTGCAGAAGTCAGTAGGGTCTCACAGCTGCAATCCAAGCCACAACAAACTGCATCTCACTTCCAAAATGACGTATAGTGTTGTAAGCACTGAAAAATCAGTCTGTGTGCAACCAAAGTGCAGGGAAGTGTTCAACGGCTCCCACCTTGCTGCTTTCATTCCTTCTTTGTAAAAAGAAGTCATAGTAATATTGCCTCTTTTTGTGACACATCTTTGAAGATCAGCATTTATATAGCGCTAACAAATGCTTTATCAGATCACCTCAGAAAGTCCCACTGAAAATCAGTAAATCTGTGTTCTCTGCTATGTTCAGAAGCACATAGGAAAATAATGCAGAGGCCTACACATCACAGGGAAAGGGGAAAAAGAGAAGATACTGAAGATTAAGATTCAGTAAGCACTAAGTCAGTGATCCTATGGCAAAAATAACATGCCATTTGCTATGGTGGGATCCACCTTGCTTGGCAAGTGAGTCACTTGCACTGTCTCTAGAGCACAGTGAGAGGAGCATGCTCTGAGGGAGGTATGCCTCCCTTCTTTCAGACACCTACCTCGGGTTTGGATGAATCACACTACCAAGTGCTTTACCTCTGCCTATTGATACAGCTAAGGAGCCTACCTACCTCAGCATTTGAGATTAATTGCTTTACTTTCGGATGGTGTGAGATTACTCCCACCTCTACAACATATACAGAGTGGTCTGGATCCGCTTTGCACATGCAATATTAACTTTGATGTCTTCTAATGTTAGCATGCTTGGCTTTGCAGTCCCGATCTTGTTTAAACAATAGACTTATGCTACCAGCTAAACATGTATTTCTAATAAACAACAAGCATCTGATATAGACTTGGAAATGAAGATAATTCAGTGATTTTATTCACCCACTCAGAAAGGACTAAGAAGACACACTATTCTCTGAGAAAATACTGATCTATTTTAAGTAATACCAGATTTCAAAGTCACATGGGACAACACACATATAGAATCATAGAAATCACAGAATCATATAAAGTTATGGGTTGGAAGGGACCTCTAGAGATCACCTAGTCCAACCTCCCTGCCAAAGTACGATCACCTAGGGCAGATCATACAGGAGTGTCCTTATATCTCTGTGTCCTTATCCATATCAATATTTCTGTGTTTGTTTTTTTTTTTTTCCTGTGGAATGCCTTTATTACCCTTTTTGTAGAAACTAAGGTATTTCATTAAAAAAACCACAAAAAAATTCACTTTTGCTAGAAAGCAATTGCAAGTCACAAACTTGTCTTAGATATAATTTTGTCTGCAGCTAAGCCAACTATTTTAGGGTACAGATATGTGAAAAATGTGGTGCTGCACTTCATATTAACATAGTCATATAGAAATATATGCCACTGTTTTTTCCACTGATAAAAGCAGCCTAACTCAGGGAAGAAAATCTGAAGACAAGTTTCTATAATAAAGGTATAGCCAAAGAAGCTCCAAATCTTTTAATGAAAAAAAGGGATCTTGCTGACACCAATGTCACTAATTGTACAGAAATCCTAAACCTTTTCCAGTGGGCCAGGAGAGGGGAGGGTGAGTCAGTAGTTCAGTTTTGCTTGGGCTTGTTATTGACTGTTGTCCTAGGTGAGGTTGTGATTTTGAAAGTACAAGTTGTCATTCTTCCTGTGCGATCTCCCTCTCTCCCTCTGCCTGGGGGGGTAAGCAGAAATGTTGCAAGATGAAGCACTCCACATCTCATCTAAGATAAGAAGTTCTTCATCAAAGGAAGACATGGCCACAGCTATCTGCTAGCACTGTAATCTCAGGAGCCAAGAATGCAAAGCTTCAAGTAGCGTGGGAATGGTCCCATTTCAGTCACAGCGGAAGCAGAGTGAGCCACTCGCACTCACATAAGCATAGATGTTTACTAGGAGGGCAACATGGAGATTTAGTGTGGTTGAGACAGCAGTCAGGATGGCAGGAGATGAATTTGCAGGATAAAGGTCTTACTCATGCAGATGACCATGCGGTGAAGGGTCTAACAATCTTTCCCCACTAGGACCTTATTAGCAATTAAAACCAATCTATCATACACCTATAATATACAAACATTTGCATCTAAATACACAAATACCAGTCAGTGCATTGGACCGTAACTTGAAGCAGTAGATGGCTGTGATCACGGCGGCATGAGCAGGGGGTTGTACATTTGCTGAGGAACGATGCAACTTCTGGGAGCATGTGTGAAATATGACGACAGACAAGAAAGGGATGTTCTAAGTAGGAAGAATAGTAGCATCATCTCCACTGTGCCACATTGTCTAGGAATTCAGCACAACTGGGAGGGCAATCAGAAGGTGTAAGAGTTAAGTTGTCATTACTGATGACATGTTGTAGACAATGTTGGTGAATCAGATTTCTAGCCTGCCACCAAACATCACTGTCATGCAGAAGTGCCCAGAGAGACGTTGCATGCAGCTCCTGAGTGTGCCACTGTGGTACCCTGGATTAGCAGATGTTCCTACTATGTTTCCTATGGAATCTCGAGTCCCCTCAACCCTGCTATACATCAGCTTGAACAGTACCTACAACCCTAATCTAAGTTAGTTTTCACACTCCTCTGAGGCACTGAACATGTGAGCCTCACACAGCCCTCTGAGGGTGTACAGAAAGGTGTGGACTCCCTCGCCCACACTCCAAGTTAGGCAAAAGCAAGCCAGTTCAGATCTGAAAGTCATGTATTTGCACAGATTTAACAACTTAGGCACAGCCCTGGGCCGCTCCAGCTACACAGATTCCAGAGGTGGGTGGCATTCAGTTGGCTTGGAAAGTGAGTGAGGCAAATATGTGTCTGTCTGCACCTGTCCTGGTCAATATATATGAGTCAATAGCATCATTATTAGGAAAATAAGATTAGGGCAGGGACTAGGAAGGTCCTCCTACAACATCCAATCTGGTCTCTCTCACTGTGGTATCAATCTTGTATATGATTACATGCCCAAATCTATCAGGCTCCACATGAAGATAATCTAGGCTGTGTTTACATGCTCTATTCCTAATGCTCCCAGAGCCTCCTGATCTGATGGTTAGGAATTTTCTAATTCCAGTTCTAGATTATTAAGCGCAGCCTTTCTTTTACCAATATTGTCATTCAATTTAAATAGCTTTTCTCACTTCAAGGTGTTCATCCAAAACATTTATAGGCAACAGTTGATTTCCTGCCACCCCTACTCTGATAGTTTTCAGCTTCTGATCCATATCTCATTCTCCTGTTTTTGACTGATGGGCTAACATTATGTTCACTTGATCTGCTTGAGTCAGAGGATTAAAGTCTCTGGCACAGAGGTAAATCTCAGATTTGCTCCTATCTGTGCTCTCCTTCACCTGGAGGTTATTTTTTTTTCCTGTTCCATGTCAGTCTCATGTATGGCCTCATTGCTCTGACTTAGGCTCCACCTCTTAGCTATCTCAGTCATATCTGTGGTATCTCCTCTGTTGCAGTTGGCTTCCCTAATTTTCTCTACTGCCATTCCATCATCTGCCTGCTTTTTCACATCCTTTTCCATTCCTGCAAGTTGATTTCTGAACTTATTCTTCTCTACCAGTTAGTCTTTTTGTTTTGTTTTGTTTTGCAGCTGCATCCTTCTTCCTCTCTTATCCTTCAGGTTCTTTTCCTAGATCCCAGACTTAAAGAAAGGATGAAAATCCCCGGACATCCTCCTACAAATCTCTACACAAACCAATCTCGCTGTTGTTTGTTTTGGGCAGGTAGAGCATTGCTTGCAAGAGCAGTTTTTCCATAGGTCTTGTCTGTAACAGTCTTTCACAAGAAGCTGAATGTGTGCAGCCATAGGCAGCAGCTTTGACAGTACACATGAAACCATCAGTAGGTCTTATACCACCTCCTGGCAGATTTGAAGGAAAACAGCCGTAGGCATTTATCTGCTGCAATGTAAATCATCCCAGTATCTTCCAGACCTGAACAAAACCACTCTTGTTTTCTATCTCAACTAATTTCTTGTTATCACCTTCTCAGTATGCTAAGAAAATTGTACTAAGAAAGAGTACTTTCTTTCCACTAATCTTATTTCTAGGCAATGTGACAAGTCTAGCAGAGAAGATAGAACAAGATGGTATAGAGCATGAGTCTTCACAGAGTCATCATATGCCCAGGAAATACTTTGTCCTGTTGCTCTCCTGACTTTTTTGACTTCTTCAGCTAATCTGCTTCTACTGTCATGTCTGAGATCCCCCTTTCAAAGGGAACTCTTTCATTCATTAATTTGAATTCATTCAGACTGAGACTTTTCTTCCTATCGATAGGAAGTGAAACATTATCCCTTCTTTGCTTTCTGAAATATGTTTTAGTTTACCGGAGGCTCCTCGAAAGACAGTACTGTAAAGTAAAAATTTTCAGTTTATTACCTAGCCTGATGAAGAAAACAAAACCAAACTGTTTGATGCTCTCCATAAAAGCAGCTGAAGCAAAATTGCAGTAAGAATTGGGTTTTTTGTTTGTTTGTTTATTTGTTTGGTTTTGTGTGTGTGTTGTGGGGTTTTTTTTTGTTGTTGGTTGGTTGGGGTTTTTTTTTGCTTGTTTTTTTATGTTGAAGCAGGTCATTTATCATGTTCTTCATCTTTATTACATCCACCTTGGAAAGCAGATGGACAATACAAAATCCTGCAAAGGGGGCTGAACTTTGTCCTCTTGGACACAGCTCAGGAGGTACCAAAACAGTGTTTGTGACTATTCTTGCAAACAACTGTTACTTCTAAGGAGGATCAATGAGACTGAAACTTGTTTAGGTCCTTGCATTCTCAAAATATGACAGTATCTCAGAACATGTTTATCCTCTTCTGAGGCACATTTTCACATCTGATTGTAAAACAATGAAAGGATCAAAGGTACAAATGGAAATCTTCTGGATTTGGGCCCAGCTGAGTAAGTATCTCTTGACACTTCTGATATAACTGTGAAGAACATCATACAGAAAACAGCCTGATAATAGATAAACAGTCTTCCCTAGCTTCAGGCATATAGTAACCCACATGTGAAGCATGCAAACTGAAACGACCTTTCCTTTCTGAAGATCCAAATATTTCACACTACTTAGCCATGGTTTTAAAAACATATGGCACTATAAGTGATCAGCTTGATCTTTATGATTGCTGCTCCCTCTCTTTTCCACAAAGATAAATAAATCACCTCTATCTCAGACCCAGTCAGCAGCATTAACCACTGCTGTCAGGCACCAAGCTAGTGAGAGGATAGCAGCATCATTAGTGTTTACAAGCAGAGATCACTTCATGTGAAATCCAACATCACAGTGTTCCGCAGACTCCAGGAGCAAATTAAAATGTGTACACAGCTTGTGTTGCACACTGCATTGCACGATACCTGCCTGTTCCCAGCAGTCTGTCCTTCAGAGAGCCTGGACAGCCCTACTGAACACAATCTCCTCAGAGAAAATAATTTGCTTAGTGACTCCCATTTTCATCCACTCTTTCAAACACAGCTATTTTTTACTATTGAGCATCTCACAACGCACCAGAAAAAATATCACTTCTTTGTTTCACGCAGGGTCCAAGTTCAGTTTCCTGACACACTGCAGCTCTTCTTCTATGATTTCCAGGCCTTTGATGCATCTATCCTGGGATAACCATAATCTACAGTTACAAGGTAGAAATAGTGTAGGGTGATCTATGGATTGACTGCAGGACTAATCCATGTGGAGTATCAAGACTGCCATCAGATGCTAAGGCTGACAGCATGCTGAATTGTTTCAATCCTTTTTGACAGCTTTCTGAAATCTGTTATTTCTGAATGAAACAATTGGCTGTTGAAGATGACACACCTTTTTTGCTGACAGCCATGGTGGCCATGGGATTGTGATATGCACAGGCAGTAAGTATTTCTATTTGGAAGGAATCTGATTTTCTGCAATCCCAGTTAATAGACTCTGTTGCTACCACACATTTTTCTGTGAATAATCGATTCCAGTCTCTCTACTGTCACTCACTCAGTCATGTTAAAACTGCACTGAGCTGAATTTCTCTGTGTATCAAACTTGTCAATAGCAAATCAACAAAATGCCCCTCCTGTGCTTTTTCTCCTTTCAAGTGTTAGCTTAACAAATGGCTACAGCAAACGGCAAGTTTGCTGATGACACAAAATTGGGAGGAGTGGCTGATGCACCAGCAGGCCGTGTTCCCAGTCAGCGACACCTGGACAGGCTGGAGAGTTGGGTGGAGAAAAATTTAATGAAATGTAACAAGGGAAAGTCTAGAGTCTTGCATCTGGGCGAGAACAACCCCAGGTACCAGTATAGGTTGGGGACTGACTTGTTGGAAAGCAGCGTAGGGGAAAGGGACCTGGGTGCCCTGGTGGACAGCAAGATGACCATGAGCCAGCAATGTGCTCTTGTGGCCAAGAAGGCCAATGGCATCCTGGGGTGGATTAGAAGGGGTGTGGTTAATAGGTTGAGAGAGGTTCTCCTCCCCCTCTATTCTGCCCTGGTGAGGCTGCATCTGGAATATTGTGTTCAGTTCTGGGCCCCTCAGTTCAAGAAGGACAGAGAACTGCTTGAAAGGGCCCAGTGCAGAGCCACAAAGATGATGGAGTAGAGAATCTCCCTTAGAGGAAAGGCTGAGGGAGCTGGGTCTCTTTAGCTTGGAGGAGACTGAGGGGTGATCTCATTAATGTTCATAAATATGTAAAGAGTGAGTGTCAGGAGGATGAAGCCAGGCTCTTCTCAGTGATGACCAATGATAGGACAAGGGGCAACGGGTGCAAGTGGGAACATAGGAGGTTCCATGTAAACATAAGGAGAAACTTTTTCATGTTGAGGGTGACAGAACACGGGAACAGGCTGCCTAGGGAGGTTGTGGAGTCTCCTTCTCTGAAGACATTCAAAACCCACCTGGACGTATTCCTGTGTGACCTAATCTAGGTAATCCTGCTCTGGCAGAGGGGTTGGACTAGATGATCTTTTGAGGTCCCTTCCAACCCCTAACATTCTGTGATTCTGTGAAACTGCAGCTGTATCATATTTTCTCGAATCATTACTTCTTTCTTTGTCATGAGTTTATTACATAAACATATGGAAAAATCTGGACCGGGACTTTCCAGTTAAGTACATATGACAATATCTGGTGGTGCAATTCCTACCAACAGCACTAGAAGAGTTCAAGGGAAGAAGAATAAATCTTTTAGGAACTACTTCTGCCAGGGACTTAATTCTATGTCTCTTGGGAATGGCTGAGAATAGGCATCCTTAACTCCTACAGAGTCACTAGTAGTGGTATTAACTTCCCAAATATCAATCATCAAGTGAGTTACCAAGAAGACAAGCCTTGCTCTCTGATTCCTGTCACCTACCCTCTCACCCTTGACATCTACTGCAATTCCAAAATCAGCAGCCATCTAGATTTAGAGAAACAAATGTTGCTGGCAGTATAAATTCCTTATCTTTTTACATGCACCCACCTGTCAGTCTGAGAATCTAAACTCCATCATTTCAATCTTCTTGAACCTGTGCTATATAAAATGTCCTTATTTATAGCTGGACACAGAGAAAAGCCTAGCCCTTACAACCAGTATAGGCTCCCAACCAGTATCAAGGCTCCCAAAAGAATAATAAAGATTTTTGCCTCCCACTAATGCCTGCTGTAATTAGCCTGGCTACTAGGGGCTATCAGGAGCCTAGGGGCTGCTTCCAGCAGTCAGATTTAGCCTGACCAGAAGCAGAAACAGTGGTTAGAAGTAGAGATGAATATGCCTTGGTCTTTTTCTCATTTAACAAAAGGATTGCAGAGAAATGACATCTGAAACAGTCTTGATGAAAGCAGTGAGTCCTGTTGGTAAGTCATTTAATAATTAACTAGACACATCTCTTTGACAGTTCAGAGTGGGAAATAATTCTGGTTCAAAAAGCATGGAGAGAACAGTCTGACAGATCTGTATTTCAACATACGTACGGCATTTCGCTACGGAAATCTTTATTATTCCTGCCACCTAATGGTGTACGTGAAAATTTACAAACCAGCAAGACAATTCCGAGGTTATTTCTAATAGACTTTCATATGTTCACTTAAATATAAAGAAAGATCAAGGTTATGGATAAAAATGTGAATTACTATTACCATTATGGCTTTCAGTGAGATTCAGGCTGCCTAATTTAGTCTAAATTGTAGGTGTTAGTGAATCTCTATTTCTATACTAAATGCCTGTGCTGTCTATGGGTGGCTCTGAAAACCTGCAACAAAATACTCTGTTTATCTAAATTGAATTTAGGCACGTTTGTCATATACCTACTTGAAACAATTCTTTACATAAAAATTAGAAAGAATTAATGTACAGCATTGCCACAACACTCTCTAACTGCAAAGACGGTCAGACTAAAAGGGACAGGTACAGAGGAGGTAAAAAAGATGTCGTTTGGATTAAATTTAAGAGAACTGACAGTGGAGTATGGGTTTTTGCTATTATACAATTAGTAGCATAGTTGTCTAGAGCACAATCTGGTTTTGCGTAGCTTTGGCTATTGACACTCTGAATACAGTTCTTTTCAAACTTCTCCTGTTTGAAAGCAATGAAATGCTGGCCTGGATATTCCACTGCCTTGAGCAATACTGCCTCTCTGGCTATTGATACAAGTCCAAAAAATGGACGACTGATGCATAGAAATTGATGTCTCCACACTTAAAAGTCTAAATTTTACATCTGTATGGCAGGAATACAACTTTTACATGTTCATTTGCTGGTAGAGTACAAATTCTGTATGCTTAACTTCCAGAAATTAGTATTAACACGACGGGGTGAGATTCACTATTTTTGTAACCTACCACAGCTCTTACTGATCAGCAGCACAAGGTCAGTCTGTGAACGGAAACTCAAACACTGATTTAAGCCCCTGGAACATGCTGCTTGGTACATGGTTATCTCTAGAGCAGTACCTGCCAGCAGCAGGCAGAACACTGTGGGAACCTGTAGGGAACTCATGTGATCCAAATGTGACTTCTTTAGATCACATGACCATTATTTAAAGCCAAAAAAATGGAATAACATTATATCTTCTGACAAAACATAATTCATGGACAGTGGGTTTTCCTTTCTATCTCCTTTTGTAACACACTTCTACCTGTATATGTGGTGAGGTTTACAGTTTATTGTTTAAATCAGAGCTAATGCTATCAGTATGAATAAAATAAGCAGTCTAATAAAAATAATGACAGCAAAAATACAGACCTGTGCTTCAGACTTACCTGTATATAGACAGCAAAATGCTTCATAAAGGTAACTCACTTAAACAGCCAAAGGAACTGCACTGTGCTCTAGGGAGTGACTGACTAAGGTGAGACAGTGAGGCTTTGGCTCACTGAGTTCCTGGCACAAGTTGAGCCATCATACTTTTTTATTCTCCCTTTTTTTAGCTTCCACTGAACATGACTGTACTATAAGCAGGCATCAAAACTGACCGGTATACTGTAGTATATTATCAAAATATCAGAGAGGCATTGCACTATGTTTTATATATGATCTGCTGGATGGATATGCTTTATCCCAAGAATCCTGAATACAGGACTTCTGTATATTTTATTTTTGATCACTGCTTATTATGTCAGTTGTGTATATATATATATGTATATATATATATGAAGAATCCATCACTCCACTCATTTCTGAATATCATTAATTGAGATTTTTTGGCATACTTTCCTGATTGGTCAGACAGCAATTCTCACTTATTAGTGAACAAAACCAGGTATTTTAGAACTGCAAAGTATTAATATGATTATTTCAGCATGACCTCCTCCAGTAGTTTTGGTATTAAGATCATAACGTTTGTTTGAGCTATAGTACATCTTCTACAAAGATACCTATTTATTATCTGAAGAATGGAAGTGATGAGAATCCAACATGTTCTTAGGTAAATTGTTCCTACATTTAATTATCCTCAAAATAAAAATGTGTCCTTATTCCTTGTACAAACTAGATTTCATTACAACTTTTTTTTTCACTAGAATTATGAGCTGCCAACTATTAGAAATCATTTCCCTATACAGGTATTTCTAGACTGAGTCACAGTAGAAAATAGAGTTAAGTATGCTCTGTGGTTTCAAAGCAATTAAAACTGATTGAATTAAACAGAGGAGAGCGTGATTCTCTTCCCAAAATTATGAAATACTGAAACATCTTATAAGAAAAGATTATAAATGTCTCCGTGGATAGACACCCCTGTTTCTACCATTGCTTCACTTAATGTCAGGAATTACTCACAGCATTTAAGAATAGGATTGTCTTTAACTCCAAGGTGATGATTCTGGTGAAGTGTTTAAAAATCTAAAAAGCAGCTGGGGATGAAATCCACAGTTACTATTGTAGACTGAGTGGGAAGCACTGTCTTAACACAGAGGTGGGTGATATGGCAGAAGGAACTGTATGATTTCTGACCCTACGTTCCAATGAGTACAAAACTACACCATTAAAGCTTCTTTTCCCCTTTTTTCCTGCTCTCTGCCAGACTTCACTAGTTCCAGATACAGTGCCCCTGATCTGCTTTTTATCAGTCTAAAAGAATTTCTCTGCTAAACTGCAAAACGGTCCCTGGCATTTATGCTATATAAGATGAAACCATTGCTGCTCTGCTCTTGTTCAGTTTGTCTTACCTAGCGGTAAGACTACTCTTTCTGTTCACATGCCTAATCTGTACAGGACTGATAATAAAACCAGCCAGGCCAAAAGCTACATCTTCTGCTTTCCACTGTACACTTTAGAAGACAGTTCCTCAGTTATACATACGCAAGAAAGAGATGACTGTCCCTAACCAGCAAAATAACCTATTTGTGTGTGTGATAAAGTAGGGACAGGAGGGAAAACAGCTCCAAAGTACCAATAAATTCCAGGAAAAAAAAAAAAAAAAAGGAGGATAAAGTAGATAATAATTAGGGTAGGAGGAAGACAGTAAAGGAAGCAATAAAACAGTTGTAGTGCAAAGACATAATATTAGTGTGACAAGAGCGCTTACCAGCAGCTCCTATAAGGGGGTGAATCAGCTAATCAACTGTTGGGGTGGAGAACATGCTACACAATTCCTTCAATGAACGACAGACAGAGCAGCAAGGGAAACGTACAGCAACATTGTCTCATGACAGACAGAATTGATGAGAAGACAACAGTGAAACTGCTCAAAGGAATGTGACAGAAATCACCTGGATGCTTCATCAGCCACAGAAACCTGTTTTAAATAAATCAACACCTACTGGGAGATGTGACAAGCACAGAAGTCATCTAAGGTTCAGCTGCAAGTGACGTCCAAAACTTGAGAGATTTTGGAGTAGAATAGCAGACTTGGAGCCATATGCTCACGTCAGAGTCAAATACTTGCAATTTGCTCACAATTAAATCCACATCAATCAGAGGTAGCAACATGGACTTCAAAGAAATTACATCTGATTAATGCTGGCATAAACATGGGAGTAATCTGGTCCGTGCCAGTAGGGTCTGCAGTCATGATCAGATCCTCCTTAATTGCTCTGCATGATTATTCAGAAATAATAGTAGTGGTTGTCAACAACACTAAGGATGCACAGAATGACTAATACACACAGATGGGGAATGTAGCTGATTTCAGCTCTTAAAAGTCTGCTGTATGGATTTAACAGAAGTGGCCCTAAGTTACTGGACAATGTCCAAATGACAAAGCTGTTTTCAAAATGTAATTGAAGTTTCTGGAGTATCATAACATATACCAGGAACAACATGTATTGCCCCATCAGAGCTGGAAGGACACAAAAGCTACGACTCATCTCCACTAACATACTGGTTGGCCACAGTACAAATACAACTATTTGAATAATAAACTTGGGATATTTGTAATCTCTTACACTATTAGCCATACAAATAAATGGTTATATGTCATTTGGTGGCTACAATGTTTTCTATGTACTAAACATTTGCAAATACTTATGTTTTGCCTTCCAGTGGAGTTGGAAGTGATCTCAACGTTTGACATTTATAAGCCTCTTTCATTGGAGAGATTGCTTTTCTATTTTTGTTAAAATTCTCACCCCCTTCAGATACTCATTGGTATTTTTTCTTCCATGGGATATACTGAGATATGTTAGAAGAACTTGTTTGATCCCATGATCTCAAGTGTTGTCATCAGTCTCTAAGGATAGAGGGCATGATAAAGAGCAAGCGACTTGCCTCTCCTGCTAGCACTAGGATTAAACCTTTCATCTTGCATAAATCCAAATGTTTAAGAAACTCAACATGAAAAAAAATATTTTTCCACACAATACATAATGAAACAGTGTTCTCACTGAAATGGTCCTGTGATCATGAACAGGAATGGATGTTCAGTAATGGCTTGGAACTCAGAAAAAAAATATTATCTAATCATAATAGGGATATGTATTTCATATTAGATATGAAATATCATATTCCAGTGTTTAAAACAAGGCCCTATTCAGATGGGTTTACACGACCCCTCTCATTTGAAAGGGATGATGCCATACATATATCACTCTAGTTTCTAGTCTTTTTATTCTCCGAGGAAGGTTTTAGAGTCAAGAATTGTGGAAGCAGAATAAAAATGGTATCCAGTATGGTCAGTCTTACAGATAACACCAACACAGGCAAGGAGGAATAACTCAAAGGGCTTGTCACATGTTGGAAAGAGGGTTGATGGAGAAGCTAATGTATGGACGAGATGAGAAGCACTGGTGAAAGCAAAAGGATTAATGTGGAGGGCAACTGAAAGGAGGCAGTGATGGACATAGAGAAGGAGGTTGCAAAAGCAGAGCAAGGAGATTCACCTGGGTGACGGGAGAAGGAATGTTAGGTGGTCGCTTTGCTACAGAGCATGTTAGGATTGCTTTATAAAATCTGGTGAGGAAAATACATACATATGAAAGACTGTAATTTCAATTGCTACAAAAAAAATGTAATGAAGGTATGAGCAAGAATGATTTGAAGTCCTTGGACAAGAGTAAGATAGAGAGGATGTGCAACTGAGAGCGGGTTTGAGAGACACAGGGAACGGGTAATACTTGCAGGCCTCTCTCTGAATTCTATTTATCCTTCTGGGCCATCTGCTGGGGCAGAATTGTAAAATTTCAGACATTCGTTCAGTGTTTCTTGATGCTGGGATGGCAGTATGAAAATCCTAGTGGAAAAAAAAGGACGTGTCAGGGGAAAGGTGAAAACTTTTGTTCCAGCTGCAGCTGTAACAGCACCGAGAGCGAGGCGAGGCACACATTGACGGGAGGAGGGGGGGTGTACGAGGAAAGCACCAACAAAGCCGGCTCAAGGCACACAGCCGCTCTGCCACCCCGAGAACTGCCACCGCCATCATACCCACAGCCGCCACAGCCGCCGCCCTGAAGGACGCACCGCCCTCCGCACGCGCCCGGCCGTTACCGCGCACGCGCCCCGCCCGCCCACATGGCGTGCCTCACTCCCCCGCGTGCCCAGCACGTAGCCCCGCCCCCTCTTACTGACTCCCTTCCCTGAGCGCCGGACTCCCGCGCATGCGCAGTAGCCCCCTTCTGTCCCCACCCACCTCCTCCGCCCACCGCGCGGCGGCTTCTGACTGGTCCGTCCTCCACCAGCTGCCGGCCAGTCAGGAAGCTCGCCGAGGACCCCGCCTCTTTAGAACGCGCGGCGGCCGCGGAGGCCCCTTGACAAGGGTGGGATGGCGGCGGCCGTAGCGGGGCGGTCATTGCGCGGGGCTTTCGCCCCCAGAGCGGCGGTGGCGCTTCGCCGTCGCGGCGGGGGGCTCTGGAGCCGCCTGCCCTCCCTACCGCCCGCCGCGCCGCGCCGGGCCGCGGCACACTTCGCTTTCCAGCCGGACCCGGCGCCCAGCGAGTACGGTGAGAGCGGGGCTGGGCCGGGGTCCACCCCGCGGGCCGGACTCACCCTCGTTCTGCTGCCGGGTCCGCCCCGCCGCCGCCTTCGAGGGGGAGGCTCCCGCCCAGATGAGGGAGGGAGGGAAAGAGTGGGCACTTCCCTCCTCCTTCTCCTCGGGCCGCCCTGCCCTGCCGAGGCGCCGGCGGTGTCCCCGGGAGCGAGGCTTCCTCGGCCGGGCAGCCTTCGCCAGCCCCAGCGCTGGGGACGAGTCCCCGGACGGCGGCGACGGCCTCCGCCGGACCGCGTTTCCCACGCTGTGTCCGCGGCGCTGCCACCTGCGGGTTTTCCGCGAAAGACTTGGGATAGGGGTGGGCAGGCCCTCGCGGGCCGCTGGCAGTGGTGCCTCAGGCCTCTTCGGCGCCGCCCCGGTCCCGCTCGCAGGGGTTCGGTGAAGTGTTTTAGGGCAGGCAGTGCGATAGCTGCAATAGGCCTGCCCATCAGATGCTCAGACCCGCAGGCGTTTCTCCCCGCGCCTCTCGTGTTCCAGTGGTAAAGCTTCTAACGATCTAATGGCTTGCATCCATCATCCATCCCTGTGGTTGTGGGGTTTTTTTTTTGTTTTTTTTTTTTTAAATTCCTTAAGTTATGCATGTGGTAATGAATACCTGGTTAATAAAAACTGCTGTCTAGTGAAAGGTTTGAGGTAATCCTCATGATCACGTGATTGAGAGAAAACACAGATCGGTCGGGAACGAACAGCTCACAACAAGAGTTGGTGTTTTGACTTTATTTCTGACGTGCATCCCTCCAGCTGACTTCTGGGAGAAGCCTGCCAGCCTCAGAATACCTCTTTCTCTTGCACGAACCACACTGTCCTCTAAAAAGGTGTTACTTAGCTGTATACCTTGGTGTTCCAGCTTGGTCATTGAGTCTGAGAAAACTGGGCCATTTCTGTTAGTCCTTGGGTGGTACAGGTATCCAAGGTGTTGTGGAATAAAGCCTGTGTGCTGCAAGTCCCTGCTTGAAGAAGCTCTAGGTGGGGCAGGCCATTTTTTGTTGTAACTTATTAATAGAAGACTACTTTCCTTTGATTTGAAATACATTTAATAATTCTGTGAAAAAATGGTGAAAGTAAAATAAGTTTTGGCAATACTGGTACTGATGTTGTTAAGATAGTGCTTTTCTAACTCCACAATTCAAATCTAAAGGGCAAATTAATTTCTCCTTTCTCACAGGGCTAATACAGAGGCCTTTAATAATAATAGGGTGTCTGTAAAAGGGAAAGGCTGGAGCTTTAAAATGATCATTAAATAATGGTGAAGTAAACTTAATGAAATCTGGTGGATTTTAGCAGAAAGCATCCCAATCCTCAAAAAAATAATGCTTTACTATGGTTTCTTCCTTTGAAAAACTGTTGCATTAGTCATTGTTCCTAGTGTTTGACTGAGCATTGCAAAGCTGCATTTGCACTCATAGTTTTTGAAAAAAGGTTGAATGCAGAGTAGTAGAATTGTAGTCGCTGATGTTGTGAACTATACCACGTTCAATCTCATCTGTCCCATAATTCATTTACTCAGCAAATGAATCTTGGGTACTCTTAACAGGGATCTTGTCTGAGTGGTAGCTGAGTTTTTAGTCATGCCTTGCACCATGTTTTCTAATGTACTTTGTGTTTTGAACCAATTTACATGGCTGAATAATCTCTTTCCCACAGGGCAAACTCAGAAGATGAATCTCTTCCAATCCATAACAAGTGCCTTGGACAATGCTTTAGCCAAAGATCCAACTGCAGGTATATTATACTTGTCAGTGCGTTTTGCTTTGTATAGAATGAATTTTATTTTGCCCATTTGTGTACAATACTAAGTGCATTTCTTGTGGCCTTTAAAGTTTTCTAATAAGTTATTTCTACGCTTTAATCTCAAACAAATCTTAAAAATGTATTAACAGATTATTAATGGATTATGTGATCTAAAATACATTGTGTCTTCTGTATTAGCTGTGTGTATTTTGCTTGAAAGTTGGGACAGAAAGATAGATTGCTTAACGTGCTTCTGGTATTACTGATGTGAACTGTACTTAAGGGCAGTTTGTGTCCCACCAGTAAGTAAAGCAGTTTTTAAAATGTAAATCCTAGGTTTTAATTCCTTCAGCTCTCTGTGCTAAAAAAATGCTATTTTTGGAGATTATATATTCCTTGCTGTGTCCATTCTCCCTTCTTTCCTTCCCTCCCTCACAAATTCCTTTGCAGCTTTACTGATTGCTGTTCATCATCGTGTGTAGGCAATATAAGGTCTTGGCCTTTGCAGTCTGGATAGCCTATAAATTTGAAGATGCTGGTTCATCACAGCTTGATTTTAAATGGCTTCTCCTAAACTCTTACACAAAACTATTCCACTTCTAATTCTTACACATAACAGGAAGTCTGTTGCTTCTGTTGTCATAACAAAGGTGTGATGATGGCTAGATATCTGAAAGAGATGTTTAATGTCATGCACACAGCTGCAGAAGCTGTATGATCTTGTGTAATTTTGTTTTTTGTCTTCAGTGTGTTAGTAACTTTTTTGGCACTGCTTGAACCACTGCTCAATCTGAAGTCTGACTAATTGTCTAATCTGTTAGGACAAATCCCCTGTTCTTTGTCTAATACTATGCCTGTATGTATTCCCTCTCAATTTACAGCTGCATTATGATCACCTTTACTAAATTAAACTTGGACAACTGAGGTTAAATAAGCGCTGAGAACAGATTTTAGTACCATTTCTGTAGAATAGGCTATATAAAAGTAAGTAGAATGTTAGCCTGGCAGGAACCTAAACTCACTGTATAATCTTCCACCTTTTAGTCTCTCTAAGGTCAAGTCTTGCTGCTCAGCTTGGCAGGGCTGCATCTTTGCAGAACTCTTTGCAAGACCACGTTGGAGTTCTGCAGTCCAGACATGAGTTGTCAGTATCACCCTACTTACTGAATTAATTAGTACTTCTTGCAATAGAAAGCATGTCCTTCATATGTTTTTAGTTGTATGGTAATTGAGCAACTGTTGTTTGAGTAGTGGAAATCCTCATACTTTTGTGGATGAGTATTAGAATCTGTCCAGGAAAATATTTTCAGTGGCTGAACAGAATGAGTAAATCCATGCAAGTTTGCTAATACCAGCATTAAATGAGACATTTTTTAATGCCAGCTGGCTCAAAAGTGAGTAGCCATATGGTAACAGAAAGGCCTCACAAAGATTTTAGCTACATAAAAACACAAACAAATTAATAATAAAAGTGTATTAGAGGGATGATCTGGGGACATACTTGTGTAATATATTCCATGATTGCATTGGTTTTGTAGCATTATACAAGTTTTTTAAGTGGTGTCATTAATATGATTATCAGAAGTGTGTTAACCCCTTTTAGTGCTTCCTTTGGAGTATGGAGAATGCTGAGAAATCTGGGAATTACCAGAAGTGACTCCAGTTCATGCAAGCTGCTGTTGGTGATACTGCTGCACGTCTCTTACATGCTGAAAGAGATTGAAATGGGCAATACTTATTTCTGTGAATTAAACAATAAAACTGTTCTAAGAAAAATTAAATGTAATCATTCTATACATAAAAATAAAAGACCCCAAAACTGATTAGTTGATATGAAGCTAAATTTTAAAGGCAATTACTTTTAGTGATAAAACTGTATTGACTACATCACCCACACCATAAACATAATGGCGTTGAATATGGAGAGTTATCCTGGTTATTAGATGACTGCCTTTTCTGTAGCGGAGTTCCTCTGAAGTCACTCTTCAGGGATCTGGCAAGTGTGTTTGGAGAAGGTGTGAAATTTTTTATTGGATTTGTATTTTGAAGAAAGTTTCAATTCCATATTTTTCAAAACACATTTAGTGAAATCTGTGAATGAGGAGTGCAAGCGGTTACCAGTTCAAGCAGAACACAACTTCAGTGACTCTGCAGTGATTGAATGCAATTGTTTCTTGGAATTGCTTTTATTCATTTACATATAGAGGTTGTGATATTATAGAATATTTCAGGAAAATAAATAGATGGTTTAATGAAAGCGTAGCTGAATTGGTTTCATGAATTTTGTTTTGGGACCTAGTTGTGTTGCTGTACTGATTCCTTGTTTCTTTATTTTTTAGTTAGGCTTTGCATGAGAAACGCTTAGGTCTAAAGTTTGAAGTAAAATGAAATCTTAAGTACTACTTAGGTTTGTGTCTCATACAAAAACCTTTGAAACAAGGTGCATTGGAGTAACATGACCTTCCTCTACTGTTCTTATTTTTCAGTAATATTTGGTGAAGATGTGGCCTTTGGTGGAGTCTTCAGGTGTACAGTTGGCTTGCGAGACAAATATGGTAAGCTCACTTTAAAATCTAACATTATTTTCATATTATTTTCTTTGTGCTTTTGTACCCCTCTTTGGTTTGTGGGAGAAGAGAATAACACATGGGAGAGAAGCCTTGTGAATGGACTTCTGTTTTCCTTTCTGTCTTTGGAAATAGAAGAAGTTTCGAACATAAGCATTACATATCAAAGTTTTGAACATTACCATTTATGTAAGCTTTCAAAGCTTTGGAGACTTGCTGACATAATTTCAGGAGTCTTCTTATCAATATATCTTCATTTTTTAAAACTGCAGTTGTATCAGATACTCATGATTGTCGCCCTATTTAATTACCATAATTAGCTGAAAGCCTGTTGGCAACAATACACGGTAATGCTTTTTTGTCCTATCTGTCAAGAACGATGAAGAAATTCTATTAAAATGGAATTTTACTGTGTTAAATTTAGCTTTTTCTGGGATGGCCTGGGAAGCTGATATAGAAAAGATGTGTTACACTTGTGCTTCATCTAGAACGTGATTGGTTTACTTTTTTGGGGAGACTTATGTGAAGGTATTCAGAGAAATGGTCCAACCTTTGTCTCAAGGAATCTTAGAAGTAGCCTTTATCACTAGATTGGAAGCTCAAGTTGGGTTGTGTTTACCATGATGCATATTTGCAATAGTGTATGAAAAATACCATGGTGGTACTTCATCATCTCATACCTCAGACAGTTGAGATGAGCTCAGTGGAAGAGGAGAACTGGTTACTTGCAGGGACTTTTACATTTGAAAACTTACTTTTGAAGAAAATGCTAAATAGGGAATTTCTTTAAAACCTGGAGGAGCTTGAGAAAATTTACTGTATGATCTGTGATGTTAGGTAATTCATATATTGTGTTCATTTTAGAAGAAATTTAGTTCTGCTCTTTCTGGGGAATGGTCTCCTGCAGCTGACTAGCAGTGGCTTCTAAGAAAGGTGGGGGAAGGAGGAGACTTTCAGACCGTTGTTTGTTGCACAAGCATATAAGTGTCACATTCACAGTTCTTGAATTTGCCTGGTTGGCAAATCCAGAGGACTTTTCAAAGTCCTTCATTATTCTTCCAAATAAGTTTCTTCTTTGCTTTTGCATTTGGTGTGGTTTCATTAAGTACCTGTTTTGACGCGAGAAATACTGTTGCTGGAATCCTAAAAAAAGAATCAGTGTTTTATCTGTGGCATGCTAGGTAGTACATAGCAGTTTATAGGTCTTGGAAACTTGTTGTGCATACAGTAACCTGATAGCTTTTAATTTGGCAGTTGCTGTCTCTCCCACTGGGCTAGTAAAGAGAAGGAGAGGTTGTAAAATGTTAAGTTTCATCAGTTTACTTTCTTCAAGGCACAAAGATGACTGGGACTGCTTGCAGCCAGTGCTTAAATTTATTTCATTGTCATCATCTGGAGGAGATAGGTTACTGCTGTTTTGGAGATCACCAAGATCCACTTCTTTGGAGCGAACCAAAAAGGAAAAGGAGGAAGATTACTCTTCTAAGAAGTTTTAGAAATGTAACCATATTTTGATGTTTCTCTGCTTCAGTTACGTGGATGTTTTCTCACTCTCCTGTTTATATGCTAGTTTGGACAGGACTTTGATTAGCAGTGATCTTTAGTGCTGTGTGTTGAGGTTGCGTTAGAGTTCTGTGTGTGATATCTGAACTCTGTTTGCAAGCCTTCATGAGAAAATGAGGCCTCTGAGCTTCAGAGGCTTTTCCAGTCAGTTGTTGGCAACATGGGCAACAGAAGACTTCTTTTGGGAAATAAGCAACAGGAGCAAATGGTTCCATAAGCGACGTCCTTGTTTTTTAGTGAACATCTCCAGTTTAGAAGACAAAAGGAGCAAACTTGTTACTGTCAGGGTGTTGCTTTGAGTGTCATTTGTTGATTTTTCTTGGATGTTGGAAAATCATATAATGTTGTAATGAAGGGAAGACATAATTTAAGACCCTGTGGTAGCCCCTGCCCCAGAGTGCAGAGGGTACTGTTGAAGTGGGTACTATTGAGGTAGTGCAAACAACTATTTACACTTTGTGAGTCAGTATGGTAAGCAACAGTCACAGTGCATCAGCAGCCTAGTTGAAATCAGGTTTGTTTTATGCGTGTAACAGCAAAGATGTACAATGAGATATTTGAGGAAGATATGACTTTGGGAATATTTGGAATGAACCCCTTTGAAGCATGAGGGGCAACATGAGAAATTGTGGAAGTACTTAGGTGAACAATGAACAATGGGTAATGAAAGCCAGTATTGACATTTGATCAAAAAGGATACTGTCCTCTTTATGGTGAATAAGAGTATAGATTTGATAAGCAATAACTAAATAATGCTCATGTAATTGTAAAATAAAATTGGGTGGGTTCATAAAGTGCTAATGATATCAGACTAAGAAGGAAAGAAACTCTTCACATTCATTCAGAACATTGCAAAGATTGTATTTGCTAGATGAAAGTGTATTAGCTAGAAGAGAAGGAGAAATTTGAAAGCTTTTTGCTGTTTTCCTACTTAAAGTTTTACAGATTCGTTATAGGAAAGTCTTCCTGAAGTCCATTTGTCTTGCAGATTCTGAGATTTAGGTCTAGGTGCAAAGTGAACTGAAGATGGTGATAGTGACTGAGAGAAAGGGATGTAGAAGACGTGACACAAAAAATGACTAAGAGTTATTTGTGCTCCTGATGAGGTGCCCATAGATAAATGAAGGCAATACGTGAAATACAAGTTTGGACAGAAGGAGAACTTTGAGGATAAAAGTGAATTTAGGAGTTGTTCACATAAATGATAATTCAGCTTTGTAAGGCAAATACGATGATGGAGGTAACTTGGCTTTTTTTGTCACTAATAGTGAAATCCTGTAGAATGCAGGCAGTGGCTGAAGAGGGAATGGCAAAGGTGAACTAGAGGATGTACTGAAAACATGCTTACAATGCTGAGGAGAACCAAGAAATACTGAAAGTGGAAAAATTGAAGGAATCCAAAATTTCAAGGGGGTTGTGGCTTCTATCAGTGTTGTCTTGAAGATTAAATAAATTCTAGACACAGTGCTTGGATAGAGTCCATGTACAACAAGGAGGAATTCTAGACAAAATGGATGAACAAGCAACCTCATGGATCTCACCCATACAATGAAGATTACGTGTGCTTACTGACTCTTCTTTCCCCATTTGCCTCCTACATTTACCATCAACATAATAATAGGAGGTACAAGTGATATAGTATGTGGTTGTTTCTATATGTTGATGTAGAATAAGAAGAAATTAATGTTGTGTAGGTTTTTTTGGTTTTTTTTTCTTCTTTGTTTTGTTTTTACTCCTAGAAGAGGGAGTTGTGGTTTATCTGTTAAAAAAAAAAGAAAAAGAAAAAAAAATCGCTAGGTGGCAGTCTATGCCTATAGGTAGTTATTTTGATGTAAATCAGTTGTTCCTTTTTAAGCACTTTTCTGGAGGTTAAGGTCTTAAAAATCACCTAATTTTATAGTAGGGAGAATTTGATGTATTAATACTCAGTAGTAGTACTATCCAGATGTTGTTTGCTATACAGACTGTTACTGAAGTCTCTCAGTTATAGAGATAAAGAATAAATTTGCTTTTAGAATAAATCTGTCATCAACTATAAGCCCACTTTTTTTTCCAGGAAAACCATTTAAGCCTGAGTGTAGGGTAATGTAATATAAACACAGCTAGAGGCCTGTACTAGTAAGTCAAAGCTCATTGACTTTGTAAGGAAATAAATCCTAATTTTTGAATGGATGAATTTTTGAGATGACACAAATAATTTTGTTTGAAATTGTTTAATTGAGGAATCATATGTAAACAAGTCATTACTGGGAAGATTCTTTTCCGTGGTAGCTATGACTTAGGATAGTATGTTTATTCCTACACATCTTCTGTCAACAGCTGAAATAGGTGATTCAAGTTTTCTGGCATCGCTTTGCTGCTCATGATACATCTATATTGGTGTTAATAGATGTTGCATAAACTGAATTTGTAGAAAGCTGCTGCTCTATAATCCTTTCTCCTGAAAATGAGTAGAGTCCTTGAAAGTTTTATGTGGAGAGTTTCTTTCAGATAAGGGAGTAAGTCTTGTACACTTTTTTTTTTTTCCCCCCACTTTGTTACCTTCCTCTTGCAGGCTGGAAGGCAGATTCTTGTTTTGTTTCTTGTTTCCTTCCCCATCACCTCCTGTGGGTTTTCAATTATCATCATTTTGCAGAGGTTGCATGTGCTCACCTGGAGAGTACCTTTTTTGAAGTAATGAATGTCTGCTATTCCACAGTCCTGCTGTCTGGAGATGTTACCTGTTTCTAAAGCAAAGATGTAAACTGCATGATTGTTAGCCTGCTTCCTTACCTACTGTATTTTTGTAGCCTAGGCAGTTGTCCTGGTTTGAGTGAGAACAGAACTAATTCTGTTCAGTGATTTTACTTTTCACCTCAGTTCTTCTAACTCACTGCACTGTCTGAAGTTAGCAGCCTGTTCTCACAGGCAGGGTCTGCTTCTAGCAGTGATAACACCCCATGGTTAGAGTGAGTACCAAGGATTGGTGTGCAGACCAAGGCCACTGCTGGATTTTGTGTCACATTGGGGGATGCAGAAAAGTGAAAGGCCACACCTGCAGGGAGGAGCAGACGGGGCAGGTGACCCTAAACTGACCAACAAAGGATTCCAGCCCATAGATGTCATATTTGACATAAAGCTGAGGGATCCGAAAGGTCTGTGGCTCTTCTCGCCTCTTGGACCACTTTGCCAGCTTTGCTTGGCTTGGCTCAGGTCCTCTTTCGGTTCCTTCCTTGGAGCATGTGAGGAGGCCCCTGTCTGTTCTGCCTTTGATCCTGGTCTGTGTGTTCCTGAATCCAGCACCAGAATCCAGCTCCTGAACACAGCTCCCGTCTGCTGCGGGGCCCAGTCTAGGACCTCTCTGTGCCTGCTCCACAGCATCAGTGGTGACGGTGATGGAATTGCCATCAGCAGGGTTGGGTTTGATACTGGTTTTTTATATATTTTATATATTCTAATTTTTATTATTATTAATTTCATTTTCGTTAAAGCTGTTCTACTTTCCTTTTCTAATTGCTGAGTCTCTCTCCTGACTCTAAACTGTGACAGCAATGTATGCAAATTTGTAACTTTATTTTTTTTTAGTGGAAGTACATTATTATTTCTTTTGAAGAAAATGCTATCTGAATGAAATAGGTGTACATTTGTCTTTAAGCGTGCAGATGGGTTTGAAATAATGATCTTGGAATGCACGTACCCTATTGTTCTGCCTGAAATAAATTTGCAGCTTTTAAAGATTAGTATCATCCACATAACAAAAGTACAGAGGAAATTGGAGGTAGGGGTTGGATGACAGAACATAAAGAAATGGGAGAAGAAAAAAGAAAATAATGTAAAAATGGAGAAAATGAAGAGAAGTAAAGGCTGAGAAACAAGAGTAGCAGAAGTAGTAATTCACAAGGAAGGCTACTTAGAAGAATGTCAGAGCAGGTGGGTTTTTTCGTATTTTGTTTTTTGGTTTTTTTGGGTTTTTTTATAACTTCAAAAAGCCCCCATCTAGCCTACCTTGGCCAAAAGTGAAGATTTTTTTAGGTTATATAAAAAGGGGAAGTGAAGTATATGTAATACTTTTCCTGTATGCTCTCTTCCATCCTCCAAACACTTAGCTTGAGGGCTTCATTTTCTCTAAGTGCCTCTGTGTAGTCATTTGCCTCAGTAAAGATTTGTCTTTAATACCATTCCGATCTATGCTTGAAGGGAGTCTCTAATGTGCATTTACTGCCATGTCACAAGTCTATCCTTAGTGAGGGAAAGGATCAAGAGCCTTCTGACTGTTTCAAAGCTCAATATTCTGAGAGTGTGGTCCTTGCTCACAACTCTGAGAATCCAACAGAAGATTGACTTGGTAAGTCATTCCCCATAGCAGTGCTTTGGGGAGTCTGAGTTTTTTGTTTGTGTTCACTTTGGATTTGGGTGATAGAAACCAAACCCAGAAGAGTAGTAAGAATTGAATACATTTAAAAAATTGGAATCTTAGATAAAGTTATTGCCCATGTTTTTTTTATCATCTCAAAAAGCAGTGTTCACCTTTAGTATTGATGTCTGTACTAACAAATATTTATATACAGGCTTTCCAATACTACAGCTGTTTATGGGCTTCATCAGTTACAGGCAGATGTTTCCCGCGGATGCATACAGTTGTCTGTATGTGTTTGGATAATATGTTTCAGTGGAGTTATGTTTCACTCAAAAGCTGGAAGTTGTCAGGCTTGCCAAAAAGATTATACTGAAGAGGAAAGTTGACCTAGTAAGGAAATGTGAAAGACCAGAATTTAGTTTTTCTTGTTGCTAAGATGTCATGCACGTTTGGGTAGGCAGGAAACTGGCAGTTTCCCTTTAGAAGAGGAGTGGTGTTTGAGCCTTGTCTCTTGAAATAAGCTGGTAGCAATTCATTTTAGGGACTGCTTTGCATGGTGTATGTGATGTCTAATTAGAGCTCTTTAGAGCTTTTCCTGTTAACATACCTAAAAACTAGAGTAAAAAAACCAAATTCAAGTGTAGTCCTTAAAGTAGTCTTGAGGAGTGCTGAGGAGTTGGAAGAAAGATGATCAACAGCTGAAAATGCTAAAAGAATTAATCTACTGATTGTAAAAAAAATCATTGGGTTCATAAAGTGCTAGTGATATCAAACTAAGAAGGTAGGAAACTCTTCACATTCATTCAGAACATTGCAAAGATTGTATTTGCTAGAGGAAAGTGTATTAGCTAGAGAAGAAAAAATTCATCTACTGATGAACAACTCAGAGTCACAGTGGCTTCAGGAGCTGGGAGGTTAAGTGCAGTCACATTTGATCAATGCTTGACTGAAAGAATGATGTTGGGAACAGAAAATATATTTCTGGAGTTGTGTACGGAAAGGAAGGAGCATGAGACCAGTGCCTGTAAGATGGAACTCTTTGAGAATGGTGAATTTGGGTAGGAGAAAGAGGTAGACCTCTTTCCAGACTAATAAGTATTTAATTAGATGAATGAGAGCTTGCCTATAGAGAACGCTCTCAAATATCAGAATAAAAATAGAAGTATTGGTGATCACTGACCTCTAAAGAATAAGGTAATTCCAGTGTGATGGCCTGAAAACAGGTGGCTAGTGGAATTCTGAAAGAAATCATGTTAAACACTGTTACAAAAAATAAATTCAGTGTTTAGTGATGTAGTGGTGAATTGTAGAAATGTTAGGCACTGTTGCTAAAGGTTTTACATCTCCAGAAACTGCATAAGCCAAAAGGTACTGGGAAGACTTTAAAAGTTCAGAGAATCACCTCTGTGATTCTGTGATATTTTTGGAAGAAGTCTTTAAAGAAATTGGAAAGACATCTAGTGTCAGTCTTCTGCAAAGGCAGCTATGAGTTGAG
>WUAM01000431.1:32467038-32499928 GCA_024336885.1 Actenoides hombroni
AAAGGGTTGTCAGGCATTGGAATGGCCTGCCCAGGGAGGTGGTGGAGTCACCATCCCTGGAGGTGTTTAAGAGCCGGGTAGATGTTGTGCTTAGGGAGATGGTTTAGTGGGTCTTGATATGGCTAGGAATAAGGGGTTTTTTTTCCCACATTGTCCCCCTTCACTGCCTGTGCGTTCCACTTACCATTACATATTCTTTCCTATATTCCACTGAAGCGGGAAGAAAATCTGACAGAAAAAATAAATTTGCAGACTCTAAACAAAAACTCAAATTCATTTGACTTCTAACCCACAGTCAGAGGGCCACATCTATATTGACAAGCACTCGGAATAATGTATTAAGACGTTGGTGAGCAAACTGATGAGACTTCCATCTGCCAGTGACAGACTTCCAACTACTTTGCTCCAAGATTCAAGGTCTGCAAGCCTAAAAAAGAAACAGACTACCAGCTGCACACCCTCTCACACCAAGGTACCTTGATGTTTTGGCAAATAGGTGCTAAGTATCGCCTACCTAAGTACCACAATAACCGAAGCCACAAAGAGGACCTCGGTCAGGTCAGGTCTTTTCAGACCTTTTCTTTCTTAAATCCTATCACCTGTGTGATTAGGTCTTCACAGCATGAAAATTACCATACAGGAGGAGGATGGGTGCCTAGAAGAACTCAAGACCATTTTCCAGTGAAATGAACTGCTGTGATAGAAAAGCTGTATCTGAGGTAATTTTGGTAACTTTCAATGTTCACATTACTTGAGGATAGACTAGCACAATAATAAATACCTCTAAAATGAGCAGGGATACTAAAAAGTTGCCCAATTGTTGTGATAGTCTTTCAAACAACATGATCACAAGTGGATCCTTCTCTACTTTAAAGCACAGTAAATACAGTACTTAGTAGCAGTGGTGGAAGATCATACCAAGGTGCGGTAACACCTGTCTGTAAGAGGAGTAATGACAAGGCGCGGTGAGTTTCCAAGGTACTCGTAGGCATACTTTACAGTGCAATTAATGATGCGGACGTGAACGTTCTCAAATTCCCAGTAATATCGTAGTTGTGCAAGCCACTGAAAGTCTGTTTCACTTTGCACACCTGATAAACACAGAATTGAGAGCAATCATAGAAAATCCAGTTACCTAAAACATTTTTTATTAGGTTTACATTTAAAACATCCCTGAAATGATTGTTGATGCTCACATCCAAATACTCACATAGATAATACTGCTGTGTTTTAGGCAGCAAAATCAGATTGATTAGCTATTTTTAATTAACTATTAACACATAAAAAGAAAAATGTTTTAAAAGATAATTACCACTTTCAATCATTTCCATGAGGACATCTCTAGCATGAACATCAACAGTAACCAAGGCACCCAGTGTAGTCCTTGTTTGCTTTGATAGTTTTCCTCTTACCAGCTCTACAATATCATTAAGTTGAAGCTGAAGTGTATCATAATAATCCTTCAAACCCTAGGAGGGAAAAAAAGTTAATTAAGAAATTATATGACAGCTTCAAGTGTTCCAGACTTGATGTTGACTAAGTATCTTAATGGAGATTGCTTATTAAGCCATTCTTTTATATTATCATGTTTTTGCATCAACTTTTCTCTCATTTCACAGTTACTCATTTATGTTGCAAACCTGCATTTTAATCTATGCATGCTCTAAATAAGAATATTCAAGTACCTGAATCAAATGTGTAAATCCCTGTACATAAATTCATGTATATCAAACTTACAGGCTGATCCTTTTTCAGATTTTGTTCTGATTGTAGAAACTATCTGATTAAGCAAACACATTAGGTGAATTAATGAAGGTTTTTAAAAACAGATTATGCATTACAAAGTACCTCTGGTCCACTGCGAAGAACTTCATGTACCTCACTTGTCCAGAACATCTGAGACACACACAATACTACTTGTCCAGGCCACTCCAGAACCCATCTTTTTCTCTCAGTCTCTAGATATGCCTGAAAGAGTTAAATACAGTATACAAATACAGTATCAGTGCATATATATGGTAATGTAATACAGATGCATGTAATGTGACTCTCTTAAAATTCTTTGCTAAAAAAAAAAATTATTTTTCTACCTACAAAATCCAAATGAACTTTTAAATTCTCTTTTTCCCTTAGATTTGCAATTTGTTATAAAAAAATTTTAAAGATTCTTGCAATTTTATTTCCATATTATGTAAATATTCACAACTTGCTAAGCTTCATACAAAGAATTATTTTCTGACTAATTATTTTCTTCTAGGAGAGAACAAACATGTTATAAATGCTGCATTTATAACTTGTAATTAAATGAAAAAAAAAAAGAATAATTTCTTTACATCAGGTAATGTATCTACAAACACAGTATTGCTGCAAAGCTTTAAAAATCATTTATATCCAGTGTTACAGAAAAGTAACTTGATTCTAATTCAAACTAAACTCTTACTTATCTCACTAGCCTATAAATACATGTTAACTTCATCCTGACTCCATAACTTCATCAACTCTTGTGTTAAGGAAGAATTTTGGGAAGCCAAGAGACAGCCTTAATAAAGATAGATTTGTGCCACAGTTATTACAACAGTACAAAACCCATACCATTCTTGATCGAGCAATAACATCGTGTATACTCTTCAGCATAATATCTTCTACTTGAATTAACCACTTCTCCACTGCACCTCGAGCTTCAGAAGTAGAAATGGTTGAAATTAATTCTACACACTCGCCTTCAGAGCTATACATTGCTTTAATATCCAAATTGGGAAGGAAATGTAGCTTAGCAATGCCTTCAAAACACTTCTTCAAGTGAGGCTGTACTCTGAGAGGATCCTTAGTCTCTGACAGGATCTCCAACATTTCATCATTAGACAAGAAAAAGAAGCTTTAAAAAAAAAAAAAAAAAAAGAGAGAAGCCAACTATATTATCAAGTTACTGTAAAGGCTGACCTTATTTGCAACAAAATAAGCATTCAAAAAAAAAAAAATCTTTGTTTTCTAAATAGCCAAAACTCATTATACCGAGGAAAGAAGAGACGTTTTTTCTCAAGATAAGCATTAAGTCCTTTCATGATTTTGTCAAGAAGCTCATTACAGTTCTGAAGCTTCTCCAATAACCCTACCAAGGAAGTAGCAACAAGAACCTGTAACAACAAACACATGCAAATTGCAGTTATAAATGAGATACTTCAAATAGTAGAAGTTATGCAAATAATGCACAACATGGCTAAGCAACTGATGTAGTAGTTCACTGTATATATTCTAAAAACAAAAGCATCAACCAGAAAAACCCCATCAAACAACAACAAAAAAACCCAAACAAAACCCAAACAAAACCAAACCACAGAAGCTACTATTTCCTTTCGGTACCGTACATTTTCCTTACCTTTGGGTCTTTGGCACAATGCTTCATAATATCTCTCCAGCATCTATCCACAGTCTGAAAGAGATGCCCCTCTTGTGGTATCTGTTGCATAATATCTTCGGAAGAAAAAATGGGTTCCAAATAAAGCCACTGTGCTTGCACTTTCAGCCATTCATCAATAATCTCTTGAATTTGAATTAAGCGATTTTCCCATTCCTTAATAAATATTTAAAGAATGTTACCTTAATATTTCCAAAGAAATAATGTTAGAGAGAATACATATAGGAAAGGTAGGCACTGTGGTACTCTAGTTCCCAAGGAAAAAAGACAAATGTCTACTAGTAAAGAAAAGAAAAGAAAATTACTCAGGTATATTTACGTTCTTCCACATATACAGATGGCCAAAGGAGTTCAGAAAGTTTAACCTACCTGGAAATGAGTTTTCCAAAATACAGTTATCATTTCACTGCTATAATCTTTTAACATCTTAACGGTTAAGTAATACCCAGGAGGCTACCAGTGACAAATTCTGTTACATCTCCCCACAACAAGAAGCTCTTGGTTTGCAGCTGAATTACAGCAGGGACACAGGAATACCAGAAAGACCACACTAGATCACAGGACAAAGCCAGCCAGCCAGCCCAGCATCCTGCCCCTATAATGGACAATAGCAGATACCTCTGGAAGAGGCTTGAGAGGCTAAGGGTAAAGGGTAAATACTACTATGTTCGCTGAGCCTGCTTGAACCTGAAGATTTCCTACATAAATCAACAAAGAACTTGGGGGTGGGGTAATGCAAAGCAATTTCACCAGTTCCTCTCCTGTAAATAGTCCTGGTGTTAGCACCACAAAGACTATTCTAGCCCTAAAGAAACAAAAGCAGGTGTAAAGCAATCCCACCACTGTTCTCAGGGCTGGTTAAAAATCCCAACCTTCTCCCAGACCTCAAGAGTTTCCTTGTCCAGGCAAAAGCACTATAGTTCAAAATGTGAGTCTAAGACTCAATTAAATCACTAAATGTTCCTATTAATAATAAGAAGCAAGGTTAAAGACACTAAAAGAAATACTGATTTTGCAAAATAAGTGAAAAAAATAACCATGTTCTCTTGGTTGTACTTGAATCTGAACAGAAGAAGGAATTCCAACACAGAAATAATGCAAAGTAGGACTTATATGAACTCAAGAGAGTCTTGGTGAAAAAGCAACCAAGGCATTTCATTAACAAGTGAAACAAAGCTGTGATACAATTGGCACACTCCTGCATTATAGTTATCCTGCAAATAAAACATGGTAACAAACAAAACAAAACAGAAGATGCATTCATCATACCCTGACTTCCTTGTCAAAGGGTTTAATGAATGGTGATCCTCTCATTGTTTGAGTTTTCATAATCTGATCATCAAGAATAGTTTGAATCTCCTCCACTGCAGACAGAATATGAATACCAGTCTCACGATACAAAGATGTATTGAAGGAAATTGAACCCCAGGTTTCCTGCATGGCGTGCATTGCCTTCTCTAAGGAAAACTCCTGTAGTTTAAGAAGAAAATAGTTTATTTTAGTCACTGCATTATTTCTGTATAATATTCTAGCTGAATAAATTATTTTGCTCTAACATCATAAACTCAATTCTTACTATTTTTTTTTAGTATATCATTTTCTAGTGTACAGAAAGCAGTACACTCAGGAAATACCAATGATATAATACAAGATACAAATGTTTACACACTTGCTGTTATCATTTAACAGGTCAAAGTCTCACCAAATATCTTTTGTTGCTTAAGGGCAAAAATAAAAAAAATCTAATAAGCCATAAAAGCCAGTACTAAGAGACCTGGTGTCAAATTTGTCACTACCAAATCTCTATGCTTACCTTGCTTGCACCTACACTTATAGCTCCAAACTCTTCCAAATAAGGGGCTAGATTCTGCTTTAAAACTTTTCTCAAGGTAGTTCCAGAGTCTGGGGTTAAATCATATCCTACTATATTTGACATCTGCTGCCAGTGACGAGCTCTCATGCCAGGGTTACAAAAGACAGTCACAGTGGGAATATTCTCCTAATTGAGGAAAAACATTTATAAGGTAAAAATCGTGACGTGCATTATTTCTTAACTTTTTAATCATCTTTGATGTGCATTTAAAATTCTCCTGCAGTAGCTGATGACAAAAATCTTTTTAGAAAAGTGCAGATAGATCCACTCAGTTGTCCATTCCATTTCTAAATAGTTGTTGTAAATTGCTGAAGAAGAAATATAAAACTATCAGGCAGTCTTAGTAGAGAAGAAAAAAGGAACAGTTTTTCAGCTACGCTATGTTAAGTTGGACTGCCATTAACATAACAGAGTCCCATTTCAAAGCTCCTGACTGCATCCTTAAATGTTTCTCTGCATCCAAAAATTACTATTATCCTTTATGTGTTCACTCTTTCCACAATTCACATCCATAAACTACAAAGACATATAAAATCCAATTTTATTAAAACCAGTGGGACAGTACAATCTGAAAATGGTGATTCAGAGCTCTGACTCTCTGTAACAATAGAATCTCTGACACTGCATCATTTACCTATACAGAGTGGTGAACTGAGCATTTGTCCCTCAGTACGAAACATTAATTTCTCTCAACTATTCTTACCTTAAAGTCTTTAATCTGCTCCAGAACTGAAGAACACATTCTAAGTGTTGGATTTGCCTTTGTTTCTTTTTCTGTCTTATCTTCTACAGTTCTACGTTGTGATGTCTTTTTCCACTCCTCTGGAATTTTCTTCTGCATTTGTTGGAAGAGTTTTGACACTTTATGTATCTCTCTAAAAAACTCATCAACCTCTGCTTCCATGTTTTCCCCATTTAGTTCCAAAATAGTACCATTCATCCATCTGAGAAAAACCACAAAGTTAGAAAACAGAGTAACAAATACAGTCCACAAACAATTAATATTTTATTTTGCAACACAAGCAAGATGTAGATTAATAGTTATTTAAATTAGAGTAAACCCCTTGGTTTTAATTATTGTTATTCTATGTAAACTTCTAATGCACAACTAAAGGTGCCTTGATCACACTCTTCTGTGTGTTTATGTAATTCTCTCAAGTCAATCACATATTTAAATCAAGTAACTGCATGGACTGAGAAATATTTAAGTTAAGTTCTGGATAGAGATCAACATATGACATCAAAACATACTAGGCCTTTGTATTTTCAAAAACTTCATACTTTCTAACCGTATTATAGTATAATTTCCAAAGAGTGCAGGAACTGGCAAACAATTTCACCTAGACTCAGACATATTACAGTTTTTGTGGCAGGATCTAGCCACAAGATAGCAACATAATCATTTGAGCATATTTTAGACAGACCTTAGTTGAAAAATGGTTTTCAGTACACACAGATTGTGCCTCACTTCATTTATTTCATCATACATCATTGATAACAGCATGCTGCCTCCAGCATCTCAACAGAATTTCAGCAGTATGATTAGGATGTATTTTATACTTGGAATCCTAGAGGGGCATAGTAGTGTGGTGGATCTAGCATGCTTTTAAATTCATTCACCTACTCCAAAATGATATTGAAGAATTAATGCTGAAGTTTTTACCAATAATAGTTAGAAGTTTATTTTACAGGATTGTTCAGATTTCAATTTTTGTGTGATGATATAAAATTATTTATGGAACCAATATGTTAGTCTGTTTCATTTTACTCTGAAAAATCTGTTAATAAAGAGTAATGTTAAATAAGCTTAGTATGATCTGACTTCTTGGCACTTTGCAGCTACCTAGAATTTTTTTGTTCTGCTCAAACATTAGTCTGTGTAGGCTATGTGGTAGAGTTGTAAAGCAGACTTACCTGCTTTCAGTAAATCTGTGTTTAAAATTAGAATAGAAATTCACATGAAGGAAAATAAAATGGTAATTGGGTATTTTGATTTCAATATAATAATGGTATATCTTTAGATATACTGTAAATAACTTTTTATTTGCTTCAATCTCTTCTGTACTCATTATTTCAGCGGGGTTTTTTTCTTGGGATGGGTGTTTTTTTGTTTGTTATTTTGCTGGTTATGTCCTATATCAAAACATCACGTAAGCAAATAAAGTGAAATATATTGAAATATATTGATAGGCTTTCAAAAAGTATGCAAGTGTAATATGACTTGGTGATGTTAATGCATTTTTAGTTGATTAAAATTGGAGTTGTTTTAAATTAAAAATTTAAATTCATCAGTGGAAGAGAAGGGAAACAAGATGACTAACTTATAGTACCCTAGACTAACTAAAAAAGAGGGAAGGAGATGTTTGCCAAGTGTTTAGTGTTAGAGATGGATGTTGGTACAGGGACAGCTCTTTTGGTTGCATCTGAAGCAGTACTTCCCCACCACCTTCACAGATGGTGGTAAGGCCTGGGTTAATTACACATTGGCAGAGGTGGTTTATGGTCCTCTTTCCTTGACCATGATGCCTGTCAGTGGAGGGAGTGCACCAGAGGATGCTGTATGGCTTGGAAACTTGAGATTACAGCCATCCTTCAGGAATGAGAATAATTTACATGTTGTACACTCTCTCGAGGGTCAAAACCACTCTTGTGTACTTCTTGCTATAAAATTTCTTCTGTCTTTCTATTGCACTATTTTCCTTCTCCATCCCATGGATTAGTTTACTGAACTATTTACTCTGTAGAAATGGGACTAAATAGCCCTGAAAGCCAAAATTTCTTGTTCTGCATGGCAGAAGCATAGTACTGAAGTGACTGACGTCTTCCCTTTTTGTCAGCTCTTAATGGAAGAGATCATTCCTATGTGAAGCTTTTTTGAACTGATTTTTGTTAATTCTTGGCAGTACAGCCAAGACGCAATTGATGTCTCTCAGAAATGAGTACAGCTTAATTGCAACAGCAATAAAACCAAGTTACACCTTCAGTAAATATCTTCCCCAGTTCTGGGTTTCTGAGAACATTCCGTCTTTCCGTTACTTGGAATGAAAAGCTTTCAGGGCTGGGGCTGTTTTTATGTAGTGACATTGCCAGACACGTTGGTAGTACTAGTAAAGAAAGAACAGAAATACACAGACTAGTAGTTAGTGTTACTGCAGCACACTGGTGAGACAGATGCCTAGAATGAATAAATGGCAGCACTGCAAAGTTACTGCCATTCTCACTTCCTATGCCATTTTTAGTCTGAATGACTTTCTGAGCACAATACCTGCAGAGAGTGTTATTTTTTTCTTCCAGGAAATATGAAACAAAATGCAGATGACCCCCCATCTGGCAATTACTGAGATCAGCCTCCTCATATACCTTGGAAATGAGAGCTAGCAGGGTTTTTTTCTACTTGTAAAATGTTCTCTGGTCTGCAGGGTGCTTTGCTGTGATTCAGAGTTGATCAAGGTGTGTTTGACATCCAGACACCAAAAGCCTATGTTCTTTCCTAAGATGTGCAATAATTCTGTTAATCTGGAAATCAATTTTAATTGCTGAGCTGGCTGTGGCAGCACTTTTATCTCCAGTGGCAATAGCAGGACTTGTGAATTGTAAGAATTAAAGAAGTTACTTGGAAGTTTGTTTAAACAGGAAGCAGCCCATTGTGCATGTATCTTGAAAATATAGCGTGCCTCTGGGATTTTTGTTTCACACACTCATTTATGAAAATGTGTAGAAGTTTGGAATGACTAATTTTATAAAATAGTGCTTTCCTTTAAAAAGGTGATCTTTATGATGCCTGAAAATGTTTCCTCTGTCTTGTATGCAAAACTGTGGAGTGTACTGCAGCTGCGGTAGCCTTTTGGACTTGCGTTGGCTTGCGTAGTCGCCCTGACACCACCAACATTGCAGTATCATTTGATGGCATTTGTTACTTGCCTTAAGTGAATGGTGTCTTAGTCCATGTTGCTGATAGAGGGAAAAGAGAGGAAGGCAGAGGGAGAGCCAGCAACTAATTACTGACAGAGCTAGATAGGTAGAGAACTAGATAGATAAAATACCCCCAAATGAACCAAACAAAACCCCCTCAAACCAAAAAAGCAACCCAAACCAAAGTAACCCTTCAAGTATGAAACTCAAAACACCCTGTAAAACATGTGGCCAGGGTGCAAGGGGTTGTTAGAAATGCAAAGGTCCTAAGAAAGGGCTCGCAGTAGACATACTAGTGAAGCAGCAGTTTATTATACGTTCTTGTAAGAGTGGGTGTCCCAACAAAGCAGGCACAGCTCTGGGCAGAGTTTTCAGCATTTTATACCCTATTCCCGTCCCCAGAAGTCCCTCCCCTGTTTCCCTATGAATTAGGTACTTCTTCATAACAGTCCATAATAGTCTAATTGCATGTTTGACAGGTTCCTGCTCCCCCTTGGAGAAACTAATATTCCTGAGTTTACTGAGCACAATGCAGTATCTAAGTTACTATTGTTCATCTTAAATAGCCCTGAACTGTTGCCCCTTTATGTATTAACACATCTTGATTGGCAATTGTGCACTTTAGTCCTTTATCTTCCTTAAGACTTACTGGAAACTGAGGCCTGAAGCTAAGACCACTAAAGGCTTCTAGTCTTTGGTAAACGATTCTTGATGAGGCAGCGTGAGTCTTTTATTCCTCAAGTTAATATAAAAAAAAGATTATACTTATTCTACAGTTTGCAAAAGCAACATTTCTCAGCATTTTCTACACGGTGACAATGCTGTGCTGAATGGTGGGTGAAGATGAAAGATGTGTACTTGAAAGATTTGTAAATTGTGCCTCTATTATATTGTAAAGAGAGCTGTGGGCAATGGTTCTGCTCTTATCCCTTTCTAAAACCTTTTGTGAGCTTCCCTTTCTGTAGTTTAAGTTGCAGGTATTAAAATTAGGAGTCTTCATAGTAACAACGTCAATAATTATTAATTGGTCTTTCTTTTAGTTATTTATTTGGTTGTTTGGTTACTGTTTAATTTCATGGGCACTGGTGTGCACTGTGCTCACTTTTTTCCATGTAGTTTGAAGTTTTGGCATATTTGTGCATGATGTACTCCTCTGGAAACCTACTATTTTCCAGTGTTCTAAAAGGAAAATGTAATAGCGTAACTAGGTTTGGACTAGATATTAGGAAGAATTTCTTTACTGAAAGAGTAGTGAGGTGCTGGAATGGGCTGTCCAGGGAGGTGGTGGAATCACCATCCCTGGAGGTATTAAAAAAAAGGTGTAGGTGAGGCATGGTTTTTGTATTTTTGTTTTGTCTTGTTTTTTGTTGTTGTTGTTGACCTTTGGACACAGTGATCTTAGAGGTCTTTTCCAACCGTGCCAGTTCTGTGATAACTAGGTTTTCCTGTCGATCTACTGAGGGACTACAGGACTGCTGGCAAATACTGTAAATATGTCTTAGAGAGAATATTGTAATGGTGTTTACTCCTCCTTCTTGTTTTTAACTTCATGAATTGAACAATTTCATCTCCAGCCATCTATTAGATAGGTGCATATTTGGAATCTGAAATTGCTGTGCTATAGAAGTATATCAGGGTTAGAATGACCTTTTGCACTCCCACAGGGAAGATGCAAAACCCACCATATTTGATTTCCACTTTTGTGCCTCCAACAGCAGGAAGAGGTTTTTTTTTCCTCTTGCCTTGTAGACAGACCAGATTCTTTAGTAAGCACAGCTTTACATTATGAAAGAAGACTGGTAAGACTGGGTGCTGCTTATGGGGACTGGTCAAGAGATAGTATACTATACTACCATGCAGATGCTCTTGTAGATCAATCTGCCTTTGAGTATGCACAATTAGTTTTGACTGCCTGAAAAAAAATGAAGTAACAATACTTTATTGCAAGCTTTTTTAAATGCCTGTAAGTATTCTTTACTCCCCCCCATACAAGCATGAGAGGTATGCATGCTTATCTGTATATGCATCAGAACAAATTATTTTCCTTGAAGTGTTAAGAACATTTTAAGTTGCAGAAACTGTTCTTTCAATTTGTATCTCCTTGTCTTCCCCTGAGCTGTTACAAATTATAGTATCATTACCTGTAATGGTTGTTTATTGTTCCTACACCTAAAAAAAGCCCATCTAAAGAGCTGTGTGCTTAATTGCAGGTTATATAACTTGAATATTTTCGGGGCTATGCTTTCCCACTTGGAGCTGATGAGTTAAAGGCATTGTGTTTTGTTTGTTTGTTTTTATTAGGTAAAGATAGAGTTTTCAACACCCCGCTGTGTGAACAAGGAATTGTTGGCTTTGGTATTGGAGTTGCTGTTGCTGGTGCTACAGCCATTGCAGAAATTCAGTTTGCAGATTACATTTTTCCGGCATTTGATCAGGTTAGTACTAATAAATTAGAGAAGTAAAAATAAATCTTATGACTGTTTAAATTACTCTTCTGTTAGCATCAATACTTGGTTTGAATATGTAATTTTTGCAAATATATCCACAGCTGTATTACTAATATTTGTGCATGCTTTAAGTAAACAGGAAGGTACCAAGGCCAGTTTGAAGACTCATTAAATAATCAAAATTAAAGATGTTTGAAGCAAATGTCTCTGGTTTTATTTTTGGCTTTGTGGATGTGTTGGCTTCAGCAGCCTTACCTTGCTCATCTGTGTCTTCCCAGCACCATCTCTCAATTCTCTATGCTGCTGCAGTCGGCCTCATGTCCACAGGACGTATTACAGATTTGAACTGGGATGATTTGTGGTATTGGAATGGGGAAACCACCAGGTTACATGGCTACTGCTGAAGCCTAGGCATCTAACTTGCACACCCTAAATTATTAGTTCATTTGCCTTTAAAAATATTTGCCTTTCCACTGACTTGCAGGATTCCATTGCTTCTAATTTGGTCCTCTGAATCCCATGCCTGGTGCGGATGATGTGGTTACATCTCATGTATTGTAGAAGCTTAATGACACATAACTAAAGGTATTGAACTGAATGTTACTTTTGTGTATAAATCTTCCCAGATTGTCAATGAAGCAGCAAAATATCGTTACCGCTCTGGAGATCTGTTTAATTGTGGAAACCTCACCATCAGAGCCCCCTGGGGCTGTGTGGGTCATGGTGCACTGTATCACTCTCAAAGTCCAGAAGCTTTTTTTGCTCACTGTCCAGGAATAAAGGTACAGTAACTTCTGTTTTATGAAGATTAGTTTTGTTTGGTTGGTTTTTTGTTTGGTTGCTTTGTAACGGACCTGACTAACAATGAGTCTGTGTGCAAGTACGAAGAAGAATGGAAGTTAGTCCACAACAAAACATCTGAGTATGTTAATTAAGAACTCTTTAAAAAGTTTTCAAGTTAAGAAACTTAAACAGTGTTAACTATTAAGTGAGAATTTATAGCCATTATTGAAGCAATCTTTAGTAGACCTAGCATTTTATATTTGTGTGTTTTTTGCTCTGAAAGCATACCTTTTGCGTCTGTTCCCCTACAGAAATGAAAAACTAACACTAATAAATAGTACTTTCCTTTTTTTTTTTCCCCTTCCTGCATCTATCTTCTTAAGTGCGGTATTGAATTTATTTATGTGAATGACAGTGACAGGAAATGGGCACAAACTGAAGCACAAGAGGTTCTCTGCCTTCTCTGGAGGGATTCAAAACTCGTCTGGACATGTTCCTCTGTGATCTGATATAGGTGATCCTGCTCTAGCAGGGGGGTTGGACTAGATGATCTTTCTAGGTCCCTTCTAACCCCTAATATTCTATGATTCTATGATTCTATGATGATTCTGTCTGAACACAAGGAAGCACTTGCACAGGTTTCCCAGTGTTGAGGATGTATGTCTTAATGGATCAGACTGTCTTCCAAAATTACTACATTGACTCTCTCCATTCCATTGTAAGTCTCCATCCTTGGAGGTATTCTCCACATGGTCCTGGGCACCTGGTTCTAGGTGGCTCTGCTTGATCAGGGGTGTTGGACCAGATGGCCTCTGCAGGTCCCTGTCAACCTCAACTGTTCTGTGATTCTCTGAACGATAACTTTAGGCAGGCTTTCTGCGTGAGACAGTGGCATCCCTTGAGTTTAAGATTCCTAGTGCTTAGATAACTTTACTGGAGATGAGGGAGGGGTGGGATCTAGTCATCTTGGATTAGGAGAGCACTGTTTGCCAGCTCTCCATTGCTTTTCGGAGTAAATTTTTGTCTGTAGATGTATACTTCTGGGTTAACTGGCATCCAGTCCACTGAGAAATGACTCATAGTTTAATTAATGTGGAAGATTTAAGCAAAACCAGTATCTGTATGCTGAAGACACATGTTCATTGTTTATCTGTTGTATAAACTGTTGTCTATATATGATTTTGGTGTTCTGAAACTTCAGATACTACTCATTTTACAGGGAGGCCATAGCCATTTTTCCTACTGAGAATCATAGAACAGTTTCTGTTGAAGAGACCTTCAAGATCATCAAGTCCAACCTTATTCCTAGCCCTATGAAAAAACACTAAACCATGTCCCTAAGCACAGCATCTAACCGTCTCTTAAACACTTCCAGGGATGGTGACTCCACCACCTCCCTGGGCAGGCCATTCCAATGCCTGACAACCCTTTCTGTAAAGAAATGCTTCCTAATATCCAGCCTTGTTTCTCTTTACTTAAACAAAAAATCTTGTATTATTCACATTTAATTTAATGATATTTGAGAAACAGAACGCATTTTTGGCTTTGGGTGTTATTTATGATCTCTGAGGTATTCCTATTGTGAACTTGAGTATATTTCCTGATACAGGTAAAAGCCAACTACGAAGTCTTTTGCCATGTAATTGAATCAAATGGTTTCTTGGGCCTTTTTAAAAACTAGGGCAGTTTATTATGATATGAAAGCACAAGATAACTTAGATTATTAAAATACTGATACCAGATCTAATTAATTTATTCTGATCTTGTGGTCAATCTCAAATCTTTATATACCAGAGTGCTGAGATATAATGGTCCTTTTGGTGATTACAACTCTTTCTGATTCATAACAATTTAGGATTACACTGCCTAGTATTCTGAACAAAAATGGCAGAATTTTATTTAATCAGTTCAAGTAATTCCATTTCTTTTCTCTCATTTCTGATCTTTTTTCTATTTGGTTTTTCACTTTCTTTCACTTTTCCTGCTATTCCTAACAACTGTCATCTTACTGAAAGGTAAAGAGCATTAAATTCTTTGGAACTGATGGAACAATATACTAGTTTTTGATACACAGAGAAGTATTTTTAGACTCTATCATTTGAATTCTCTATTTCTGTGAAAGCAATGTTGTTCCTTTAATACTTTTTTCAAAACCATTAATGCAGTTAATAATGTTTAAGGCTTTATCTTCAAGGTTGTGGGTCTTTTTGAATGAACCCAAACCCAGCCCCAAATGTATGAATCCAGAAATGCGAATGAACTTGTGGTTCAGATTTGTCTGCAAGAGTCCCACATCTATGCATATTTTCTCCAAATTACAGGAAGAAAGCCCGTATATTGCAAGCTGTGAAGGGTAGAATTGATCTTTGTGGAGAGTGTTTTTCAAAACTGTTAATAATTTCTATGTCAGGTTCCTGATTTAAGAAAAACACAAAATAAAAATCTTAAGTGGTAAGTGAGGTTTGGATTTAAATCAGAAGTGAGGTTTGTATTTCCCAAGCAAATGTGAGCTTGTACAGCTTTCTTCAGGGGAAGAGCTGTAATCATTAATATGTAAGTGTAGGCTTCCTCGGGTGATAAGGACATTGCTAGAGTGGTTGTGTCTTCTGTCCAGTGTTGAGGATGTATATCTTAATGGATCAGACTGTCTTCCAAAATTACTATATTTACTCTCTCCATTCCATTGTAAGACTGCTACAAAATATTTGCCATAGTGGCTAGAAATTTCTTTTCATTTCCAGCCTAAATGTATTCCTAACTTGTATATTTAATTTATCTATCCTTCGTCTTCCCTTTCATATGCTAAGAGAACAATTGTTTTCCCTTTAGTCTTTGTTTTGTTAGACTAAAATGAAACCGTCAAAGAGCTGTTAACAATTTCTGAAGCTCTTTTGGCACCCGTTTCATTCATTTTGTTTTAAAACAGTTGATGTGGTAATGAAGTATTCCAGATGAGTTCCTAGCAGTGATTTTTGCAATAGCACTTGTGCTTCATTGGCTGTATTATTATGCTTGTTTAGGGCTGTACTGCATAAGTGTCCTAATCATCCTTTGATCAGGTAACAAATTCAGATCTGAATTTCTACTGCCGAGTTCTGAATTTTTAACAAAAATGTAGTCCTTAATGTGTGACTCTTCAGTAGGTATTGTTTAGTTTGCTTTTGGGTTTTTTTTGTCAGTTCTGTCCTCAGTGTGAACTAGATCTTTTCGGTATCATCCTCTGTAGTGGTAATGACTCTCAGCTTTTGAATAGTTTGCATTACCATGTTCTGATTTAACATTGTCATTGAATAAAATAAATAAAGTCTGTCTTAAAAATGATTCCTAAGGAGCTGCAGTAGTAACATCCATCTGTTGGTTAATATCCTGTGTGTCGGTTACCAAATGCTTTGGTGAAATATTAATAAGACTATTTCTCCCTTGTGTAAGAAAACCACTCATAAAATTAATTTGATGTGATAAGCAGATTTAGGTTGTGCTTTGGTGCTTTTCTATTACGTTTTTGAGAGTAAGAACACTTAGCTATATACAATATTTTGAAGCCTAGGAAACTCCTGGAGGTAGTAAGTTAACATGTCTGTAATTACAAGGACTTTGCTCTTTCCCTGCTCTTTCCCCTCAACAAGTGCTAAACTAATGTTTTCAATCAGAGCGGCCACTTCTAACTTCACAGCTATAAAAACGTTTGCTAGTAGGCTTTACTCTGCATCTGCCAGCTTTTTGACATCTCTGGAATGTAAATTAGCTGGCCCTTCTGATTTGAGAGAATTGAGTGCTCTGTTTCTATTTCCACTTAAATCATGATAATTTGGTAATTTTCTGTTCATAGTCATAATTTTCTCAGATCATCCAAAATTAACTCTTCTGTTAACAAATCAATTATACTTTTTCCTTCTAAGTATTCAGATTATATCTGAAGGCCTTGCTTAGTTTGCTCTTTGCTTTATAATAGTTTCAAGTACTTTTTAGTATTTGTTCACTTCCAAAATGAACAAATTTCAGGGCACATTGCTGTTCCATGGATTACTTACTGTCCACCAGGATGCCAAGGTCCCTCTCCAGGGGGCTTCTTTTCAGCAGGTCTACCCCTAACCTGTATGAGTACACGGTAGTATTCTTTCCCAGGTGCAGGACTCCATCCTTATCCTTGTTGAACTTCATTTGATTCCCTTTTGCCCAGCTCTCCAGTCTGTCCAGATCTCTCTGGATGGCAGCACAGCCTTCCAGTGTAGTATCATTAGCAAACTTGCTGAGGGTACACTCTATCCCTTCATCCAGGTCATTGATGAAGATGTTGAATAAGACTGGACCCAGAAGTGACACCTGGGGAACACCACTACTTAGAGGTTGCTGGCTGGGCTCACTGATCACAACCTTCTGAGGTCTACTGTTCAGGCAGTTCTCAATCCATCTCACTGTCTGCTCTAACCCACACTTCCTGAGCCTACCCATGAGGATGTTATGGGAGACAGTATCAAAAGCTTTGCTGAAGTCAAGGTAGACAACATCCGCTGCTCTCCATGCATCTACACATTCAGTCACACCATCACAGGAAGCTATCAGATTAGTCAGACATGACTTCCCTTTAGTGAATCATGTTGGCTACTGTTGATAACCTTCTTTTCTTCCATGTGCTGAGATATGATCTCCAGAATGAGCTGCTTCATCACCTTTCCAGGGATGGAGGTGAGGGTGACCGGTCTGTAATTACCAGGAACTTCCTTCTTGCTCTTTTTGAAGACGAGTGACATTGGCTTTCCTCCAGTCCTTCAGGCACCTCACCCATTCTCCATGATCTTTTAAAAATGATGGAGTGTGGTAGAACAACATCAGCCAGCCCCCTCAGCACTCATGGGTGCAGCCCATCAGGACCCATGGATTTGTGTATGTTCAGTTTATGCAAGTGATTTCTAACCCAATCCTCATTGACCAGTAGGGAGACTTCCTCCTTCCAGGCTTTCACTCTTACTCCCAGGGTCAGGGATTCCTGAGGGCTGGGTATAACAGTGAAGACTGAAGCAAAGAAGGCATTCAGTAACTCTGCCTTCTCTGCATCCTCTGTCACCAGGGCTCCTGGTGATATTCAGCAGCGGGACCACATTTTCCCTTGTCTTCCTTTTACCATTGATGTATTTGAAGAAGACCACCTTGTTCTCCTTTACTTCCTTTGCCAGAGTTAATTCCAAGAGGGCCTTGTCCTTCCTTGTTGCATCCCTACAGATCCTGACAGCATTTCTATAATTCTCCCAGTCCCTTTTTCTACCGTGAACTTCTTTCTTCCATGTGAGTTTTTCCAGCAGCTCCTTGCTCATCCATGCTGGTCTCCTGCCTCCTCTACTTGATTTTTTTACTCAAGGGAATGCACCTGTCTTGAGCTTGGAGGAAGTAATGTTTGAATATCAACCAGCTCTCTTGGGCCTCCTCACCTCCTAGAGTCTTAGCCCCAGGGATTCCCTCAAGTAGGTCTTTGAAGAGGACAAAGTTAGCCCTCCTGAAGTCCAGGCTTGCAATCTTACTTATAGCCTTACTTCTTCCTTGTATGATAGTAAACTCTGCCATGTTGTGATCACTACCACCAAGGCTGCTCCCAACCTTCACATCCCCAACCACGCCGCCTTTGTTAATGCAAGGTCCAGCAGCACTCCCTTCTTTGTTGGCACTTCCAACACCTGCATCAAGAAGTTATCACTGATGCATTGTGAGAGCCTTCTGGACTGAGTATGCCTCTCTGTGTGGCCTTTCCAACAAATATCAGGGTGATTGAAGTCCCCCATGGGCACCAGGGCATGTGATCTTGAGGCTACTTCCAGCTGTCTGTAGAAGGTCTTGTCAACATTATCTTCTTGGTTTGGTGGTCTGTACTAGACACCCACAACAGTTTCACCTATGTTTGCGTGCCCTTTAATACTTACCCATAAGCTTTCAACACGTTCTTCACCCCTCCCTGGGAAGAGCTCAGTGCATTCCAGTTGCTCCTGCACGTAGAGAGCAACTCCACCGCCTCGCTTTGCTGGTCTGTCTTTCCTAAAAAGTACATAACTTTCTCTGAAACATTCCAGTCATGTGAGCTATCCCACCATGTCTCAGTAATTGCAATTAATCTGACTGACTTTTCTTCTGTTCCTTCTAGCTCAAAATGTTATTGTTAAAATTTTAGTTCTACCATGTGGGAGGGGAGTCCATTAGTATCTAAATCATGGTGCAGAGGGGAACTATTCAAACCTCATCAATGGACAAAACAAACCTCAAAATTTGGAGTGTGTGTTAGTAACATAACATTGATGTTAATTCACTTTGTTAGAACTGCTCAATCTGCACATAGGTTTATTTAAAGCAAATAATTGCTTGGGTTTTAATAATAATTGAGGAAGCTTGTAGCAGAATTGCAGTGTAAATAAACTATTTAAAAATATTTTTACAGATTGTTATTCCAAGGAGTCCTCTTCAGGCCAAAGGACTGCTGCTGTCATGCATAGAGGACAAAAATCCATGCATATTCTTTGAACCTAAAATACTTTACAGAGCTGCAGGTAAAGATTTAGATGATGTATTTTCCAATAAAGCAATATTTCTTTTTTTCACTTGTATGTTGAGAGTCACAGCTAAAACAATACTGTAGCAGAAGTCTTGACTTTTGTTTCTAGCTATGTTTGGGGGTTGTGTTCAGAGGAATTGTGAAAGCTGAATGAAGTCTCTAAATTTGGCTGCAAAGATAAATGAAGATTTACAGTCTGATTCATACTCAGTTTTTGAAGTGGAATGTTTTGTACAGGCTTGGGTTAAAAAAAAAAGAAATAGAACCAAGATGCATTATCCTTTATCAAACGGCAATATAAATCTGACAAAAGTTAAACTACTTTCTTTTCGATTACTCTAGATACCAGTTTCCAAATGAGTTTTTATTTTTGAAAAAGAACTGAACATCACAATCACCAATTTCCCAAAGTTAAAATTTCTTTTAAGTGCTTAACTTCCAAAAATCTTGAAAATTTGCCTCCTTAGATTTTGATCTTAAAAATTTTAGTCATAGTGAACTTTCTGGTTCAAAGAAGTTTTAATAGCTCTCATTATGTGTAAAATATAAGAAGAGAGTAATTTGAAGATGCTAGTGATTGAATTGGTTGTAAAAATTAGCTTGTTACCTCTTTGGACTAGAGAAAGTGGACTGAGAACAGGTAATGGATGAAAACAAATTTTGGATGTGGAGAGAGGCAGAGTGAGCAACTGATAAAATAGAACTCAAGCCATCACTTAACTTCAGTGTTTCTATAACATATAGCTTTATATGCCAAGTATGCTTGAATCTGTCAATCCAATTTATAAGTTGAATCTGTGTGGACTGAAGCTTGCAGATGGACAAAATGTTTGCATTTTACTTTCGACCTTTTAGCGGCAATATTCCATCAGTGCATCCATTTTGTTAGTAAATTTATCCTCCTCTTACAGAAAAGAACCAAAGAATAACAAAGTAAATATTTAGAAAGCAGACCTCAAAACTACAAGAAAATAGCAGAATAAATCAGGAACAAATAGGGTATTTACCAGGGAAACTACTTCTTTGCTTTTATATTTTTAAAAAAGACCCAGAATTCCTGTTAGCAATGTGTTTTTAAAAGTGCAACTACTTCTTCTGTGGTGTCATGTACACAAAGTGTATTACATCCTTCGAGTTCAGAGTGTTTTGAGAGTTGAAAATTCCTGCATCTTTACAACAATCCTGTCTTCTATTATTTTTCTTTTTTTCAGTGTTTACAAGTAACAAATACAGACTGTAGAGTTAATAAAATACTTGCTTTCTTAGCAGAATGAATGGCTGCACATCGATATCACATAGCTTTTCAGAACATAGAGAGGTTTTTGTGTTTGAGGAAATGACTTGTAAAGTAATTGCTGGATCATCTAGTGACCATAAATCAGCCTTGTGATTGATATTTGAGCAAAGATGTGATGAAACAGTGGTTAATGTGATTTATGTGCTGGTCAATAACCAACTGCAGGATTGCTGCAAGATGATGTTGGTAGTTTCTGAAAAACTACGATTTTCTCCTATATTTTAATGGTCTGATTTGCAGAGATGTTACCTCAATTTTTATCTTAAATCAGTTCAGTGTTGTAGTCTGAAATTTATAGTATATTTGTGAAATCATATGATGGGGATGATTGTGACAGGTCTTTTGTTTTGAGACAATTTTGAGTGGACTACACTATAAAGCAGTAATATTTTATTATGTGGAAGGGTTTTGATGTTCCTTTTATTTTTACTGAAAACCTCTTCCTCTGGCATCATTACTGTTTAGTTGTCCATTGTGGGTTGGGTCAGCTTGAACTGGAAGAAGAGTGATATCTCTAAGTTCCTCCTAGAAAAGTAATTGCTCTTGGAGTTCCTTCTTATGCTGCTGGCTGTGGTCAGGGTTTCTTGTAATTCCACCATAGCAACCAAGTGGTCTGGTTAATTCACAAGTGGACCGGGTCATCGTGATTGTTTGGTCCAGAGGCAGCAGCAATAAGACACAAGCCTGATATTAAGAACAGGGTAAATGGTGGAAAGACAAATTTTAAAAGTAGAACAATCTTGTGTTTTGAGTAGACCAAATTTTTATAATATCCCTTATAAGTTTGTTAATTCTAGGAGGAGAAAAGATAGTGTGGATTCAGAAATTTCCTTACACAATCAGCCTGAACTATACATGTGTTTCTTTTTTGTTTGCATTAGTATCTCAGAATACTACCGAGTCTTCCCAAGGCTGGGAACATTCAGGCTTTCAGAAACAAGATGACAAAACGGTGGAGGATGTCCTCTCTCTATTGCTTTATTTCTCTCTTTTTTTTTTTTTTCTCTGGGGATGGGAGGGTGGAGGGAGTTATTTTCTACCAGAAACTTCCACTTTGGCATTGATAAACTTGTAGGAGAAAGACAGGATATTATTAGTCTAATATGGCATAAAACCCTATCTAAGACTTGAGACCTCAGTGTTCTAGACAAAAAATAATGTTTGTTTCCATGTTGATGGCTAAGGCATTAAATAATGAAGTTATATTGCCCTTATCATAATTTTTTTTTGTTATAGTTTTGTGTAAATAGACTTACTTGTTGCAGAGAACTTCATGACTGATGTTACAGTGGGTGTGTAGAGACTTCATTGAAAAATTAAGGTGTCAAAGATAGTAATAGGAAGTTGTATTTTCTATCTTTAAAATTAATTATGCATTTGAGCTTCATCATTCTCCTTTATGGAACTTTCTTTCTCCCTGTGAGGCCTCTAAATAGCTATCCATGATATTTTGTTCAGAGTTTTTAATATCTTTGCAATTTCAGCTTAGAATAGGCTGTAGATGGGATAGTCTTTAAAATACAGGGTATCTGTCCTTGTTCATATGGGTTGAAGCTACTTAATGCTTTAAAACAAACAAAACAAAATACCAACCGAACAAAACCTGACAAAAATCCTGCAGCCACTACACTCAACCAACCAAAAAATTATGCACTCTGCTTCTGCCTCCAAGTATTGTAGTTATTGCTGAAATTAGCTGTTGGATGCTAGTGATGGAAGGTAATGCATATCAAGCATAGGATATATAATCTGAAGTTGCTTTTTTAAGGATGTTAAGCAGGGTGCCAGGTCACTGCTGTGTTACAGAAGCTCTTGTGCAGAGCCAACCTTGTGATACCTCCAAAGAACTTTATAGGCCCACCAATTGCTTTTAGGTTTTGGTTTGTTGTGGTTTTGTTGTAGTTTTTTTTTTTGTTTTTTTTTTTTACTTGATTATGACAGGGCAGGTTTTTCAAGATTCAAGTGTGGATTTTATTTATTTTATGTTTTTTATTTATTTATTTATTTATTTATTTATTTTTATGTTTTTCCTCTTTAACAGTAAAGACATAGTGGAAAAAAAACCCAAAACCAAACCAAAAAACCCCTTTGTTTTGAAACATAAGGCTGGTCTCCGAGGTAAATCAGAGCTGTAGCACAATGTGACTATCACATGGATATTGTGATTGCTTGCTGGGTTTTTTTTGATTAATGAGTTTAGCTGGATGTCTTCCCAAATGAACACAGATTTGCTTATTCAAATATGTTGTGGGCTTATTCAGACATTAGGTAAAACTAACTGTGTTATTAAATGAACTTTCCTTTCTATATGAATATTTGCTATTCAAATATGCCTTTGCCCACACAGGGTAAAAGAATAAAATTAGACCTTAAATCTTCACCTTAGTCATTCCTGGGGGAAAGGTGGATATCATTGCCTTAACATCACCACATTCACACTGTGGTGAACCAAGGAGAAAAGGCAACTTCCAAAGTGAAGAACACCTTTGGAAGAATATCTTGAAAACATTTTCTAGTTCATTCAAAAAGTAACTCACACCTTAGATATCCAAGAACCATAGTAACACCAAAAGGAGGGAGTGAATGTAAAGCTAAGTTTTCAAACCTTGCCTGGATGTCTGTTAATAGTAAGTTTTAAAGGTTATAGGAGAGATAGTTGTCTATTTTTATAGTTAACTATATTGAATGAGGTATGGTTAATAAGTTTTATATTCTACATTAGCTCTCATGTTCCACCAATTTGAAATAGCCCCTATACACAGATATGTGTTTATGTATAAGTGTATACAGAACATGCTATCTGTTTCTTGTCTTTGTCTCTGTTAAAAAGAAATGTAAGCCCTTCTGGCTAGAGATCTGGTGTTAAATATGCAAATATGCATGTATAGAGAGAATTCTGTTGTTGGTTAACTTAGGAGATTGTTATTGAAAATGTTGTGGTGGTGTCCTCCTAAATGTCAGAGGTACTAAGAAAATATCTGAATTAAAAAGAAAAAGGAGGCTTTGATTTATAAATAGTAGTCAACAGCCTGTGCAGTGTCAAGAGCACATAATGATTATGAATCAAAGGAGAAGATGAGTCACCTTGACATTATCAGGTTTAGACATCTTGTGGAGAACCTACTCTGATGTTTTTTGACCTTTTCAGTTTCATTTAATTGTACTATATATGACATTGGTGGTGTAGAAATAAATATGACTTGCATCAGTGGTTGTTATAGAGACAAGACAGGTAAGATGAGAAAACATGTGTTTTCTTTCTGCTGTTCAGACTGCTCTTTTAGAAAAAGCAACAGATGGTGCAGCCTCTAAAATTAACTTGTGATGACCCTTTTTCTCTGATAATTACAACTTTTTGTTATTTGATTTGTTTCAAATCTGTATTTGAAATGTTTCATTTAAAACATTTTCTTTTTATCTTCAGCAAGAGATGAACGGACTGCTTTGTATATAAATGTTGTTGTCTTGGTTTGGTTAATTATTCTGGAAAAATATGCCTAGAATAATTTCATATGCTCCTTTTCATCCTTGGTAGTGGAGGGAGGAGTTTTTCCAAAAGCATTTGAATAAAATTCTGCCAAATCTGGACTTCCCTATAAATCTTTGGCAGTCTGAATTTTTCATTTAAAAGCATCAAGAATTCTAGATGAGCTCATCCAATGGATATCTTGTTGCAGAATGGTTTAGGAGCTATAAAAAGAAATCAGTTAATTTGTGTAATTGTATGTTATATTTAGTGTCCCTTGGTGGATAAAACCATTATGAAGAGAAGGAGCACTTTGTGTCACGTACACCTTCAAGTTCTTCCTCTGGTACTGTCACTTCAGAACCTCATTCACATGAGTTGCCTGGGTTTCCACTTGATGGTCCTGTGCCATCTTTATAAGCTTGTTTTTCTCCAGATTTCACACAGATGACCATCCCACAAAGGAGACAGTTATACAATATCAATTAGTACAGTTGTGGGTTTCATTATCTTTTAGGTTCTCTGCTTTCTTTTGCCTAAGAGTTTTACAATGTGCAAAATCCACAGAAGCCTGGTCTATGTGAACCAAGAACAAGCAGAGAGCCCTTTGCTCTCTCTTTCCCCACCCTATATTCCTGTAGCCACTGTTATTCAAAGACATGTTATTGAAAAGTTGTTTCTAACTTGTGAGCCAGAAAAAACCCAAGGTCGTCTTACTTGTGTTGAATCTGCCACACCAATGAAGGGAAAATACAAAACAATTTCTCCTGCTGGTATCACTCAGTAGGGTTCTTTATCATAACTTAAAGAAGCAATTTTGTTCAGCAGGACCTCAATAACTGCTTTATGAACTATGAAATACATTAACAAGAAAAAGTAAAGCACCTTCTTTATATTTGGGTATTTCAAAAGAGTAGAGTAAAATCCACACACCCCCCATGCACCTATGCCAGTACCTAGACAAGTTCACCTTTAGATCAAAACACTATTTCATTTAAAATGTGATACATAGATGTCTCTTGTAACAGTTTTAATCATTAAACCCATTAAACAGTTGATGTATAAGTTTGAATCAGTGCTTCAATACACAGCACAATGTTTCTATCTGAAAACTAGTAAATGGGTCTTGAATGGAACCACCGTAAATGTCTCAGAGAAGACAAGATGGTTAATTTTTATCTGCGCTCTCTAATTGTGATATATCTTTTGTGAATAGATAACTTTTTTTCAAAGCAAAATTTAGACTAATTTAAAACTGCTATATTCACAAGTTATTGGTCATCCTTTCTGTGTAGGTTCTGGAAACTTTTTGCCTCTGATACTCCACCGTTTTATGTCTAAATATTTTTGGAAGATATCAGGAGGGTACTGGCACAACTTTTCCATCTCGTCTGAGTAATCAAGTCTAATTTCATGTTTCTCTTGATACTTATTAGAATTAACTGCAGTGTTTACTTAAGATTTTTTTTTTTAAATCAATTGTAGCAGTGTCCATTTCCCAATCTGATACTGATATGTTGACCTGGGGTATGCCAGGACTTGCTACAATCGGTGTGTATAGGCGTATCTCATGGCTGTGGTATGTAACATAAATTAAACACTACACTGAATATGTTTGTAACTGTAATTAAAAATACTTTTAAAGTACAGTTAAATCTTTGAAATAAAGGGTAATAGTGTGCTTTTGGTCTATTGTTTTAGATGGCATTAACATTGAAAAAAGTTTTATTGTGTATTTTTATGGGATAATATCGGAATAATAAAGGAATCTAACGCTTATTTTTTCCTTTATTTATTCAGTTGAACAAGTTCCTGTGGAACCCTACAACATTCCACTGTCACAAGCTGAGGTGCTGCAGACGGGCAGTGATGTGACAATGGTTGCTTGGGGCACTCAGGTCAGTAAGACTCTTACTAGCTATTTGTCATCCATCAAAACCTAGGCTGAAGTTTAGGTGATTTTTGGATAGTGTTGAATTCAGCTCAAGTGCCAGACAAGATACTGTGTGCATCTTCCATCGCTGTATACCAGTGTTTATTTGTCTATGAAACCCGCTTTTTATTGTGTAAGATTTTACTCATTTTTTTGTTGAAGATGACTCTGGAAATGTGGAAAAGGTACTTGTTGCAGGAGTTTAATGATTTATCTGTGATTATGAAAGTGATATACGTTAGAATGGGACAGTGAGATTTTGCTTTAAGGAAGGCAGTTGGAAAGGAGAGTTCAAAGTAGTATGCCGAAAGAAAAGTACTGTTTTTACTGTATGATTTAAAAAAGTGAAGTTGGGGTTCCCTTTGTAGAGAGTTAAAATCCACTGAACATTTAGTACAGATAGGGATCAGCAGTTTTGATTCTCACAGCTATATTTCAGAGCTGTTCAGGAATATGATTGGACACCTTTCCCCCAAATTAATGTGTGCAAATCTTGAAAAATCTGGTGGGAAAATGCTTGTTTGTTTTCAAGACTTGTAGCAAAGAAATTTGAGTCTAGTTTGGAATTACCAGAAAAATCTTTTTATTGCCTTTAACCTATAATTAAGGAAATTGCTATTTTCCTGGTCTAATTATATCTGAGAACCTTTTAAAGGAGGGAGTGTAATAACTTTTTTTTTCATAAGAGTATTGAATTCTCTCTGGTGTTGTGTCTTATATTTCTTTTTCTTGTCCTCAGACTGCTTGACCTCCTTTGTATCTATGATTATTCCTACTACTTTTTGATACTTTGCACTGGTATTAAATTACATACTCCTTTGGTATCTTTATTTTTACTCATTTCTCCAACAGAAAAAAGTTTCTATCGTTCTCCCTGCTCCCTTTTGAAAGTGCAAACTTTAGCTCCATTTCGATGAAATCTTAGTGTTCATCATACTCCCAAAACCAAATTCATTCAAGTAATGGCTTGAAAGCTGGCCATGGAGACTTAATTATATCCTGAGTTTACCCAGTAGGCAGCAGTGCAGAGAGGACTTGGAGTCACATCCATCTGAAAAACTATGTGCTTTGAAGCTTGGAAAATGTAGGCCAAGTGTCAAGACGGGTGGTTCTTTTGATGTGAATAGCAGCAGGACAGATGTGCATCCCCAATCCAGATTTAGGAGCTGCCCAAACCGTGGGCGGGGCTGCATAATACAGCGTGGGGACAGATGCTTAGCGCACATGAAGTAAATCCAGGGCATTCTGCTTCCACAGATGCAATGCATTCCGTGAGTTTGTGCCGAGGGTGTTTGCAGGCTGTGTACATAAACTTGGAACCTGACTGCTAAATGTGCAACCAATCCAGAGTTTATTGTCAATAGGCAGAGCGATTGCACGTACTCGCTGCCTACTTCTCATATGAGTTTGGATGGTAGGTAGTTGCTTGGCAGCTGCTGCTCTGGTGGGGTTGCCTGACACTTGCTTTCCTGTGTGGCACTAATGAGGGCAGTAAAGGCTTTAGTTCCTCTCTGTTTGTGCTCAGTGTTTTATGGTCATTAACTAATCCTTACCACCTGTGGACTAGGCAAACATTCTCACTTCTGCATCAGAGAAATGTCAAAAACATCCATCCCATGTGTCATTGAAAACTCTCAAACCCTCTTATTACAGCCACAGATGTATTAGGAGTTTAAACAAAACCACTGCAAACTATACTTTCTTTTTATTGTTGCAATACTTTTATTGAATTACCTTTTAAAGTAGTCCTTTGGTGTTTAGCTGTTTATATTTGCCTTATGTAGATGCATGTTTAAGCATCCTGTTTCAGCATAGATGTTTTGCTCTATGGAGAATTTAATACTGCTCTCTGACCCTCAGGCGACTGCTGCTGCCTGACTGCGTCCATATTGTTAAACTCTGTTGCCTTCCACATCAAGATGACCTCGTCTAGATTGCTTATTGGGGATGGTCCTTGGCCTCCAGCCCCTTACCTGTGCCTAAGATTTGCTTGATACAGGTCTTCTGCTTCAGTCCAAACCTGTGTTATGAAATGCTCTAACAATAAGAAAAACATCAGAGTTTAATGACAACATCATATCAAGGAATTCATTTTTACCCTCAGATCTCATGAGCAAATACTTTTTGCTGAGTTATCTGTGGAGGATAATCTGAGTTGTTGGCATAACTGTTGTTATTTTCTGTGTTGGGGCATTTGTTTGCTAATGCTTGTTTTAGGGAAGCTTAAAATTGTGTAATATAAGGTCAAGATACAGTTTTGAATGCATGTAGTATTACTTTCTTTGCTGTTCATTCATAACATACCTTATGAAAAGGATGCTAATAGACGTGGAGTGTGTTACATTTACTTTGATGCACTTACATATGCTGCTGAATACATTCTTTGGTAGATAGTGAGTAATGTGTATTCTAATTCAGTACAAGCCTCTTGCCAGAAGGGAATACTTCTTTTTCTTTTAGTAAAACACCAGTTACAATAATCAAATAATGCTACATTTGTAACATTGGTATTAAACTGTGTTGGAATACTAGTGAATGGTCATATTGTCATAGTACTGCAAATATGCTTTGATTGTAGGGGTCAGGACTAGGTGTTTTCAGGTTTTTTGGTTTGTTGGGTTTTTTTTGTGGTACTTACTATCTCTCCTAACTGTTCATAAGATAAAGCTTTGGAAATGATCACTTGTAATCTGTTGCACTTTAAGTAAATTATAGTACATGTAATTACCAGGACTATTTTTGAATGTACATAACGCTTCTTGCATGGATTTCATGTGACTGCTACATCAAAAAACATTACTCTGATATATTTGGATCTTAACTTCGTTACAGTCTTAAAAAAACCTTATCTAAACCCCAAGCTGGCTACAAATATAAAATAGTGAGGCCTGATACCATTCACTGAAAAATACTTTCCTAGAAAGCAGCAGTTTTGTTTTCAGGAATTCTTCACTGAAGGTAGTTCTTTTGAACTGGTGCTAAAATAGTAGGAACAAAATGTAGGCAGTAAATAAGAAGAATGAACTGAGTAATAAATGCTTGTTAGATTACTGAATAAAAAGTTTTCTGCTAAACATGCAGGTCATAGGTTAAATCACTGCTTGTATTCAGTACACATAATTTAGAACGTCTTAAACAGAAATTAAATATTTACTTGGTGGTAATACTTTGCCTTTTCAGGTACACGTGATCAAAGAGGTGGCAGCAATGGCTCAAGAAAAGCTTGGTGTGTCCTGTGAAGTTATTGATCTGAGGACCATCTTACCCTGGGATACAGAGACGGTTTGCAAAGTAAGTAAATGATGCATGTTAATTTAAAAATACAACGAACTCCCAAACCCCACTAATAAAAGCAATTTAAATGCAAATAATGATGAATTTGTTCTTTAAGTATTTTGAAAGGCCTACATTTTTGCTCTGTGTTGTATATTTTCTTCTGTATTCTTTATTCTGTATCATATATGTAGAATAAATTCACATTACATGGACCAAACATTTGCTTTAGTATTGAAAGAGAATTATATTGCAGGAGTCAAAATGATGTTAGAATGCTTGTTCTTTGCACTGAAGCAAAAGGCAGGATTTAATGAGGCTTCTACTTGAAATGTGCTTTTCCATATTTCTGACTTTTTCTATCATTGTTGCTGTCTTTGGATCTGAAAAGCTCAGGTGAAATCTTTTATCTTTTTTCCACTGTTGTTTTACACCAAGACCTTTATCTAGTCTTAAGTCTGTAATAATATGCCATGGTTTTGCTTATCCATATTTCTAGAAATAAACATATTGATTTAAGTATTAATTTTACTGTTAAGTTTGTCAGAGGGATGGACATTGGGGTTGGATGGAGCAGATTATGGGAGGGAAGATCCATGTTGGGCCTCTGCTACTGGCAGTATCCTATCGTCAGGTTGTGGATGTGCAACAAGTTGTGTACTTGCACGCATAGCTATGTGTTGCTTCACACAAATTTGATGTTCTCAGCTGAAGTGTTTTCAATGTCTGTTTGCAGTGTATTTCATGTTATTTGGATGTACTTTCTATCTGTAAAAAACTGAAATGTGTTGAGTTGCTGTCATCTGTATGAAGAGAAACTTTGGCAAAAATAAATGCTTTACAATTCCTTCTGGACAAGTAATATTCCATTTTTTTTAGCTTTTTTTTTTTTTTCCTTCATTAAAGATTTCAGCTGTCATTCTATGAAAACAAAGCATGTCTGGTAACTACGACTGAAATAAAGATGGAACAAATAGACCTGTTGTTTTAATCACAGAATCACTATGGTTGGAAAAGACCTTTTAAGATCAAGTCCAACCCTCATGCAACTCTACCAGCGCCACTACTACACCATATCCTTTAGCACCATTTCTAGACAGCTTTTAAATACATCCAGGGATGGTGATTCAACCACTTCCCTGGGCAGCCTGTTCCAGTCTTCAATAACCCTTTTGGGGTAGAAGCTTTCCCTAATGTCCAACCTAAAGCACCCCTGGTGTAACTTGTTGCCATTTCCTCTTGTCTTATCAGTTGTGACTTGTGAGAAGAGACCGACCCCCACCACATCTCTGCAACCTGTTTTCAGGTAGTTGTAGAGAGCGATAAGATCTCCCCTCAGCCTCCTTTTCTTCAGACTGAATAATTCCAGCTCCCTCAGCTGCTCTTCATAAGACTTGTTCTGAAGAGCCTTCACCAGCTTCATTGCCCTTCTCTGGACCTGCGTTAGCGAGTTTACTATTAAGAGGGTTATTTCAAGACAAATACAGTGCACATTGGCTGGGCAGTTCAACTACTTATTGTAATAAATACCAAATGTTTTTAGCATTGCTCTTATAGTATGGCTGCAGGCTGTTGTGATGGGAGAAATATGATCTTCTTCTGTAGATCTTGTCTGTCTTGATCAGCTGAAAATAATCAGTGGTTTGCATTTGGTACTATGCAACACTGAAACCTTTTAACTTAATTTGCATCCTGGACAGCTTTTAAGGTAATCGCCAACATAAATAGAAGGATGGAAACTATAGTTGTAGCAGCTTGCTGTAGCCTTGTCCCAGGAGGAGCTGCTTGGGGTAACTGTTGCAGATGACAGTGGCTTACAGTGTCAGTTCAGGTGACAGAACTTACATATATGGGGTTGGACTAGATCATCTTTCAAGGTCCCTTCCAACCCCTAACATTCTGTGATTCCCTTCCTGAGATGCCGGTGTCAAGGACTGAGAGAGAGTTAGAAAGGTTGACCATGCCAAAGAAAGTCCATTGTTCTTCTTCAGTCCTCTTTATGGATGCTTAATGGGGTTGCTTTTACTCCTGTCAAACTAATAGCCAAATCATAGCTGTTACAGACTGTCCTGTGCTTCAGACTATTCCTTATGTTAGCCTCCATAAATCTCAGGCCGGTTTTTTTTTGTTTTCCCTTGTCTTACATATGTGTATGAAATATGCCTACCATCTCCTTGTCCTGTTGGACTCAGAGGAAAAGGGCAGTGCACGTGATACCCTGCAAGCTGATTGCTGTTGTGCTGATGCTCGGATGCATGGTTCTCTGCTGATGGGAGCATCTGCTGTGATCTTATCGAAGTGCAGGACTTTGCGTTTTGATCTAAAAAGACATCCCTCAGTTTTGCTGCTGGAAGTGGTGTCCTTTATGATCAGTACAGGCTGTTATTTTAGTCCTTGGCCCGCTGCTGCTCTCAGTCCCTGCACACGTCTTTCATACAAACGTTAACAGGGCTGTTACAGTTCTCCACATTATTATGATTCTCCTGTCTGCTGGCCCTTTCTAGAAGGCAGGGAGCCTTATCTAGCCTCTTGTAAGTTGTGTGATTGTTTCTAATTATGTGCCTAAATATTTGGGTTCCCTGTGTTCCATGTGGTTGAGCATAGTGAAGCTTTAATAATTGAATGGAATTTTACAGAAGCCGTGTGCATTTGCCAGTCTAATGTATTTTACTCTGCAGGCTTATTTCATTCTTATGCTTACCCAAGAAACGCTGCATTTTTATACAGAAATATTTCTATGGATTTTCCTTGTCAGTCTATGTAATTTTTAAACAAAATGAAGGAATCTTGATGGTTGGTGTCAGGGAATGAGCAGACCTCAGAATCTTAATTGTTCCTATCTTTAGAAATGAACTAACTTCAACACTGATGTTTCCAATGCAGCTATTTAAAAATGAGATGCTTTAGGTAACTGGAAGTATATGCAACTTTAAGACTAATTTGACAACTGTATTGTAGTCGTGAAGAAGGATGGGCTGAAATGGCTAGCACTTTGGAGAAGAGCAGTAGTATGTCAAAATTTTCACTGCAAATCTGACTGCTTAGTCTGCTTTCTGTAGCTGTTCCTATATAGAAAACTGTCATTGAAATACATATTTTGTAAAACTATGAGAAGTTGTACTTCACAATTACCACCAGAGGCCTCCTTTTAGCCAAGTTAAGCAGCTGCTTTGGCTTTGCATTGCTGCTATGAGCATATTTATGAATATATAGCTGTGAGTGAAGCATAAATAAACAAATAATGAATATAGTGAACGTAAATACAAATTGCTGCCTAATTTTACTGATATTTTCAGTGCATTTTAAATTTTTTGAGTTTATGTGCAGATTTGAAATGAGTTAGCATTTGTCATCTGCTTGAGGAGGAGATGGGAGTGAACCTGCCTGGAACAGACTGCCACGGGCCTTGAATGGATCCCAGCAGTAATTGAAACCAGTACAATTATTGTGAAGGGTAAATGTGCAAACGGACTACATTTTTCTTTTGTCAATCTTTGAATATCTAAGAATGAGTATTGAAGTTTGAGCTAGTTACAGTAGAATAGCTCTGAGCTAGAGAAAGGATATCTCCTAAGGGCCATTCATTTCAGCTGCTTCAGCAGCCAATTTTGGTATGAGATAAATTGGCCTCTGGAAATATCTTGGTTTAAAAGATTTTATTTTTTTTTTAAACAAAAACTGTTAAGGGAGCCTTGATTGAGTGTAGTATGAAGTCAGGCAAGGTAAATGGCATCATTGTATAGCAGAGAGATGATACCTCCTGCTGACAAAAGACTGTTTAAAAAAAAATAAATCTGATGCCTCTTTGCAAGAACAAAAGCAAAGAATCTGTGTGTGTATACCTATATATGTTTTTTTTTATTTTTTTTTTTTTTTACATCGGGTTTCATTACTATCTAATTTGGAATTCCTTCTTTGAAAAGAGGTTTTTGTTTTTTTGTTTGGGGGTAGTAGAT
>WUAM01000431.1:32500028-32545144 GCA_024336885.1 Actenoides hombroni
TGCCTCTTTGCAAGAACAAAAGCAAAGAATCTTTGTTTGTATACCTATATATATTTTTTTTTATTTATTTTTTTTTTTACATAGGGATTCATTACTATCTAACTTGGACATCTCTCTTTCCAAAGAAGTTTTCCCTTCTTTACTTGAAGGCAATAGATACAAACAGTCCCTTGCCTCTGAAAATTGATCTAGCCTATTTCAAAATTCTCTAGCATTCTTAAAAACAACGTCATTCCTGCTGTGGGTCAAGAGAAATCATTGATTTTTACAGGCTGACAGCTTAAGAAGACATACAGGGAATATTTTAAGTCATTTAGTTTAGACCTGTATTTTGCACTTTATTGCTTTTCACAGAAATCTGGACAGGTAAAAAAGTTAAACAATATAAAATGTAGTGTATTCCTTAGTTGTCTGTGTTCAGTCAGAATTTGTCATTTTGAGTGTATTTCAAACTGCTGAAATTGTGACTTCTATACATATGTTTGATAGGGTCAGTGCTGTGAAAGCTTGATATGATGTTTCTCCTGAGCTTTATGTCTGAGTTTTTGTGTGGTTAGAAAACTAACTCTGAGTTGTTATTTTTCTGAATTCTCTGGTACAAGCAGTTCATAAAAATAAAAAAAAAAGCAACCCTTGACTTGTTACTTTCTTTTGAAAGTTTTTAATATATCACTTATTTTCTGGTTATATGCTTAGATTTGAGCTAGTGTGCTTGTATGTCATGATCGCATAAACTTGGACCTTTTCTTCTCAAAAGATTCCAATTGCACTGAAAGTGTTACTAGTTGAACCTGTCAGATTTTGATGCCTTTTGTCTGCTAGAGAGCCTTTTAGCAAAACAGAAGCCGAAGATGGGAACCCAGGACCTTTTCCTTTTGGAGACTACCCTCCTTACAAGAATGATCACATGCCCTTTTGTTTTCTCTCACTGTTGTCTGATGCTTACTGTGTGTGATTTAGGGTAATAACAGCAATGAAATAGGAGCAGGCTGATCTCCCAGTTTATTTTGTAATTTGATAACAAGGTCACAGCCCAGGGAGATGGAAGATTGGATTGGAGAACCTACATGCTGACAAGGCATTGAATCTAGGTCTTGCTCCTATTGAACATGTGCTTCTATCACCATCTCTAATTGAGTAGCTCATAAACTTTTGTCCCCCAGGCTATGATAATTTGCTGTCAATTATCAGATTATCGGTGTCATCAGATTATCAGACTCTGAAGGATGTAATTTGTTGTGGTTTCTTAGGCAGTGAATCCTAAAGGGCTCTATATATGAACTGCATTTACGTTGTTAAATCTTTCTTCATGCCTTAGTTGAGGAGCCTTGGCTCCACTGCAACCTTGATGCAATGAATGTCCTAACCTCCTGTGTTTGTGATCTGCTTTCATGCCCATGTCAGGTTGCTTTTTTGCTCTCTCTACATAACATTGCAGTGTGATGTGGTGTACGTAGGTGGTTATATGTAGTTATTTTAGGTTGCTCACTTGAGCAATTTTTTAATAACTTTTTTTTCAGGACTTTTTTGCTCAGTCACCATAGCCACTTGCATTTCTTCCATATGGCTGAAGTAAGATCTCGTAGTGTCGTGCAGCTGTCCTTGTTTTATAGTTCTGTTCCTAAAAGGAAGAAAAATGGTTTTATTTGTAACTGTATTATCATGGTAGAAGTTGGAAATTTCCCGTACAGAGGTGGAAGCAAGTGTTTTGCAAGGCAAGTCCATTAGCAGTTTACTTTTATTGAGTGAAGAAAGTATATTGTATACATTAAAACACACACTGACCTGTAATCTTTCTAAAGCCTTCCACAAGAAAAATGGAACAGATTGTACAGGTTGTATGTACATGAAGCTTTGGTGTAGTGCTTCTGATGACACATGATGCATTTCTTTGTGCTTTACATACATGTAGAGGATTGAAAGTGAACCCAATATCAACTCCCAATATGTAGCTGAAGAGATCAGCATAAAAAGTTGTGTTGTTTTATATTAAAGTGGCACAAGCTTGTTTAAGCTGCCTTTGCTGCTTCCTTACAAAATGTAATGACAAAGGCTGTCTTTAGATTACTGAGCCTCTTGTCTGTACATGCATTCTCAAAGCACTATGTCATTTCATGGGCCAGTGAAAAGTTTGGTAAGACTCTTACTTACTTTGACAGTCTTCACTGATTTCTGACAGGCTCTTGCTTTATTCCCTAGGGCTGAAGTATGAGTGACACAACAGTTATGATTCAAACAGAGAGGAGTTAGCTGTCCATAGAGTGGATAACTTCTTTTTTCTGAGGGAGACAATCCATTCCCTGTGCTTATTCTAACATCAGCATCCTACATCTGTGTGTTTTGTTTATGTATGAGGGAGCTGGGATCAGGAGTGATTTTTCCCTTTTATACCTTCAACTATAAACACATGAAATAAATGTGCTTCTCAACATACTCTGCTGATAATGGAACTTCTGCCTTGACCATGCTCTGCTGACACCTCGGCTGTTGCATGTGCATGCAGATGTCTGCATTCAGTGCAGCCACAGCAGTCAGTACCTACCCAGACAGGTAACACTTTCCTACTACTTGGTTGATCAGCTGTGTTATTATTGGAAGACTAAGCTATAGTGAAGGATGCTGCTCAAGAAACTGAAACGTGAGGGCTATATGAAATAGCTACAAAATTTGTTTCTTTTTAACTGTTTAAAGATACTTCTTCTCCCTTTTGGAAATTAATTTCCCAGACAAAACTTGTGGTTTTTTCCCCCTTTCATTATATTTAACATATTTGCTTGGAAGCTTTGGAGAGATTAGGCTGTGTGGAGTTTTCTGTCTGTGAGCTGCTGGTTGGTGTGGTATTGATTAAAAAGCCACTGGCACACTTCCCAGTGCTTCCCTGGTCACATTCAGGGTAAAATTCTGTGGTTGTAGTGTTGTTTTTTTTTATATTGAAATGCATGTGTTACTGGAAGTGGGAAATGTAGTTTAGAATTAAGTGCTCTTAAGGGATTGTGCAAATTACTGTATTTTATTCACCCTGAATTGAGCCGAGCATGTTATGTAAACTCTAAATTGATTAATATCAATCTGTCAGTTTCACTTTTGCAAGTGATTTTTATTTAATTTGTAAAAAATATTTAGAAGGCAAGTATTTACCACACATAATGAAGATGATTTACATTTCTTACCTAATTAGTCATCCTAACTTTCTCTGAACTGTTGCTACTGTAGTGTGAAGAAATGCTGAGAATTATTCCTTCATTACTTAGTAATAAAACCACTGTAGCCTGAACTGTGGTATTAAGGGCCTGTGGGTTGCTGTGAACCTGGATAGCTGTGAATTTTTGTAAAAAAAACGTGGTGTCTTTGCAGAAACACAGTTTATGGATTGACATTGTCAGTGATGGTAATTCTGAACTTGCTTGTTTAGGACACTGTACTACAGACAAGCAAAGGGGTGTATATTCTTCTGGGCACTTGATGTGGATTTTCTCTTCTCTAGGGAAGGTTCTGCAGAGCTCCCCACAGGGGTCAGCATAAATGCTTGGCAGGTTGAAAAGGCATCTGCCCTCCTCTTGTTGAAAAGGACAGATCTGAACAAAAGAGAAAATTGGTCACAGTTGGAACCAGTGAGTAATACAACCCCATGGGTCAGATTAGGGCAAACTCTGTGCTTGTTCTCCATCAAGGCTATTTGATGAGAGCCATTTCCATAGGGTGTACTAAACCTTTCTCCTTATTGCACAGGTGGCATTTTTGTCAGCCATCGTCACCAAAGTAACTGTCAGCGTAGATCCTTGGTGTCCTATACTTAACAGGCAGCATGTCCTACCAGCTGCTTGTTCCTGTTCCTTTAAGTTTACTTCATCTAATTGAACTGTGAATAAAGGAAAATCAAGATTGGCGATCCTGATAATGTTTTTTTTTATGCATTAACTGCACTCACCAGACACTGAACTGTACAATTGTAGCACAGGTATTCTGGGATCAGATTTATGTTTCTCAGCATCTGTTCTTGATCTTTTGCCATTTTATATGTTACTCCTTGGATTTCTTACTGAATGGATCTTGTACCTATAAAATGTGATTAAAGTTGTACTGCTTGCGTGATGCCAGTTAATTTTGACCCTGTTTCCCTAAACAGCTTGTGTCTTTTAGTCTTGTAGCTTCAAGTTGTTAGTGCATGCCATGGACTTTTCCTTGCTTCCAAAAGCAAAACATTGGAACCATGCTTGCAAACAGTCATTTTAAAGTTATGAGAATACATATAATCATTTTAGAAACCAATTATTCATGTCTTTCACTCTTCTGTATTTCAAGAAATCTTTGAATGGAAGCCTTGTTGTTTGTTCTTATGCATAATTATTTTTTTTTCAGGGAAGTACCTCAAAGCTGAGGTGTGTATATATAGTTCTGTTCTCTTCTTTCTCTCTCCCAATATAAGAATAGTTCTCCATCTTTAAATTCCTGTGTCTGCTTTTCATGGATGTATTGATAAGTGGTACTTGAGAAAGAGTCCGATTATTGAGAACCTTGATTAAAGAAAGAAAAGGCATTTTCTTTATATAGTTTCTGTTAACATGAGTATAGTGCTGCTGATATGTTCCATGAATTCCTCATAAACCGTTTTCTCCTTTGCCCACATTCTGTATTACAAGCTTCAAATTTAAGGGCACTTATGCAAATAAATGAGTACTGGTCCATAGTCAATGGTTAAAAGGCATTTTATAGCTCCAGTATGTGTTTTTATTTTTTTTTCCATCGCAACCAGTACTGATTGAATTCTAATGGAAGTTGGGGTGAAGTTTCACAATAGTAATCATATATGAATCATTCTTCTGTAGAGATAATTATTATTTCTCTACAGTGTAGCCTTTCTTTAAATGTCTGTAGCTACTTATCCTGCTATTATAATTTAGTCTATTTTTTTTAGGATTCAGATGCTATAGAGTCTTATTATTTGTGTGTTAACCTTTACCCTGAGAGAATGTAGTTTCAAGTATATCTGAAAAAAATTTAGTCATTTTGAAGATAATGTTAAAATTTGTGCTGCTAAGATTTAATCTGCTTTTTACTGAATTACTGTGTAATAGCATGTGCATTTATTAATAGCATAATGCATTTTATTTGGCTTATTGTGAATATTTTTCCTTTCATGGTGAGCTTCCTGTGAAGGCAATCTAAAATGCTTGTAATACAAACACACACACGGCACAGACTACATAACCTGCAGAGGTTTCCAAATGTAAATGTAATTAGATTTTTATTTATTTATTTAATAATAAGATTTCTGTTTTTTCATTAAGATATTTACTCAAAGTTATTTACAAAAGGTCATGGAGCTTTACCTGGTAGGATGATATGCTGAACCCTAACCTAATAGATATATTGATTAGGCTTAGTTTTCATTATGCTGTTATCTTTTCCAATGCTACTAATGCAGGATTGGACAAGCCATTTACCTTTCCTTCTATTTTTTTTTTACTATTTTTTTTAATTACTTTTTTTTTTTTTTTTTTTTGGTGCTGAAGAGCCTGTACATGTGGACTCCTTTTGGTTTTGTTCTGCCATACAACAATGCTCACCAAAATTGAAAGGTTTCTTCTAAACTCAATACATTCTACAATATTTTCTGTTAAGCTGCTACGGAGTACTCCTAAAATTCCCCTCAAGTCTGTAGAAATGTTTTAGCCTGTTTGACTCTTCCCCCTGCAAATCTGGTGAGATGAATTAGTAAATGAAATCCTGAATGTTTGGTTACCTAATTAACTCGTTATTATAGAAAACAGTTATTTTCTTGTGTACTATTCTGTGTTTTATTTTCTTGTTTTGCACCTTTTGAAGGCTCTGTCACACATGAAGTCCATTACCATGTTGAAATGTTTGATTTTCTGGATATACATTAGTAAGTTGTTTATTACTGTTTTTGTCAGATGAAGATTGGACTAATCTGAAAACCTCACAATTTGCTTATTTGTTCTTTTTATGGAACTTACACTGTCCTGAATTTATGACAATATTTCACTTAATAATATGATGGAGTTGGACAGAATTGCATGGGCTTGGTGGACATTTTACCTTGGCATGTGGATATAGGAAAACAAAAAAAAAAAATCGCTGTCCTGTAATGTAATGAAAAATGTCCTAGAATGAGATGTATGGACTTGTCTTAAGTCACTACACAGTCATACAATAATTCATGGGAAAAAGATGTTTGGAATTTTTTCTTCCCTTGGAAACAAATCAGACAATTTTTTTTTTCCCTAGCTCTTTGTTTGCAGAATATGCTTTTTATATTTAAAACTATTCCTACTCGTATTCAGAAATTGCTTCATTTGATGTGCAGTTTTGAGAATCTTAAATTGATGTGTAAATTTCAGAACTTCCTGAAGATTTTTCTTAACTTAAAAACAAATAATAAAATTCAAACCCATGTCTATGGTACTACATTCCAGCAGAGTATTTTAGTAATTTTTTTTCTCTGTTTTAATTTCAACTGTTATATAGAACTAACATTACAGAACTAGAAAACCTCCCTGTTGTGCAAGATATCCTTTTGCAGATAGACAGGATAGAATTTCAGGGAGCAGATATTTCTTTTTCCTCTTAGTCTGTTCTGCTTGAAATTTTACTCTCAGCTCAATTGCATATAGATATATTTTTATATTTTTAAATTTTTTAACTAAAGGGGTATACAATAGCTTTCTCTACTTAAAACTATCTAAAAGACCTATCTTGTGGAAGGTTCTCAGCTAATTTACATTTAATATCAGTCCTTTAATGTCTCTGAAGATCTGTGTACCTGTTTGTTATTGACAGGTGAGCATATTCAATTTTCTGTGCTGAAAAAGAGGAAAGCTTTGCTGTTGTTCCTCTTGATTCTTCTCCTGGGCACTGAAAAAAACCCAAACCAAACTCATAAAGAATAATAGTCTTTTATTCCAGTGGTTGTTTTTGTCTCTTCCAGACACAAAGAGTAGGAGGAATTACTGTTGAAACATTTGCTACTGCTTTTGCTGCTCTCTTCTTTCAGGTATCCATTTTCAGGCATGTGTTATATTAACTTCTATCCCTTGTGCTTGAAGTACAGTCTTGTTAAAGCCATACATGCTGGACAAGAAGGTGCCAATGAAGGGAAATATTCTGAGCTATGGCATATGACATCGTTATTTGGAGAAGGGAAGTTGTGGGACCATAGTGGGTAGTATAAACAGGATGGGCCAGTGGCATTTAGGGGAAAAGCAGGAGAATTGGCAATGCTGGAATGTTGTCATACTTTTGATTCATGTTCCTTTCTTGTGCCCATGACTTGACTAAAACCTCTCCAGCTGTATAGTTCTGGAAGTAGTGTGATTTTACTTACTGCATAAAGAATCTCAGTACGCTGCTAAGGATTCAGGGCAATCGGGTGCTCTTTGCTTTTGGTAAATGTTAGTATATAATATATTTCCTCCCTTCTCTCACTGGGGCTGTTCTTCCTCTCATACTTTTCTACCAGTGTAATTACCCTGCAAATACTTTTGCCTTTAATCAAGATTGTAGCCTGTGAGCTGGAGGACCTTGTGTTACGTACTTGTTTTGCAAGTTTCTTTAATAATAATAATAGTAAGATTTGTGTTTATAAAATTTAATTGCAACAAAGAAATTTTTAGGAGGAATTAATTCAGGCCATTTTTCTTCTCTTTGAAGATGATAGAATATGAAGGATAACATACATATATATGTATAAGAAGAAAAGCAGATATAAATTGAAATAGTAAAGTACTGGAAGGTCTGAATCTGAAGTAATCTAAAATAACCATGTTAAGCATTAGATTATCACTTCTTAAAGTCAGGTGATGTGAGGGGAATTGTTCATTTGGCCCAAATTTTATTTAGAGAAGAGGTTGCCAGCATTATAAATACTTACAATGATATCATTTTAAGATCATGCAATTCGTTCTTTGTTCCATTTGAACCGTATGTGAGGTATTTATCCCCTTGCCTAAGCACTATTTTGTTTAAACTATAGTTACATTACTTAGGTCAGCAGTGCAGTGTGCTGTAAGTTGGAACTGTACTTTGGTTTCTGTCTTGTAGCTTAAGACTTGCAATTGTTTACAGACAATGCTAATCAAACTTTCCAGATGAGAAGAACAGTAAGTGGTAATTTATAACCACTTGGTTACAGTATAATGGTCATGCTGTAAGTGTGCATTTATGGTTTCTCCATCGAGCTAAAAACACCCATATTGCAAGGTTTAAGTTACCAGCTCTGCAAATGACAAAACTGTAAACCCACTTTTTTGGCGTGTGGTCAAAGTTTACCATTAAGTACTAATCTATACTATATTATCTGGCATACGTGGTGCATTAACTGACAGGTTGCATAGGCTTTGAAGTTCACAGTAGTGCCGTGTTTGAAAGATTACAAATTTCATAAGGAAAAAGTGCCTTAAATGGCTTTACTGCAAAAGGAGACCCTATTTGGAATTTAAAGAATAAATGGCATCTATTTATAATTTGACAGTAAACTGGTTCATTATTTTAGCACTAAAAGCAAAGGTTATTAATTTTTTCAAAGTTTTGAAAGATTTCATGTAGAAATTTCAACTTCTTTAATAAATTTAGAAGGTGTGATTCTTTTCTGTCTGCTTTTCCTTACAGGGATAAAATTAATTTGGATTTTTAAGCACAGCAATGTGACTTTTAGGTTTCCATTTATTAGTGTTAAACTATTTGCAGTATGATGACAACAAATGTTGCGCATTAAAAAGCCTGTGGAAACAATTAATTTCTAATTACTAGCTACAGTGTTTTGTTGACATTAGACAAATCTCTTTATGCTATCATTTTTTTGGCTTAGAGCTTAATGATGTTTTAAATAACGGATTGACTAGAGGAAAATGTGATTTTTAGATCTTAAGAATAGTGCCAGCAGTTTGTGTTAATATAGTTTTATAGTTTTATTTTCCTGTGAAAGAAGATAATATATCAAAATAATCTGCCTTCCTAGTCACAGGTAAGTTGTCCATTCTAATGGACAATCAAAATGTATGTAAAGTAGTTAACGTATATATTACTTGGGTATGTATGAATCTAGATTTAAAAAGTATCATCATGATTGATGTAGCTGTTTTGAAGTTAAACCTTAAAGATCATGGATTTACCTAATTACATTTGCTTGTGCTAATGAAGTGTTAGAAAACGTAGAGGTTTTCTTGGGGCAATTACTTGTATTAATTGAAAAGCTGATGTGTGGAACCTTTCTTATTTCAGAAATAATTTAATATCATGCTGAAACTGGCTTATTACAAAAGATAATTTTAGCTATATATTTCTTTTTCTTTGGCTTCAATAGTTCTCAAATATTTAATAAGAACTGTAACTTGTTTTACTTAAGGCATCATAATGTTAAGTAGCTTTCTCACCTGTAATGCACTATAATAAAATAGGTGTGGTTTTTTTTTTTTTTAATTAAACCTGGTCATTAAAAGCTTTCTACTAAAACAGAGCTCCACAGAGTATCAGAACACAGATTTTGTTATTGAGCAGTAAGTTGATGAGGTTCTGTGAAAGGGAGTGTACGGTGGTTTTCTGTAAGCAAATGCAAATGTTGCTCAAAGTAGGAAAATGGAGAGAACTAGTAAACAACCACATTTTGTTTGCCACCTACAGTGCTGGGGTAATTGGACTTCTGTCTGGCCCTTCCACTAGCAAGATCCATAACAGATCTACAGCTCTACTAATTATTTTCTCCAAGATCGAATTGACATCCTGGTTAATCCAGTTTTGCTCAGTTGACAAGTTTGGTTATGCTTCTTTCATTGTCATGATCCGAGATGTACAAATCTCCTTGGTATTTTTAGGGATCTGTATTTAATGTCTTCTCTCTCTGGGTCTTGCACATATAGAGGGTATAAACGAGGAGATTTCTACAGACATGTCAATGATTACAGTGATGCAGAATTAATTTCTGGGTTGGAATGAGCTTTATTCAATAGTATTACATTAGGAAATGTAACCTTCAGACAAGGACTCTTTTGCACCTTTTATGGTTCTTATGCCAACTTCGTTGTTTCCTGTCTGCCTCATATCAGCCATTGAACATAAAAACTGCCTTAGTGATTTGAGAGAAAGATCTTCATGTGATGGTTAAACTAAAGACTTACCACATTTCCAAGTGTTTAGAGTAAACACTGTGTCTCAGCTATGTTAGTAATATGTAATAAACAGAAAGGAGGGAGTAGAGACTTTATTATTCAGCAATATTCAGAACTCTGAGGTGAGTATTCTGTCATATACAAAGACAACTGCTGCCTTTTCACTGATAAGCATGTAAAGGGTTCAACACATCTTTTGAGTATTGAAAAATGCTAATATCTATCATGTTGAATACAAGAAACCAAAGAGTCGGTTCTTTGAAGAGTGTACGCTAAATAGATGGAAATATTTATAAACTCCTAATGCTGATAATTTGTTCATGCTGCTGACTCACTTTGATGCTATGGTGATTAGTACAATGGAAAAATTTATATCAGTTAATGGAAGCAGGCTGTTTTTCTGAGGTTACTTCCATGATTTTTTCAGCTTATCAGGAGAGGCTATTTAAAAGTAAAAATATATTTCTTGGTCAATAGATAGATTTTCTTTTGTGTACATTTTAAAATCACTGTGAGTAGTGATTCCTGGGCTTATGCTTGTGTTAAACGATCCAATATAGCAATTAAATGTAGCTCTATTGTGTGTTTGTCTCAATATGGGGCTTAATTTGGTGATTGTCATTGAAGTGACTTCCATTGACGTCATGAAAAATGCATATATTTTGTTGACAGTTTCTAGGTCACTTTGTATGTTACTGCTTTATTGTCCTGTGCTAACCCATCAAGTGTCATTTGCTTACTATAAGTCTAAGTAGCATGTCAGTTGTGCACAAAGACCATTAGACTTAATGGAGATGAAGAATGAATGTGGTCGAATACAAATAGAACTAAAAGGCACATGATTAACCTTTTTAATGTCAATGAACATTGGGAGAAGTTTTTATTTTAGTGTAATCTAATATTTTTATTAGTTTTAGCTTGGATATACAAGGCATATGTTGATGGAACATGTTGAATATTTTAATAGTGACATTTGCCAGAAAATAATAGATTATAAAACTCAAATTTATCTATAACAGAAAGGTTACTGAACCACATCCTCTATTTACATGATGACTCAGTCTATTTAAATTGACAGTTTTTTACTTTTCCTATTTTCTGGACCAATAGTATGTGACCAAAATTCTGAGGCTTTATGATGTAATCTTATTCAGTTGATACTGAGAGGCAGTGTTTTACCTTTATCCCAAGTATTACAACTGTAGTCACTCTTCTGGGGAAAAAGAAATCCAAATTACTGGATTGAGTGAGACACATCAAAGAGATCAAACTAAAGCTATGGTAGTAGAATCAACATAGTTGTTGCTTAAGTAGAAAATAACTAGTTTCACATTTCATAGTATCATAGAATGATAGAATAGTATGGGTTGGAAGGGACCTCTGGAGATCGAGTCCAACGCCCCTGCCAGTGCAGGAACACCCAGGGCAGGCCACACAGGAACAGATCCAGGCGGGTCTTGAAAGTCTCTAGAGAAGGAGACTCCACAACCTCTCTGGGCCGCCTGTTCCAGGGCTCCATCACCCTCACAGTAAAGAAGTTTTTCCTCCTCTTTAGGTGGAACTTCCTGTGTTGCAGCTTGCTACCATACTACCACAGTATTTTAATAGAAGTTGAAATTAAAAATTTAGAGGTAAATGACTGAGTGATAACTTTGTCTTAATGATTTAAAAATTCCAACTACATAATAGAAAAGTTCCATGAAATGGAAGACTGAAAAATCCTCAGAATTCTGATATAGATTCCATGGATTTTGGACTTTGCCTTACTATGATTCATCTTTCAATACAGCGCTATGAAGGCATAGAAATGAATTTTTGTTGTGATCTGTTTGTTTTCCTTTGGATGACATTGTGATAAAGAATAAAAAATAATTACTGCATGCGTAATAAAACTGGGTTTCTATTGATTTATGTTCCGTATTTCCGACTTTCCACCATTCCATATTTTCCATTTACCTACATTAGGATGCTCCATTCCTTTCTAAATGGCTGTCTAGACAAAAACCAAAGACTGTTAATTGATACAGGTTGCTGAAAGAGCTATGGGAAGGGGAGTGAAGTGCAGCTTGTCTTTTATTAGTTTACTAAATTAGTGGAAGAACTAATCTCCCTCATCCATACAGACTGATTTTTACCAAGCTTGTAGGACCTTAATATCTTTAAGACTTGAATTGGATTGCAAAAATAGCTACCAGGAGACTGACAAGTGGACAGAAAATAAGATCAGGTTGCAGAAACACTTCCTTGCAGAACCCATTTCCTTGGCTAACAAGCTGAAAGTGAGTATATAGCTGGAAAATGACTATTCATTCCTCCATAAGTTTGTCAGATGGTGGAGAGTGTGTAACTGATAGAAAAGCATAGAAATGGTTTTGATGAAGTGGGAACAAAAAATAGAAAGATAAATGGGACAAAATATAGAACTGAAAGAATGAAAAACAAGAAATTGTTTGTTGCTTTAGAAAAACTAATTTAAATGGGAAGTAATACAGGAAAAAAATATATTCAGAACAACATAATCAAGGGATGGAGTAATTTTTAAACCATAAGATATTTTAGTACAAAGTTCTGTAAACAATCTGCCATTCAAATAGTTCTCACATCCATTAGACACATACTAGTGCTTATTTTTGAAAGGGGTCAGAGATGGCACAGGACTTATTTTCAGACACCGACTTGACCATCTTGGTCTACTTCTTATTTTTCGTAAATTATTTTGTGATTATTTTGCTTAGATCTTTCCATTGCTTTCCCTAAATAATCCATGCCTCATGCTATCCCATATAATCCATGTTAGTAATTCAGATGTTAAGTCCAATGAATCCTAGACAAGAGTAGGTTCAACAGCTGCAGTGAAACAGATTAATCTGTCTTGCGATGAGCTGTATGAATTTGTGCTATCAGAATTGGAGTTAAATTCAGGAAACAGAAATGAAGCAGATGCTGGATGCATAGATGCTAAAGCTACCACTTTTTATGGAGTTTTAGTGAAAATATTTTTAGAGGTGTAGTGTAGCTTTTCAGAAGTTATTCTGATTATAAAATGTACTAGCTTTTTGATCTAGCATACATACTCTTGCTTTCCTTGATGTGATTCTTTCAATATTAGTTGAAAATGACAGTTGCTGATAGGAATAAAGTGGTTCTCCTCCCACACACACTTGAAAGACATCTTCACAGATGTTTACTGGTGGCTGGAAACTTACTGATGTTCACATCTTCTGTGTTTAAAATGTTTTTGAATATGCGGCAGCTAGAGAATGCTGAGTTAAGGCTAAGTTTATTGTTTTAGCCAAACTCCAGAACTGTGGAACTTTGAAGATCATTTTTAAACATTTCTGACTCTTCTTAGAAGACTGCATATTAGTCTTGGGTTGAGAAATCTCCTTTTAAATGTCTCTTGCTATTTGTGTACATCGTAAGGGTAATTGATAAGATGCCTCTGTTGTGAGAACGTCAAGAGACTATCTGTTGTTAGATAAATATATGCAGGGAACGGGAATCAACGTAGGAATATTTTACCCTTCTGAGAGAATAGATGATTTCTGAGTCAGGATAAAATTGTTTTCATGCATAGAATGTCTTCCTTGATCAAGAAGACTTATTTTCATGGGATGCCACCTTCTTGGTGTGAAGTAGAACTTAATTTCCCCATTCTTGTTTTTGGACAAAAACCCAAACCCCTTTGCCCAATTCTGAAACTTTATACTTATTTAGTTTTGTTATCAGTTGTTCTGGCCGGCATGATTGGCTGATAGGTGGATGATGTTTTATTAGATTTCATGTGCTGTCCACACTAGTCTTACAACTTTACTTTCAATCTCCTTCTGTTAAAAGGTTGGTGAGGTGCTTGGTCAGATCTGCTCAGCATAGTAGCCTGAGGGTGCTTTACATCTTAGAAAGAATTCTTTGAGCATTGTGGGTGTTGTTGGGTTTTTTTAATTCCTGAAAGAGAAAGGTAAACAATAACGTTTGTGGTTTCGAAGACTGTGAGGAGACTTAAGCCTTAGAATGGAGCAGAAGCAGATGGAAGGGAATCTTTGAAGCCATTGGATAGAGATAAAGAGCAAATTGCATAGATCAGGTTAATAGTGGACTGTTGTGTCCTGAACGAAGTCTCACATCTGTCCTGGACATGCTAGAATTCCAGTATTGACTGGAGTGAAAAATGGATAAGTGGTGTGCTACAATTGATATTGCCAACACTTTTCTCAGTTCCTTTCTCCTTACCTTCCAGAATCCAGGTCTTTCCTTTCTGCAACTTGGCAACTCTCTTCCCGTGGCCTTTTCTTTCGTTGTTGCTGTTCTTTTCTTCATCTATGTTTATGCACTTCTTATTTTTCAGAATTCATGTTTTTCTTCTAACTGTTCTGCCTTCATGTTCTTATATTCTTCTTCTCACAGTCTCTCTTCAGCTACAGCTACAACAAACTTTGGTTTCATTTTAATCTTGTTATTTGAGAAATACAAGGGGTATCAGATAATAGATGACAATTGCAGCTATCTTGCATCTGTCTCCTGTTGTTCTGTCTACTGGCTTTCAGTCACATACTGCACCTTCTTATTGACTGATAGCCTTTGTATTGAGAGGTGTGTATAACTTGCCATAGATTGTGTGAGGTTTTTTCATTATAGTTTTAATGTAATTGTAAAGATGAAAGATAGTGGCTCAGATAGTTTCTGTACATCTATTATTGATGTGTAATGGGTTGATAAAAGCAGGGTTTTTGCTGGGACACTAACTATTGTCTGTCCTGTGGGGCTATTTGAATTATGTTAGAAGCTACTGAGTAATTTGTCTGGGGGGAAGGATAAAATTATTATGATGGGTTCTGCAATAACATTTCAGACCATTTTACTTATTTTCTTGGTGACCTAATGCTATTTTTTTTTTTCATTTTATGAATAAATGTTTGCTTTTTTTCATGTTCTCCAAACCTGTAGTTAGTTTGAGAAAAATTATTTTTGGGAGGCCTGCTATGTGGGTCATATCTGGCAGCACAGTGTTTAGCTTGTGGGTGAATAGTGCTAAAATTTGTTCTAGTGTTTTTGTGTCTGTATTGGGGTGGGCGTATGGCAGTGAATTAGTTGACCCATTCTTGGATCATCCAGAATGTCTGGAGAGGTTGTTTATCTGGTGGTCTGCACAGAAAGTGTAGTACAACATTTGGACTAACATAAGATTTATGCATCTTATGTATAAGCAGATTGTTCATGGGAGTTCTTTCAGAACTGGCCAAGATCCCATCTGTTTCGCAAGAACAAAAGAATAAATTCCATGTAGGAATCCATCTAAGTCACTGTTCACCCTCATGTTTTATGACTGACCAGTGGAATTAACAGCTTCACTGTCTTGAGTTTTCCATATCACTCTATAAACAAGAATTAAAGCACCTGGAAGAGCTAGGGTGCAGAAAAGAGAAAGGTAGTGGTTATGAGGAATGGTATAAATAAAGCTAGCCGGATAGTCTTAGAGTTTTAAGAGTTTAGGCACCTTGGTAGTACTGAAGTAGGTGCCTCTAAGAGTTTGGGACTTGCATCTTAAGTGATATCATAGAATGGTTTGGATTGGATGGGACGTTTAAAAGTCATCTGGTCCAACCCCCCCCTGCAGTGAGTATGGACATCTTCAACTACATCAGGTTGCTCAGACCCCCATCTAACCTGATCTTGAATGTTTCCAGGGATGAAGCATCTATCACCTCTTTGGACAACCTGTTGGGTGTTTTCCCTGTGTTTTTGGCTTTAGAAGGCTGCAATCATGTTGACTTGGGGCAACCTCAAAAAACACAAAGTTTGGTTGTGTTGTTTGTTGGTGTGGTTTGGTTTGTTTTTTTTTTTAATAAAAAAAGCATTATAGTGAAAAGAATATGCAGAGCATGATTATTGCAGGAGTTTGTGGGACAGGTGAAGTTTTCAATACCTGTGACTATTAATAAACAATATGCACATAATTTCTGTTTTAATGTTAATTTATAATAGACTTGTAACTTCTGAGACCTAAAATTAATGTTAATTTTGAGAGTGAGTGTAGAAAAACTGAAGAAGCAAGCTAATTTATGAAGACTTTGTTGTGTATATTTAACAGTGTAATTGAAATAAGGGAATAAAAAGTCTCAGAAAAGGACCTCTCTCCATAAAATGTCAACTGAATGTTGTGATATCGCCACAAAAACTTGGAGAGTTTTACAATGTGACCATGTACATTTCTGGCATGAAAAGGATCTCTTTAGTGAAAAGGATCTCCCTGGCACAGCATTATCTGTCTGTATTTGATGTGACTTTCTGATTTGCTTCCATAAAGAGAGAATTAAAAAGTATTACAGTGGAGGAGGGAAGGATAATTTTTTTCAGTGTGTTATTAGCAATTCTTCAAAAACTGGTGAAGTTTGGAGGCTACTGCTGAAATTCTCACTTCCTGAAACCAGGCTGCACACTCAGAAAGATTGTTTGAATAGATGTATTTAATTGTGGTTAAGCAGGCAAATAATAGCTCAAAGCATTGAGGACTTGATGTGCCAGTCCAGCAGATTCATTAATTTTTCCATTAGTTCTGTTGCCTTTATATATTAAAAACAATATTTAAGAAGTCTGTTCATAGTTACTAATAGAAGACAGTGAATTGGAGATTTAGAGACATTTGGTCCAAAGAAGCTTTTTTTATATTCATGTTACTTATTTCAGTAGCGTTATTCAGATTGTATGTGGGATCCTCAGAAGTAAACAGGAACTTCTTGCAGCAAATGTATATTAAAAATATTAATTATCACTTTTACGGAGGACTGCCAGTATTGGCAAACTGATGAGATGTGAAGAGGTGAAGATGAAGAATGCAATAAAATCAATTTAGTGTATATGAAGTGATAAGAATGAGACAGGTGGGTTTTATTTTCAAATTTGCTCTTGTCTTCTGAATCATTTTTTTCCTGAACAATCGATTCTAGTGTGTATTTAGCAGTTTATCTTAAGGATATCAAGAGATCATGCTATGGAATTCCTAAAGCAATTTTTCTTTACCTTTCTCTTACTGAAGTTGATTAGTATGTTCCTAAATAACTTTTCTCCATTGTCTCTACATCTTATGACCATTATTAGCAGCTACCATTTTCTTAGCAGGTAACTGCTTTAGGGTACGAAGAGTGGTGTTATGAAAGCTTTGCAAGAGTTTGTAGCAGCGTTGATTTACAAGAGTAAGTTTACTGAAAGATGTTAGAAAGTTAAGTCACTGGTTTATAGAGTATCAGTCCTTTTAATCTAGTTTACTACTCCCTGACTAAAAACTTCATCAAGCAGTCAGAACTGTTGATGTGCACCCTGCTGTGTCATCTCTTTTTTTCATAATCTCAGCCATTTAAAGTTGTTTTGGAGAGGAATTCTCTGCTACTCTTTATTTTTATAGTGCCTAACACTATTGGGAATCTGTCCTCGGTTCTTGGCTGCGCAGGAAGCTTATAAATCTCTGTTGGACATCTTAGCCATACCATGATGGTGTTGTGTAGGATGTAAAGGTTGTAACTCTTTTGTTATCCACTTTTCATTGCTTCTTAGGATGTTGTTCTTAGGCCCATAGCCAACCCTTTTGGTTTTGATTTAAATTTTTTGAATTTTCCAGATTACTTTGCATTACTCCTGTGCTTGTTTTCATTTCTTATTATCTCTGTGCCACTATCTTCATGCTACAGCATTGTGTTTTCAGTACTATGCAGGAAGAAGCCACGTTACTATTTCAGAATTACTTTTGGCATTTATAGTGTAAAATGATACATGCTGGAATAATAAAATCTTGGTGTGTCAAGTAAATTTTATGGTTGTGCTAACATTTCTCTGCAAGATATTTCATATGTGCATCCCAGCTGCGGTCACATTAGTTCTTTATGAACTGTTCCTGCCATGCATACATTTTAAACTGGGGAAAAGATCCATCCTGGTGTGGATTTCAAAGTGGTGAGGCTTAACCAGTATGTTATGCACCATCAGCATAATAGCATAAAGTACACAGTCCTGTCCCAGGGCACCACTGAAAAGAGCCTGTCTCTCTCTTGTTTGCACTCTCCATTCAGGTATGGATGTACTTTGATGAGATCCCCTGATCCCCATCCCTTAATCATCTTTGTGGGCCCTTCATTGGACTCTCTCCAATATGTCCCTGTCTATTGGATGAAGGAGCCCAGAACAGGACGCAGCACTCCAGGTGTGACCTCACCAATGCTACGTAGAGATGAAAGGATCCTTTGACCGACTGGCAGTGCTGCTTCTAATGCAGCTCAGGATGCTATCAGCCTTCTTTGCTGCAGGGGAACGTTTCTGGTTCATGGTCAGCATGGTGTCCACCAGGATGCCCATGACCCTTTTCTGCCAAGCCACTGTGTGGCCGACAGCATATACTGGTGCCTGGGGTTGTTCCTTTCCAGGTTCAGGACTTTGCATGTCCCTTTTTGAACTTCATGAGATTGCTGTCAGCCCATTTCTTCAGCCCATCCAGTTCTCTCCAGATGACAGCACAACTCTCTGGCCTATCATCTACTCCTCTGCAATCAAAGGCAGAAATTATCTATCCCCTTCCACTCGACAAACAAGTCTTGGGCCTCCAATAAAAGAAAAATATTGATTAAGGGGGAGTGAGGGCCATCAGGATAGTTGAGTCTAAAAGATGGGCACAGTCTAAAGGATATATAAATGGTTATTCAAATAAATGGGACAGGCAAACTCTTACACAAGTGCTGTTGATTGTACTTATAATCCTTCTTGTCAAAAGGAGATGCTTAGATCTGTTGCTTTGAAAATGGAGGAGTTTGACTGAAAACCTAACCCATTGCAGAGACCTCTCTCGAGATGAGAGTGTAGCCTCAACTGCTTAATGCAGCTATTTGAGGAGTGAGGAACATACTTCTTCCTGGGAACTGTTTTCATTATGCTATAAGAGGCTGTGTAGGTTTAAACAGGAGCACAGTAATAAATTAAGTGAACCTGACCTAGTGGAGGGTGACCCTGCCTATGACAGGGGAGTTGGAACTAGATCATCTTTAAGGTCCCTTCCAACCCAAACCGTTCTGTGATTCTATGACATACATTTCTAATTCTCTTAATTTTCCTACATTTTTCTTTGTTACTGTGATACTTAGAATTGTAATGCATTATACTTTTAGATCTTTGGTTATTTTCTCTAATAGCTGGTCTTTACTCTGTTTTGAAATTAATGGGAAAGGAGGTTAGACTCAAAAATTCTGGGTTTTAGTTTTTGGTTATTTTGTTTGTTTTCATCCCTTACACCAGAGGAGGTAGGTAAGTGTGTAGACAGTGTCACAGGAGGGTTGTGTAGCAGGACAGCCTCTCCTCACACCCCGATATGCTGAGGTCACGTGCTGCATTGAACACTAGTGGAGGGCTGTTCTTTGCTCTTTCCCTTGTCCTTGTCTCCTGTTAGTGTTGTCTTCTTCCGTGGGCTGTGTTTTGCTTCTCTTTATTACAAACCAGAATCCATGCCTCTTCATCTTTGTGCTCTTTGCAGTCTGGGAGGCCTATTGGATCTGCTTGTCCTTGCCATGTAAATTTGGTTATTACAGATCCTTTTGCATTCTGCACTTCCAAAGCTGGCGGTAGGTCTGAGCTCTGGGCCACAGTCTGTCACAGTAGTCTTGGCCGTGCCATCTGCAGTCAATGAGTTCTAGGCTTGTAGGTCAGAAAGCGCAAACCTCAGCTGCATCAGCTGAACAAGCAGGCAGTAATGGATTAACAGCCTCTGTTGGTTAACTTCTAGCAGGAAGACAAAGATTTGTGCTCTGCTTATGTGGATCAGTTAAAATCATTGGCAACTTCTTAGCCATTTGTGTCAAGTTAAAAAGAAACTGTTTTTCCTTTTCATTCCCTCCTCTTAATCAGCATACTCATCTCTTACAGAACTGGCCATGTTTTTGTTCTCTTTATTATTTGAAAAGATTTTGTTAAACAGATTTTTCTCCAGTGACCTTCCTAAGTGATGGAATAAGAATGATGTGTTTTCCTTTCCAAGTAGTTTTATCTTTGAGCTACATACAGTGTTGCCAGTGTTTTCAGCTAGGATTCCCTGCTATGTTACTGCAGTACTGTGATATGTTTGTTGTACTTACAGGAGCTTTATGAATCTTATCAGAATGTGTAAAGCTGACTGTCTTATTACCAGCAGTTGAGAAATCTGACTCATATTTTGGGCTGTTGAGCTGTGCGTGATGAAGTAATGGTTTTTCATGTCATTTGTTTGTCTTTGCATCTTAATTTTACCAATAAATGTGTTTCAGTCAACTTTTGGGACTGTAGTGTAGACAGCATGATATAGTAGATTTGAAAGCTTGCTCTCATTTTCCATCTCTGGGAATTTATTCCTGTTTAAAACCACACCAAATGATGCAATTTTCTTCAATTTAATTCAGATTAATTATTGTTTTTTCTTTAATGTTAACAATTTTTTTTTTGCTGTTGGGTTGAAGGTTTAAATAGTGTGTGCTATTCCTAGCTTTTACAGCTTGTAGGACTGCTTCTAAGACAGTTCTTCTGAGCAACCAGTAATTATAATTTGCTAACTAGATCATGATCATTAGGAAGTTATAAGGCTTTCTCATGTCCAGGCTATTAGGACATGTCTTCTTCCTTTCTATTCCTTCTTATGGCACCCTTGTTAAAAAAAAAAAAAAAAGGTGCTTGAGGTCTATTTGTTTATTTTGTTTTTTTCAGAAATCTCACAACTCCAGTAAGGCTCTGGGATGTCTGGAAATTGGGGACATAACTGCATTTGTGAAGATTGTCAGTATATCACATGCACAAGCAATTCATTTTAGTTGGGGTGCATCATCCTAAGGATCTGCATGTGCTAAGTAAATGTAATATTCAGTGATTCATCTGCCAGGCTATTTTATATTTTTCTCTGTGGGAAATACTGAATAGAAATCTGGGATCTTGATTCTATCCCTGTGCTTATGATGTTCAGTACCAAGAATGCTGCTATGCAATTTCATTTATTATTGAAGCATTTAAAGGGAAGTAGAAGTAATGGGCTGGAGAAAGGAACCTCCTTCAGGTTTTACAATTTCTAATCGCAAATTCATTAAAGCTGGTCTAAAAATAAAAATGAAAACAATGTTTTTCAAGGCAGTTATTGAAACTTTACCAACTTGTGTTTTGTTTGTTTCTTTTTTTGTTTGTTTGGGTTTCTTTTGTTGTTGTTGTTTTGTTTTGTTTGTTTAGTTTTGTTGTTGTTTTTTGTTGTTGGGTTTTGTTTGGTTTTTCAGGCTTCCATATTCTGATTGGCTTTCAGTAAAGGTACATACATATTAATGTTCATTTTTATGGAGTTTTATACTTGTTTCTTACATACTTAACGCAAAATGTGATATAATACAAATACAACTTCAATACTTTTGCCAGCTTCTTTAACATTATTTTGGAAAGTCAGTTTTTTGATTATACAGGAAATTTTCTAAAGAACATGATCAAAAGTATGCAAAAATTTAAATGTGAAAGTGAGTATCAAAACAATTCCTTTGTTGTAAGAGATAGAAAATCATTTTATTGTGACAACAAGACTTTCTTCTTAAAGAAAATAGGCAACCTGCCATTGTGACACAGTAACAGCCATTTATAATTAAATTCTGACTTCAGTAATTTCTTTCAAAGCAATTGCTGTGTTAGTGAAAGTACACTGGAAATAGTGCTGCTGATATGTATGGAGAGTAATGGTATAAAACACAGTTTGCCATCAAACTCATTATGTCTGCTTTCCCCTAAGTAAGGGCATAGTATGTTATGGGTAGTGTCAGCACTTAAATTTCAACGTGTTTGGAAGTGCCAAACTTGTGTTGTTTTCTTCTGTCATCAGTGCCTGTAGGAGGGGAGAGAGAAAGCTGCCAACATGACAAATTGAGAGTTGCACAGAAAAGTGATTATAGAAACTCTTGGATAAATACTGTGGTCAGGGAGATTGAAGAAAATTCTCTCAGCTGCTTCAGTGCAAAAATGCTGGGCTGCAGTTCAGAAAACCTTCTGCAATCTGAAAACATTAGTCTTGCAAAGGCATTAGGGATTTCTTAAATTTCATTATCAGGGTGATCATGCCACTAGCCTTTTCCTCTGATGCAATGTCAGCTATCGTCCTTCTGAATGACACCGATGTAAAACAGTCCTGACAACAAAATTGAGGTGGAAAAGTATTGTCAATATTGGTTCTGGTTTCGTTCTAGCATTAATTTAGTAGTTGAAAGCCCTGGAGTTTTTTCTTCAATGACTGGCTGTAGCACAGGTGACAGTGTTGTGCCATGATCTGGGTCTCAGCTGCCTTCTGGAGGGAGGAAGGGAGGAAGCACTGCTGAAGCTTTCTGTGAGTGAATCCTGATCTGCCACTGGGGTGGTGTTTGCCTCGTTGTGCTAACTGTACACTATTGCTGGACAAATCAGGTTATCTCACAGAATCACAGAACGTTAGGGGTTGGAAAGGACCTCTGAAGGTCATTGAGTCCTTCACCTGCTTATCCTGTGGCCCCTTCAGTGCTTGAGGAGATGCCAGGGATGGGCTAGGAAGAGAAGGCTCTGGGTAGAGTAGGACCTTTCCCTTTTGGGAGCAACCAGGGTTGCATCAGCTGAACTCAGCTGGGAAAGTGCAGAGTGACTGTGTCACAAGGAAGAGCCATGCTCTCAAAATTCCCAGATGTGGCTTCTGACTGTCCCCTATGGTCTGTTACTAAAGACGGTTAAAAAAAGTTTCCATTTTCATTTAATTTGAGATAGGAGATACCTACAGAATCTCTTAGTTCCCTCATATGTATCTCTGGACTTTAAGATCAGCAACCAACCACTTCTGGCTGGGCATGTAAGAAAGAAATGTTTTTATCAGTGCCAATCTCCTAAGTCACACCATATTTTTGGAAGATGCATTTTTAAAAGTACTCTACATGAACTGCCGAATATGCATGCACTTCAAAATTGTAATCGTACTGAGGTAAGGAGTGTAAAGGCTGGGATTTTGGAAGACAGAGTGGGGATGTTGGAAAAACAGAGGAGAATCAACCCTTAGAGAAATGCAACAAGTATGATTGTTAGAGGACAAAATATGTCATTCTTTGAAAGGCCATCCTTTTCTCTAGCTAATCTAAATGGAAAGAAACCACTCCAACCTTTTTAAAAGGTGATAAAATGATAGGATTCTATGCTGGCCAATTTGTTACACTGTGCTGATTGAACCACTGTTTTCTCCAGTTCTATGCCGGTGGTGTTTCCCATTAAGTTTGAAGATTGAGAACCCCATTACCTGATGGTATTGTGATGCATTTATGTGGACTATAAATGCTCTTCTGAATGCTGGGCTTTGGTTATCCTGGAGGCTGGATGCTAGCCTAATTCCATTTAACAGAGGCTGTTTTATAATATATTCTAAAAATGAAAAGAATGTTTTATAGAAGAGTATTGTTATCTGCAAATGATAATTAACAATATGCTCTGTGCCCTGTGGATTGTAGAGAAGTTGCTTCTGAAACTTAAGTGATTAACTACTTCACTTCCAGAAAGAAGATTAAAACAATTTTGTTATTAATTTATAGAGGTTAATTAGCAATTCTAAGACACTACTAGGGTTTTTTAAAAATTTTTTTTCTCCGTCATGGACTTTGGTTTTGTTCTAAGCTGTATGAACATTTCCACATGGTAATATATATTTTCAAATTTAGGCTTTTTTTTTTTTTTTAAATATGTTCCTATTGGCTTCTATTATTACTGTATAGTACTGTCACCTGTAAGATAGAAAAAACCAAAATAATACTTAAAATGAAGTGGGTATGCAGAGACCAAATATGTTTGCTGACCCACAGTCTCTCTTGACCAGAAATTTATTAGTCTGATACCTTACAGAGCAGGTTTTCCACAAAAAACCTGTGTACCAAATCAATTAGAAAGGAAGATCTATAAAGCCAGGAACAAATTAACACAGAAGAAACTGCTAAATGAAAATAGCTTAGAAATACATGATCAACAATTCAATGTTGCTTGAGAACACTTTAATAGGTGCTCACAACAGGAATGAACATCATTCAGTAAGGCATTAGTGCTGACTTGAACTGTGTGACATAAAAGGGCAATGTCAGTGAATGGAACTAGTAAAGTCACAAGATCCTGCAGAGTAGCATTTCTAGCCTGTTTTTTAATGTTTCTGTCAAAGCTATGGAAAACATTTAAAACCATTACTGATAAAAAGTTAGAGGTAACAAACAGCTATAGAAATAGTTAATATAGACAATCACTGAGAAAGAGAAGATAGGCTCATTAACTGAGCTGAGTTTAGGCACCCAATATATTTTTCAGCATGAACAAATATAATTTTGTATCTTGAAATAATAAGTGCACACTATATTTCCATCTTTATTCCAGGAAGCAGTTTTCCTTTAAGGACAAAGTCCTCTGTCCAAGGAACAGGGAACTGCAGTCATCAGTTGAAGCTGGACTCATGTTGTTATGCCTTGACCAAAAGGCAAGAGCTGCAGTACTGAGATTATATTATTTTCATATTTGGTGGTGTTCTGAAAAAAGCTGGAAAGCTGGTTCCAGATGGATATACTTCAAGAAGGACATTGAAAACTGGAGATGATTCAGGGTAGACTTGTAAGAATGATGAAGGAATTGGAAGTGTGCTGTATGGTGAAAGATTTAGAGCTCAATCTGCTTAGTGTAGCAAAAGTGTGACTACAAGATCATTTGATCACAATCGTAATGTATTCATGTGGGGAGCAGAAATGTGATAATAGATAGCTTTTCCATCTACCAGGCAGAACTAAAATAAGAACAAACATCTTGAAGTTGTAGTCAGCCAAATTAGTTTGGAAATAAGGTGCAAAATTTAAATGGGGAAGGCAGTTATACACTGGAACAACTTAGCAATAGCTGTGATGCATTTTTAAACACTGGAAATGCCATAATTAAGATTGCATGTCTTTCTGAAGGACTCACTGTAGTTTAGGTTTAGGAACAAGTGTTAACGTGAAGTAGAAAATGGCATCAGGATCCTGTAATATTCAGCAATTTCAATACATCCTTCCTTAAAGTCCAGGACTCTATTTGCAGTGTATCATGGTGGTTAATTTCTGCTGCTTTTGATTCTGGTTTAACCATCAGGAGAATTTTTAAAATATTTCTACATGGCACAGTGTGGTGCAGGTGTCCACACTGGACCTGAACAAGCTAGGATGGTTACTAAAACTATCAAAGCTATGCTAGCATGGTTTCCCACCAGGAGTGAGATATAGATGTATATGTATATATATATATATATTGCTTTTAGCAGGACTGAGATGTTTGTATACAATGCTTGGCGATCACAGTTACTTGCTTGCTCTTAACAAGCTCCTACAGGCAAGGAATCCTTGCAGCCCTTGGGAATCCTATGTAAAAAGAAGGATTTCTCATATAGGAGAACTAAATTTGGAAAATTAAATGTCTTTTATTTATTTATTTATTGTTATTGTTTATATTGCTTCAACTTGAGAATAGATAAATTCATGCAAGAAAACTTATCAGTTACTTAGAAAAGAAAACAAACATATTGGATTCAGAAAGCCTGTGATATGAAAATATCTGGAGGCTAAGAAATAGTGAAGAAATACATTAAAGGCCCTATTCTTTCTCTTTCCTAAATATCAAATTATCTCCATTGTGGAGTCAGGATACTGGGCTGCTTGATTATTGGTCTGATGCATGTGAATTTCCTTATATGCCTTCTAACTTTCTATTTCATACTATTAAATTCAGAGAAACCAAATCTGTAACTTTAATGGTAGCTCGTAATGTTTCAAGGTGTGAATTGTCTCAGAAGAACTATATGCAAAAGGATCTTTGTTTAAAATCAAAGTAAGAGGGTTCTCAAAAAAACCCCTTTAATTGTATCAGCCTTACCATACCAACTTGAAACTGATCATAGCACTTTTATCACATAAACTTAGAACTGGAGTGTATATTTTATTCGTTGAACTGTCATTTTGATATATTGGACAGATTTATAGTGCAGCTAATGGCTCGGCTCTTTAGATATGTTTTCAGTGCTGGCAAAAGAAAATCAAGAAATCAGCCTACGTAACTGTGGATTATTTTCCAACTGTTGAAAGGCCTTTTCCTGTCTCATTTAGCTCTGAATGTTGTCAAACCGCTTCATAGTACAGTACATGGATCATGTTGTTTATAGGCCTGTGACTTGCCAGTACATCTGTGGATGAGTTAGTTAGAGCTATTGATGGAGTCATTGCTAAAAAAGCGAAAGAATTAGAAAAGTACTTGAATCAGAAGGAAAATTGTATAATGAAGGCATTGCCTTTATGTTTCTTATTATGTAGACAACACAGAGCTGCCTGACTGGAGAATGTGTTGGTGTAGACATTAAATTAAAGATCACAGCATTAAAAAAAATCTTACCTGATATCTAGCACTATTTTGGACTTTTCCACTTGGTAACTAGTGATATATCAGCAGTGTGCTATGTACTTATCTTAAAAATCAGACTGTGACTGTTCTTGAAAGATTAATATACACATTATTGTGATTTTTTAATGAAACTTTTATTCATCTTATGAAATTATGAAATGTGTATTATGAAAAGTGACACTTTGTTGATATATTTCTGACCAAAGGTGTCTGATACTGTTTGATTCTAGGGAATGTAGCATGTCATTTCAATAGACTTCAAGATGTTTGGGTGTGGTGAATCTTTATATATTCCCATTAGATTAGAAACATGTTGCTCTCATTGTTACATTTTACAATGAACCCAGTTTGTTGTTTGATTAAAAGATGCTTAGGTCACCTTCTGTATGTATTGTGCTATGTAATTTTTTTATACAGTAGAACACATAAAAAATGCACAAACATTGAGATTCAGAATTGGATAATGTTGCTTTAAATAGCTGTGTAAAACCTAAATAAGCAGCATTAATCCAAATAATTGTTTTTGCACTAAAATTTTTATTTAACAGTTACTTTCTGAGTAGCTATGATTCATGACTTTACCTAGGATCTGGTTCTGCAGAGGTATGTGTCAGTGAAGGATTTCTTTACATGTCTCTTTCAGTATTTTCAGGATCCAGGTTTTTACTGACTTCATATTAAAATCCTTATTCTCCTTCAGAAGTGTTACAGGTTGCATTGATAGGATAAGTTCATATTCAGTGGAAACAATTTTTATTCTTGATATTTGCTCACAATGGAGTGAAAAATGCGAACACTTCTGTATTAAATATAAAACCTTCCTATTAATTATTTGATTTAGACTTTTAGGATGATTTATCTTTCAGTGAAAATGCAAGAGGAAAAAAGTAGCTACATTCCAACACTGCTAATAATGTCGCATATTTCATATATTCCAGAACTAGTACAAGTAATAAATCACAAGAGTTGTAATTTGATGATATTTTTGGGGCTTGTTTTTCTTTTTCAGTCAGTGGTGAAGACTGGGCGGTTGCTGATTAGCCATGAGGCTCCCTTGACAGGAGGATTTGCATCTGAAATCAGTTCCACAGTTCAGGTAAACAGGTTACTTGTATTTAAGCATTCCACATGGTTGAATATGGTTGCCTGTAGAAAGAATATTTCTTTCTATATAAAAAGTTGAGGGTTTAATATTTTTTTCCAAGTTATTATCTTTTACAGTTTTGTTAAATTTGAGTTTTGTGGATGCTTGTGTTGCTACTACTGAGAACAGCTGAGAAACTGTGTACCTACCAGGCACTGTGCATAGCATTTGCTGAGCTTTAATTTACACTGAAAATCAGGGAGTATATGCTGGATGTGCAAAGGAATAATATGTGTAGTCTGGTTTTAATGTACATTTTTTACTTTTCTCAAAATTTATACCCAAAGCTTCTTAAAAATACATTCTAGGAATGTTGAAATCAGACATAGTAAAAGTACCCAGGTCCATTACAGTTAGACATGGTGTTCAAAGACCTCACTGGGGAAGCAGTCTGTGGAAGTGGTTCATGTATGTCTTTGAGACTCACACATGGGTAGAGCTTGTATGCACAGAACAGCTGTGAAAGGTTGAGGTGTGCATCAGAATCAGTTGTCTGGAGCATTAGGCTTTAACTTTTTTGGAAGCCCTTTTGATCTTTCTGACGTGTTTTGTATCTGTACTTGCATACAGATTTTTCCCCTTAACTTGATTTTTTTCCAATGCTCCTTGGTGATACTGGTTTATAGAAACATCTAAACTAATTGTGTCCATCACTGTCTCATTACTATTTTCTGATTATTCTCTTCTTAGAGTAGTTAAATTATAGGACTAGAGAGAAATTGGATTCTAAAATTCACAAAATATAAATCATACAGGCAGTAGTGAAAGGTTGGGAATTAGTCTTTTTGTAGGAAGAAATAGAGTTAATTGTCCTAAGAATGTAATTTTGAATTAAATATGCATAAGGAGACAAAAAACTATCTTTCCTGATCTTTGTGATACGATTTCTTTTAAAGAGTACTTATTGTTACAATAACATTTGAGGAGAGAACTACTCTAAGCCTTGCAGCAATTTCATAATGTCCTGGCATAACAAAGGAAGGAATATACATTGGAGAAAAAAGTGTGTTGAGAAGAAAAAAAGCTTATCAGTAAATATTATTGGAAGAACATGGGATGCTCAATATGTTGCTGAAACTACAAAATGAGTTTTTAATCTCCTCAGACCTTGACTAAGAAAGGTACTTACCTGATTGATCCATCTAGGGGTTCTTTTTCATATCATAGTTGTATCTTGACCAATGTCACTTATTTAGAAAAAAAATTTTAAAATTATTTAATAAAGGTCTATTTATTTCTGCTGATGTTGAAAGCAAATATTTGTGTCATGGTAGTAGCCCATAATTTTATATTCATATTTTTTTGGAAACTAGGATTTGTATCTTGAGAAATATTAGTTAATTTATCACATATACAGATCATCTTGAGGGTGATCACAAGGCAAACGCAGGACAACGGGGAATCGGACCCACCCAACATGGGTTCATGAAGGGCAAGTCCTGTTTAACCAAACTGATCTCCTTCTGTGATCAGGTGACATGGCTAGTAGATGAGGGAAAAGCAGTGGATGTTGTCTACCTGGACTTCAATAAGTCATTTGTCACCATTTCCCACAGCATTTTTCTGGAGAAGCTGGTGGCTTATGGCTTAGACAGATGGACTCTTCGTTGGGTTAAAAACTGGCTGGATGTCCGAGCCCAGAGAGTTGTGGTGAATGGGGTTATATCCAGTTAACAACCAGTCACAAATGGTGTTCCTCAGGGCTCAGTTTTAGGACCAGCCTTGTTTAGTATCTTCATCAATGACCTGGATGAGGGGATCAAATGTGCCCTCAGTAAATTTGCAGATGACACAAAATTAAGGGGACTGTCGATCTGCTTGAAGGTAGGAAGGCTCTGCAGAGGGATTTGGACAGCCTGCAGCAATGGGCTGAGGTCAATTGTACAAAGTTTAACAAGGCCAAGTGCCAGGTCATGCACTTGGGTCACAACAGCCCCAGGCAATGCTACAGGCTTGGAGGAGAGTGGCTGGAAAGCTGATTGGCGGAAAAGGACCTGGGAATGTTGGTTGACAGCTGACTGAACATGAGCCAGCAGTGTGCCCAGGTGCCCGAGAAGGTCAACGGCATTCTGACCTGTATCAAAAATGGTGTGACCAGCAGGAGTAGGGAGGTGATCGTGCCCCTGTACTCAGCACTCATGAGACCTCATCCTGAGTACCATGTCCAGTTTTGGGAACCACAGTACAAGAAGGACATTGAGAAGGGCAACGAGTCTGGTAAGAGGTCTGGAAACCATGTCTTATGAAGAGCAGCTGAGGGAACTGAGGTTGTTTACTCTGGAGAAGAGGAGACTGAGAGAAGACATTATTGCTCTCTACAGCTACCTGAAAGGAGGTTGTAGTGAGGCTGGTGTTGATCTCTTCTATCAAATTACTAATGATAGGACGAGAGGAAATGGCTTCAAGTTGCGTCAGGGGAGGTTTAGGTTGGATATTAGAAAGAAATTCTTCACTGAGAAAGTGGTTGGGAAATGGAACGGGCTGCCCAGGGATGTGGTGGAGTCACCATCCCTGGGGGTGTTTAAAAAAATGAGTAGATGTGGCACTTGAGACTATAGTCTAGTGGTTAGGGAGATGTTGGGATGAAGGTTGGGCTTGATGATCCTAGAGGTCCTTTCCAACCATAATAATTCTATGATTGTGTGATTCTGATTCTATGACATGCTACCTCAGAATAAATTGGAATATAAGTCTTTGGCATGAAATTTACCCATGGTGAGTTTCTTTCATATAAGTTGTTTAGCTTGAATCTGTGGTATAATCATATTGTCATTACTCTTTAATCCATTCTTGGAGATTTTATCATCTGTACTAAAATTTTGATAGCAGTTATTTTAAAGAATATTCATACTGCAAAAGAGATTGAATAATATTTACAAAACATTGCAACTTTTTAAAGAATGGTATTGCTTCAGGCATAATAAAGACCTTACTTTTTTTATTCAGTTAAAACATTTGATCTTTAAATGATCAAGTTAAGTCCATCTGTCTAATATCACTGTGCTGTAAAAATAAAAACAAAAAGCGAAATTCTCTTTTGCTGGATACAATGCATACTGGGAATGCCAAAAATTGGGGATTGCAGTTGGCTTTAGTTTCCTCTTACACATGGAAGCAATAAGACTTCAATAAAGTGTGTCCATTTGGATTAGATGTTTAGTTTCCATATTGTTATTCCATCCTTGCTGTGAGGTCTCTCGTCATAGAAATAAGGTGAATAGAAGTACATAGGTAATTTTAAAAGTTAACTGTCATGGTTATGTACACTTCAAGGAAAAGAGTACAAATGGAAATGATGACTTCCACTCATGAACTATAGGAGAGAACTATGTTGAAGTTTTCTTTTTGCAAATGAGACCTTGATTAAAAGGAGAATTTGGAGAACTTAAGTCCTATTTGTTCTGTGTCAGATACAGAATATTTTAAAGAGACATTAAATAGTAATTTACTCTGATTTCTCAAACACATACAGCTAAGAACAGGATGAAGCGGTGTAGTTAAAACTCAGTGTTATGACTTTGCCCTTTGTACTTGCATTTTATATGTGATCTCACTGGATATTTGAAAGTGAACAACAGATGATAGGATAACTTCAAAATAGTTACAGTTAATACTTCATATTGATTACATTCTGTATAAAAGCTTGAAAAACTGTCATGTGCAGCAGAGAGGGCACTAAACTTTTGCTTAAGACATACGGTTGGAACACAGTTTGAGAAGCCTTGGAGAAGGGCCCACTGAGATGTCACTTCCAAAATAATGAAGCATTGGGTGTGGAAATCATCAGTACATTAATCATTTGTAATAAAAAAGAATTTAAATCCAGTGTTTGTGTCCCTGTTACCAAAAAAAAAAAAAAAAAAAAGAGAGAGAAAAAAAAATAGTGGGGGGGATAAGAAAGAAAAAAGAAACAGGGGGTTTTCAAAACAAAATGAGGGGCAGGAAAAAGGGGAAAAGGAGTAGATTAAACTAAGTTGTATGATAAATCTCCATGCATACATACATGCGAAGAGCCACAGAAGGGAGGCACTGGGGAACCCCAATAACCCAGCCTGGGAAAAGGAGCCCCTGATTCAGCCCCAGTGGGCCAGGACAGGGACACCTGGCACTATGAGTCAGGGACACTCTGGACAAGTCTTCAGACTTGGTGCCTGCCAGTATTTGGGACTTATGGGGTGCAGGGAGAAGCATTTTGGAATCATATAAGACATATAGGATGTTTAGAGCAAGAATCAAAGGTGGGGACCAAGGTGGTTTCATGTAAACATGAAACAAATAATTCTGTCTTTTTAAAAAAATTATTTTTTAATAGTCACTAATATAATATGCAGTTCTTGTCATTTGCTCATTTTATGTAGCTTCTGTGTATGATAGAATATGCTCATATTTTGAACATTAGAGGTTATTCTGGCATGTTTGGGTCCAATAAATAGCAACTGCTTAACCACAAGACTTTATCAGCACTGAATTGGCATAATACAATATGGAATGTTCTTTCTTGTTATTCAAGTCACCTTTCTTGTCCTGCTTTATCCACACTCCTTTACAAAACCTTTACTACTGTTCTCAGAAGTGAAAGCAAATTGGTGAAGAATATATTTAGAAACTGGAAATTGAGGAGAACGGAATTAAGATCACTGGGGAAATTTATATGTTGTTATTGAAGATATGTGCCTTTTGGGAAAAGATTAAGATAAGTGTACTGACTAGTGGCTTGATTTTAGTTTTCTGGTTTTTAGGGCTTGTACTAGTCCTGCTTTCTATAGGACTAGGTCTGGGAAGGTTGTATTATGGTTACAATAATATGGTGGTTACTATTTTCTGATAGGACTGAAATAAGTATAGGGAATTAGCACATACCATCTGGCATTGATCTTGCAAATACAGAAAACGTATGTCACAGGAAGATCTTGGTGGTTTCTACCCATTCTCTACAAATAATGGCTAAAATGTTGAAAAACAGAAAATGCTGTACTAATTTTGATTATCTTCGTATAAGGAATTTAACATTTCACTTAGGAATTTTGATCTTCGTGCACATCAATAACATTGTAGTGGCATACACTGTGAAAATGTATTCTGTTACTAAACACATGACTAGAGAAAGGTGTTGTCTGGCCTGGGAAAGATCATCGCTCTCCATAAAATAAAAAGTCAGCACCATGGGGTTTTTTTTACACAGATGTAAAAAGAACATATTTTCTCCATTCTTGCAAGAACAGAGCAATTCTGGTTTAATTGTGATTTTCTGCTTTAATGCAGTTTATTTATTGCCTAGTAAACAACTTTATCCCTGGACATCTGGCTACGCCTTGTGGGGATCTGCAAAACAGGGGATGGTGGATCAGCTAGCAAAGAAATGTAGAGGTGAACAGAGCTCAGTCCTCAGGAGTCCTTCCAGAGGACTCAACGTGTTTCTCAGAGTTACATAAGTGTGGCAGTCTTCCAAAAGATTGCTATTAATCAGAGGATAGGTCCTAGCAAATTCAATGAAATAACCTCTTTCTGACGATTGAGTTTCATGATCTTACTTTTTTCAATTCTTCAGTCTTGTATCTAAAAACTGCGTATAATAATATTTGTCTCTTTGGATTGGTGGTGCTTTAGGTTTCCTCCTGCTGCTGTAAAATAAGGCTTAACCTTCAGTAAATGGTGTAATTTCCTGATAGTGTGTGACATTAGAAGAAACTCTTAGATGAGCTATTTTTGTGAGAAGCATTTCAGGAAAAGAGGGTATGCCTAGGAATATCTTTTAAAGATGAAAGAGTTTCACAGCAATTTTATTCTATAACAGGTTACCATAGAAGGAATGTGCTAAAACAAAACAAAACTCCTTGACAAAAGCAAAATTCAATGTTTTCAGCAGTATGAACACTTGAAATAGCCCTAAGGTTGATATTGGACAGGATCTGCCTTAGATATCTATTTTACAGACTCCTAGTGAAAAATGTTCACTTTTCCAACAAAATGCTTTCAAAATGTTTCAGTCAAATCATTTTTCATACAATTACATTATATGTCTAGAATTTGGGATGTCATATTCCAAACAGTCCCTCATTTCAATTTTCTCATAAGCTAGAGTTAAGGTAGAAATTCCTAGTCCTCCATGACTCTTTGTGGTGCTTTGAGGAAGTGACTGCAATGCAGTGCTCCACAATATTTGTGAGACCAGACTTGAGTTTCAGATTATGCATTATGTCAGTACTTGGTGCAAAAGGAACTAATTAATAGCTTGATCTGTGGGTTTTATCTTGAAATTGTTGAATAACATTAAATTTTTTGCTGGTGCCATTTGAAATCACATTTTAATGAACAGGCTGTGAAGTTCTATTAAAGTCTGTCTTTATTGAAGGCAATGCTTAATGTTATTCATTTATATTTAATTTATTTCATTCTCACAATATGTGTTGAAGCAAGTTGCCTTTTGAACTGACCAATGAGATATAATGAAATGTGTACTTCTTAGGAAGTTGGAGAATTTGAGGTACAAATTGTTTGAACTACCGCATTATAGAGATGAAGGAAACTTGAAATAATGCTCTATTCAGTTGGAGAAATAATAAAAGAAGACTTAAATATGTTTTGCAAAGTTTATTAGAAAGATGATTGTGCACAGGCCATCCTGGAGAGCTTTTCATAGGAAACAGACTTTTTCACTGAGCACCATTTCATGGAATGGCTAAACAAAGAGGTTTCGGAGTAAATGTAACAGGGATACCTAAGAAAAAGGCCATGCTAAAACATGCGGGTACAGGAGTACTCTTGTTCAGCTGACATAAGAAAATTATTAATCTGAATGTATTTTTTTTAACTTTTGTTTGACACGGTCTCAATAGCCAGTAAAATTGGAAGAGAAGAAATATTGACACAATGTAGTCCTTCATTTACTATCCCATTTAATTTCAACACTTTCACTCTTTTAGCCCATCTAGCAGGAATTACAAGCTATAAAAGCCTGGTTTTATAGATCACAACATCAGTTTCTGTCACTGAGAGTATGGTCTAAGAAATGTTGGTCTAGAATATAAAAAAAAGCTGAAATAAACACAGGGAAATAGATTCAACGTAGCCATAAAATGTATAGCAATACCATAGAAATAAGCCAGTATAATGGGAAAGAATAATGTTATTTTCTACGTAAGGAGTTAGCAGTAGCAAGGGAAATATCATCAAACATAAAGCTGCCATTCAGTGACTTGAGTCAAAGGTCACTTTATGTTAAAAATGCATAAAGATGTTCCTTGTGTTTATAAAATATGAATATAGGCAGTTCATCAACCCCCCAGTTTATGATGCGGCATGAACTAGCAGCAGTCTTTGCTATGCAAGTGTGAAGTCTTGCATAGTATTGAATGTCATCAGCATGATTTGAAAAGCAATGCAGAAAATAAAAGTGAATGCACAAAATGTTACAAACCCAAGATTTCTCAAAGGAAATAAAGCTGTGTTAGTCATCAGTAAAAGCTGAAGTCTATATACTGCTAAAAAATGTTCAGAAAGTAAGATTCACTGGTGATACTGAAAAGTTCAGTAAAATCAATATTAAAAAAAAAAAGATCTTTCATAGTAGAAATTTGACTTAGGAATTTAATGTGAATCTTTTATACTAATTATCAAACTAAGAGTTATTCTTGTCTTAAAGAGTTTTCTGAAGAGCTTGGATACAGCAATCAGCATTTGAGATTTTCTGGTTTATTTTGTAAATAGAAGAACAAGTTTTGTGCCTTGTACTCCATGGTGTGCCACCTCCTAGACCTGTGCCCCTCTTTACTTCAGTGTCTGCACAGTACCTGGGGCTTGAGAGCTCAGCTCTAGGGCTTTGGTGGCTGTGTTTGTCTGGCAAAGGCGGTATTTTTCTGAACCTGTATCACTTGTAAAAGGGAACCAAAATCATCTAGCAAGCATTGCCTGTTCATAGGGTGCTGCCTGTACTTTCTACACATTAACCTTTTGAAGTGGCACTTGTTCTGTACATTACGCTGAAGTCTCTTATTATACAGTTTGACTCACTGTGTGGAGGTATCTTAAATTTCACCTTTTCTTATGTTCTGATACCTACGAGCCATACAGAAGTCTTGCTTTTTGACTGTGAGAAATGCAGTACAAGATGAATGGACTTCTAAGAGGTTCTGTTTGATGCTAGCGTGTCATGAAGTCCAGTTTCCTCATGAGACTTTATGCATGCTTGTTTTGTTTTTGGTGGACATAGGGAGGAACAAATTTTTCTAAAATGGAAACAGAAAATCATTGTAACAGTGGCCTGTGTTATCAGTTCAGGCTACAAGGGAGTTTTGTGTTCCTCTAGGTTGGAATAAATTCAGTACTGAGAAGAGAAATGATTTAATGAATTTAATATAGCCAAATATTAAATGGGACACACAGTAATCTGTCTGTACTGTGTAAAACTCCCAAAAATGTTTCTTAAAACAAACAAACAACCCCCAAATCCTAAACTAACATTCAAGTTGGAAAATGAAGTGCTTAAAGATTGTGGTGGATTTTTTTTTTATAAAATCCACCTCAAAGCTCACTCTCTGAAGTTGTAAACTTAGTGTTTACATGTCCAATCAGTCCAGTCTCTAGACACAGCAAAAAATCAAAATGTCTTATTCATCTGCAGCTCAGCTTGAAGGCTCTTCAGCTTCTTTGAAACACTTAATGAAAAGGTCCATGCAGGAGTGGGCATGAGTGCTTAAGAGATGTCCCAGTCATGGGGTTGCTTGTGCACACTCAGTCTTCTTGGTTTTGGGGACAGTCTCATTCCCTGTGCGAGAGGGAACACAAACCAATGTCCTGTCTGCCCTGCCTGCAGGCAGAGTCAACAGCCAGCTACTTGTGGCACATCCTTGTGATGGCAAATGATTAACCCAAGCTTGAATCCCACTGGTGCTGATTTGGATGTGAGTTTGTACACAGTGAGAATGTGCTTTCCCTGCCTACTTGGCTTTGGGTCTGTCCTGTCAGATTACAGTTTAGAGTAAGCTTTTCTCATGCACTGTGGGAGTATCCTCACTGTTGTCAGGAGTTAAACCTGCTTCTTTATTTTCTTGAAAGAGAGGTAGAGGCAAGAATGAGATGGGAGCTTGGCAGTTTCAATAGACACTGAAAGGAGAGGGCTAGTGAATGCTATATCATTATGAGTCTTTAATAAGCTAGAGAACAAGGCCACCAGTAGTGTTTTGAGGGGCCGTTCCCAGTGTATGAGAATAAATGCCTGCCCTCTTGGAGTAGGCTCCACATGCCAGCTTTGCTTGTATGGGATCGGAGTTCACAGATGAAACTGATTCATCCATCATGTGCCAGTAAACAGCTTGCAATGGATGGAGCAGGAACAGCTCAAGACAGCAGGCACCTTGAGACTGCCTGCTTCTCCAAACAGACATTCACTGGTGGTTGGCAGTACCCGGCAAGATCAGGCACTTTTTAGGAAAACATTCAATGGAGGAAAGCATATTTTTAAAGCTTAGCATTAACTTGTATGCTTTCTATAGAGTTATTTTCAAGTGATTATTATTTTCAAGTCATATATTGAATAAATGCTTTTAGCACTGAAGCAAAATAACCCACTCCTGTCCCATTTTCAGCTGTGCTGTCTGTTAGGCAGGGGGCAGCATTTCTTCCAGATGCGTCAAACCTTGTTTGTATTCTCCGGTCTAAACTGGTTTTCCTGCATTGGTGGGGTAGCCAAGTACTTTTTCAGTTTTGTTTTTTTTAATGCAAATTCTTGAAGAGGCACAAGGAGTTTATCCCAGGACAATACAAAGTGGTAAAGTGGCAGAATACACTGAGAGTCATTGTGGTTCAGTGAAATCAAAAGTTTTGGCTGATGCACGAGTTCAGTGTTGGATTCACCTTAATCAGCCGAGTGTATAGTGTTAAATATGCTCTTAGTGTATTTACTGAGAACATTTTTTCCACGTTCTGATATTTAATTTGGCATGCAAACGTTCATATGCCTAGAGCTGAACTCCAGCATCATTGTCCTGCTGATGCATCCGTGTTCATTCATCGTGATTTATAACTTTGAACAATGTGTTTGGCCTTCCATACACTAATTCTGAAAGAGACCAAAAACACTGAGGCAGAATTAAAATTTTATCTTTGCTGTGTACTCCCCCCACTTGCATGTTCATCTTTCTGGCTATTAGAAACTGTTCTTCTAGAGGAAGGAAATGTGTTGTGTTTATACTTACTCCAAGGTACAGTTTATATTTACAATTTTAATTGAAACTGCTTTGATTAGAACCATGTTGTGATTCTAACATTACATTCCTGATAGCCCATGGAGCTGATAGAGAAATGATAAGGCGTTGCTCCAAATAGTGTGGATGGCAAAAAACCTTCTGTGGACTGCTTATCTTATGTTTTCTGGTCTGCAATGTGGTGATATTTTTCCCCTTTTATCTCTAGTACTATATTAGAGTTCAGTAACATTAGCATTTTTAACTGGTATGTGAACATAACTAATGATGATTTAGGAGGATATAAAAACTGTGAACTTTTCTATAGCAATTTTGGGTAAATGTTAAAGCTGTTATGGAGCAGGCCTTTATATTATATCATGTCAACTTGTTGCTTAATTCAAATGAATAGAAAGAAATCCCTTCCATTTCAGTAGGCTTTACAGTACTTTGAATCTCTAACTGTAGCCTGATAAAGACAACCTGATGGCAGGATTATAGAATAAGGCAACTCTGCAGAGTAATTACTAACTCAAGAATATTTCACTTCTCTTCTGCTTGAAAAGCTAACAGTACTGTGTTTAGTTTGCTTTATTTTGTTTGGCATTATCTTTTCTTCCAAATGAGTTATGAGTTGCTTTAGAACTCTTAAGTGGAGGTTTGAACAGCTATTTACAATGGTGTGCCCAGGAGTCCCCTGTAAAATTATGGTCATGACCTTTCTTCCAGTTTCCAGTGCTTTAGAGCTGTAAAAAAATTATTGGCTGGTTGAAGTCTCTCGACCTTTGGCATCATTTCTCAAAGCACTTCAATGGGATGCTAGAATTTTTTATTAGCCACAGGTATAGCATCTTAATACATACTAAAGCACTCTGGCAAGTCAGGGATAAAAGTAATGTGGAGTTTTTTAGTTGCAATGTATGTCAGGTTTACTTCTTTGGAACAGACATTCATTAGCTTGTCTTGTTTACCTAAAATTTTACTTTAGTGGGTTGGTTTGGAGTTGTAAAGTGTTGAATCACGAAAGCATGTTGTTCTGTATTTCACTGGCCTTTTCTATTTTGATATGACCATTAGAAATGGTCTGGCTAGACTGTGAGATTAGAGCAACAGGAATACTTTGCAATAGCATGACTGGGGAAGAGTAGTCTGTAGCAGGTAAAAAACTATGCAGAGTAGAAGAAAATACAGTACAAATGGAGAAAAATCTATACTTGCCTGTTAATGGTTCACAGAAGTTTTTTAAATAGTCTATGTAAGGAACGTTGCTTTCTTTCCTTTTCTTACCAGTTTAAAACATAAAAGGCCTGTAAAACAGAGTGTATTTATTGGTGTTTTATGTATGCATACAACATCAAATTATTTCAGTTCTTTGCTGAATATGTTCATAGGAGAGGATGTAAAAAGAACCTCTTGAATGCTTCTGTGCCCTTCCAGAATGCTATGAATTTTATACTGTTGCTGTTGGCTACATGAATATCTTTAATACAGAAGGGAAAATGGAAGCTACAGTTTTACTGCCTAAAAAAAACCTAGTCTATCAGCTTCTGCTTCATTCTAGAGAAGGGAACTGCCTGCTCTCCCTGAGGACAGACACAGCTTGTCAGTGGCCAAGCATCACCTTGGCTTAAAAGTCTTAAATCTGGACATATAATTGTAGGATAAGTTATGATAGTGCTGTGTTTGTGTGATAGCTTATATAGGCACAGAGGAAGAAATTTTTGAATAGTTTTTTTGTTCAGAAGTCCTTTTGAATTTCAGTGACCACATGGTCATCACTATCATGTAGGCATATGCAATTAAAAAGCTACAAAAGCAATTAAAAGCAATTAAGAATTCCTGAGTAGAAGATTAAACCCAGAATTGGTTCCCAAGAAAAAGAAAATTGCAAATTTCCCATCAGTTACGTGAGAAGAGTAACAGCACTGGGAGAGAGCCCAGTGTGTCCCTCTGTTCCTATGACCTTATCTGCAGTGATGTTGAAAGACCGCTGTTGAAAGGTCCATTCTGTACTGTAACACCAGCATAAGAGAGAGAACGTGAGTTACTGTCCTAGTTGTAGATATGAATCATATGTTGGATATAGGCAGTGCCTGGAAAGCTTTATATAGTTGTGCTGTTTGCTGTCAAAGTGGGATTTTTGAAAGGCAGCTTTATTGAAAGAGCAAAAGCAGGACAGGCATCTGTCTGCATCTCACTGGGAATGTTACTGTTACCGCTCTTTACAGTGAACATTTAGGCAGAAAACAAAGCTATAGGCGCACATATTGCGAATGAGTCTACTGACAGTTGTCTCACAAGAAGGGAAAACCGATGAATATTTGATGGTAGACGTGACTGAGGCAGGAAGGAAGGTCTGCTTCCACTGTACCAAACATTGAAGTGGTCGTTTTATAAACCACCCTTCAAAACTGAAAAAGTTTCATTACAAAGAGGCAAAAAATGTTTTATTAATCTATATATGGAAGTTTCTGACTCTGGAAAAGTTGATCTGTGTAGCTGGAATTGTTCCTCAGATACATTGGCTTGGAAATAATATTTTACTCCCTGTCATCCCTGAACAAGTGCCTTTTGTCTGTGTTATGGAAAGTGGAGTTCTGATCACCCAACTGCGTTTTGCTAAAGCTCGAAGTGTGCACAAATGATTAGCAGTGCAGTAAGTTGGATGTCTGAGTAGTCTAAGTGTCCTCTTGGATGGAAGCCAGAAGAAGGGAGGCAGTAATGTTTCGCGCTCTCCCATCACTAGGTGAAAAAGAACCATTTCTTCTGCACATCCTAAAGTGCTCTCCTAGATTTAGTATATTGCTGACTAGGAAGGAATATAGATAATATATGGCTTTTTGCTGAAGGTAGCATTAAAATTACCTAACTTTTAGGCAAGGAGGTGGTAGGAAATGCAGGCTGCTGAGATTTCAGAGCCATTCTGGATGCTGTATCCTCTCCCTCTCCACATGTCTCTGGCTCAAAGGGCTTGGCTCTAAGTCAACAAGGGTGAAAAGCTAGGCCCAGGCAGGCAATGAAGTCAGTGGAATTAAGATTTTATTTTGAATTCCTCTTTTTTTTTTTTTAGTATTCCATTTCTTTTACAAGTCAGTGCATGGTTGGCCCTAAGTGTCACCTGTTAATTTTTTTCCTTAACTGACTGCACATGTGTGGAATTGGAAAGCTGGAGTTCTTCACAGCAAAAACTACAGTGCTTTGCTTTTTTAATCTCCTTTTCTTCAACTGATGAATGCACAGATGAATAACCTTGTGATAAGTAAATCCCTGAAAAGAGCAGGGCAAAGAAAATGCCAAGAATGTACTCTAGTATTACAGCGTTGCAAACAATATTATCACTATATTATAAAAAAATGAATGTCACCAGGTCTTCTAGAAAGGAAATGTCTCATGGGTTTTTGCTCTCTTTAGTTTTGTTGATTTCAGCAACCTTGTATCAGAATCTTATATGGCTTTGTACTTTATATTATGTGAATAACCAGAGTTAATTGTGTATTAGGAGAGAAAAATGAAGCTGTTCAGCTGCCAGCCATTAAAGTAAACTTCTAACTTGGACATGCTTCTGTTAAGCTGTATCAGTCAAAATATTGTGCATTTTTTGACAGTGGACAACAAACAGCACTCTGAGAAACAGGCCACAGTTATCATGGGTGTATTGTGGAGAATCAGTAAGGGTAATTTTTATTTTTTTTAACCTTCAATCTTAGATGTCATTTGTTAGACAATACAATTTTCCTTTTTCCAGTCCTTTTTCCACATAGCATTCTTTTAAAAGGAGTCTTATTTTTGGTTTTTTTTTTTGTTTTGTGTTTTTTTTATAGATAATACATGTAGTTAGACTAAAACATCTGTATCTGGTTACCTAAATACGTGACCTGACTTACAAAAACTGACATCTGTCCTGCTTACTGAAACATTCCTGCTGGCTTCTTTCTCTTAGGATTTCTCATTCATGAAAATCAGAGTGATTATCAGGTATATGAAAAAGGTAATCTAAGTATTTCCCAATTCTTACTTTAAAGTTGATATTCCATAATTCATCTGCATAACAAATAACAGCAAAATGACAATCACAGTGAAACTTTTCATAGGAAAGTGCTGAAAGAGTAAAGAAAGAAGCATCATGACTTAATGCCAGTGCCATCAATAAGTGGTATTAATCTATCTGTATTGAAGTTTCCTGTCCAGGGATAATTGAACCATAGAGATCAACAAATCATTAGTTAACTTCAGCAAAGCTGGCATTTCAAAAATCTCTTTAAAGAAGCTTTTCTAGGCTAACTGAAATGATTAGCAAGGTGCCTTTTGAGATAGATCACGTTTTTATTCAGTGGCTTTGCACTCATAATTGTGTGACTGAAAATGAGTTACGTTTTGTGTGCATATATGCCCACTTATTTACTGGTTTGAGAACATATTTTAAATTTGGAGTGCTTTAAATATAATAAAATAGAAAAAAATGTGTTATTTAAGAGGTTCTCTTAATAGGGATTGTAGTTTTGGGGGCATCCTATTCTGAGACAGCAGCACTTTTAACAGTGGAGTGTTTCATGGTTTACAAATTAAATGATCAACCATTTGGCTTCCTGGGGACAGAGATTGATGCTTGGCTTGCACATGTATTATGCTAATAGGTACAGAAATCTATTATGCTAATACAGCAAGAATTTCTTTTGAAATAAGAATAAAATTAACATTTGGAATGAAAATTAATTTCCTTCTTTCTGTTTTATTTCCTCATCTGTGGGCTGAACTTGCCCCAGAGCAAGCATTATTAATAGGTGGGATGGCATGTGAAAAAGGATAGCCAAGAATTATTGCAAACTGTTTCAGGCATCTTTGCATGCTAAATTCAGAGGTTTTAGATCTCAGGGATGCACACCTTTTAATGACTTCAACTTGTAGAAAGTTGTCTGACTTTTGTGGTAATGTGTGTACATAATTTTTACTTCCTATGGTTAAAAAACATTGCTTTTTCAGGAACTGATTTAGTTAAAAGATGCAGTTGTAATAATCTCTGCCATGCACGTAACATTAGTTGGACAGTAGACTATCCACTATGGTAAAAGAACATTTTGAGTTTTTTTCCTATTAAACTAATAATACTTTTTGTATTTAATGTGTGCGAACAGTCTAATAAAAAGTAAGAAGTAATAAATGAAGCTGTGCTTCGATCCCATAGTGAGGTTATTACTCATTATTGCTTCTTCTGAACACCATAGCAAAATACACACTAGATGGCATAATAAAATTAGCTGCTAGTTATTTCAATGAAAATACCACATATCAGTTTAAAGTGGAATAGAAAATTATAGTGGTACATACTAGAATTGTACTATGAAAACTGTTGAAACTTTTACAGCCAAGCAACTTTATACTGCAAAAGGGAATTTCTGGTCTGAGTTGTGGTAGTACACACTACTATTTAAATTAAAGAAGAAAGAGAAATCTGCTACAGAATCTTGCATTCCAGTACTAGTAACTGACAATGTGATCAGAATAAAATCCATTTCTAAGCATAGGAACATGTATTGCAAAAGAAATTATCTTCCCTAATCTGACTGCAGTTTGGTAGTTAAGTAAAACTGCAAAATATTTTAAATCAGTTTTACAGTGTTGAATAGAAAGGAGTTTTAGTTTGCTGTTGAAGTTTATAGGCTACGGTTTTATAATTATGTGGGTAGTTTTTCTTTAATCAGCCCTTAAAGTATTAATTGTGCCTGCGTTTTATGCTATTAAAAGTAAGTCCTCCTCACTGACATTTTAAAATATTTTTTTTTGGGAAAAAAAAAAAAGCTGTTTGGTTATGTATGTTCCAGTGTTTTACTGTGGGATGTGGTTCTGCATACTGTTAGTCCTGCTCTGAGTCATTAGCCAGGAGTTCTGCTAAAAATACAGTGAAGATAATTAGATAATTTACACCTGTGGAAGTCCCACAACTTTATCTGACTTGAAAAGCCCTTTGCAATATTAAATATGTATTGCAAGGGTGGGATCCCAGTCCTCTAACCTGTGGTAACAGGTGTTTGTGCCAGCTTCAGTTGGAAGCCCGGTGCTCACTGCTTTGTGAGTTACCTGACACTTGAAAAAATGAGAGGTACAAGTGCTAATTATCAGACCTTGTGGAATGTGAATCTCAATCCGGTCCTGCTTCTGAATAGTTAAGGTTGAGGAACAGAGACATAGAAATAGTGACAGTGATTGCAGTCTTTCAAAGCAAGGCTGAAGTAAATGATGAAATATGTAAGGGCCAATGTATAGGTTACTCCTAGTCTTCATTGAATGTGATAACACTAATATTAGAGCCGGGATTGCAGTGAAAGTAGGCACTTGAAATGCTGCTCTGAAGTGATCTGGGAGAAAGACTGAAAAGCTGTAAAAGCATGACGTGACTTTGGGAAAGGCTGTTGTTTCATTGTTTACTGGATGTACAGATCGTTTTGCTGGTGACAAGTTACTCAGTTGTGGTGACTGAGTTAAACACACATACATTTCCTTTTTACTTTCCCCATAATCACGAACAAAGGGAGGAAAGCCTCTTCAAATAGCTGTATGTTTATTCAATCCATGTGTAATATGTCCATAGGGACATATTGATGATGTGAAGCATCTGCCTGAGAGGGAAAGTACAGCCTGAACAGCTGCAAATGACAGGACAAAAAAAAAGATTGTTCAAAGTATCAAAATACTCTTTTTGTCAGAATTAAAATGTCCTCTGGTACAAATCTCTTTAGAATGAAGTCACACTGGATATTAAGATTCCAAATGTGTTAACTTGACTAAAGCGTAACAGCATCATTTTGAGCAAAAACCAAAGTTGCTATCTTCTTTTTCCTCCCCTTCATATCTTCTGAGGGCTAGAAGGGAACTCCCTGGTTTTCTTTAAGAACTGCCATTTATACACACTACTGCTGGAGCCTTTGCAGTTTGCTTGAAAATAGCTTCCTTGTACAATAGCTTTATTCCTTGTAACTGACAGTCATTGCATTAAGCTTCTTACATAGGCAATTTTTGTTGTTGTTCTTTCACATTTTGACAAAACATTTTTTGTAGATAACAAGAAATAGCAAAAAACGAATTTTTGGAAGACATGTGCAAGCATGCTGCCTTCATACTCTTCTATTATTATCATGCCTGCAAAAAACACAGGTTAGGGTAGCTATTCTGGTACAGAACCATGTCTGTGTTTGGTGCTAAAGGTGGAATATTGAATTATTAATTTAATTATTTTAATTTAATATT
>WUAM01000431.1:32545244-32604626 GCA_024336885.1 Actenoides hombroni
AATTATTTTAATTTAATATTCTATATTGAATTATTCCTATATTATTGCTTTGGGGCTGAGAAGGATTTGTCTGGGCTACTGTTTCTTCAAGCTACTGAAGAAACAACTCATTGAGCTTTTGAACATTGAACCCAGCAATGTGAGCTGCAGCTCTCTAGAAGATCATTAACATACCTCAGGGCTATTTGCACGGTTATGGCCACTCTTCCTTCCATTTTTTGCACGGCTTGGGGGTGGGCACTGGAAGGAAATAATGGCTTTTGATTAACAGAGACATACCCCGTCTTGTACTCTGTGTTTATGGGTTTTAAACTCTATATTGAAATTCAAGGGTGTTACATTAGCAGAAGTCATGAACGTTTGCCTCCTGTGTCATGCAATATGCCTGGGACCGCGTTCACCCTAGCAAAGAGTGTTAATTAGGGAAGGCAGGGCAACAAGGGCTTAGAACTATCTCAGTTCTCACAGTAAAGCCCTATCTGTTATTTTAGAAAGATTTCAAATCGTAAAAGCTTTTTGCAAAAGGTTGTCCAGTGTCTAATAACCCTACAATACTGATGTCAGTGACTACGCAAGCAGGCTTTCTAGTTTACTTTGCACTTCCCCATATACAATGCAAACAGATAGCTAATGACTGGGTAAATACAATGGGAATGTACTTTGTGCACTGTGTGTTCTGAGCTTGAGTGTTTTGGTCTTTATTTTGTTTGCCTATTTTTATATTCTTTCACAAGCACATTTTGTAATGATGGAATATTACAGAGTTCCTAGTACAGTACAGAGGAATAACACAAGGAATATATTGTGCTCACTCTTTTTAAATCTGAAATCCTTGCTGATGCCAATTATTTTTGGCTTTTATTCTTTTTAACTAATATGGTATGAGCAGGGGTTATGTGTTATGATTCTTTAGCGCAAGAGTGTTCATTCAAAGGAAAAAAAAAAAAGAAAAGTATCTGTCAGACTTCAGCATATCCTTTTTCTTTTCCTAAGTTTTTTTTACTTATTTTTTAAATGAAAATTCATGACAAGTGTAAATGTGTGAAAGAAATGACAGTGAGAACTGAGGAAAAAGTCAGTAGATGGAAAGTACTATCAATTGTATCATTAACCCACAAAGATTACATGTAAGGAGTAAGATTTACAAAAACATGAAAGACAGACCTTGAAAGCAAGGTCTTTGAAACGAGGCTGATCTTGGACTTGCTAACACACCTCAGTGTGCCATTCTCTGCCTTTGCTGGAAGTACCTGCTGTTACCTGGTGTGCAGCCCATTGCCCAGCAGTATTCCTGGCTTCTTTTCTGCAGAGATGGTTTCTAGGTGGCTGTACCCAGCTTGAACTGGTGCACAAGGGGCTTGGAGCCTGGGTGCAGGACTTGTTGCACTTCATGAGGGCCTTGTCAGTTATTTCTCTTGCTGCTGAGGTGCCACTGAATAGCTGCTCCGTGTTCCATCTTATCAATCCTTTCCCTCTAGTTTGGTGTCACCTGCAATCTTGCTGATAGTGGGCTCCATCCCATCATCAATACTGTTAATAAACACACTGATGAATGTTGATCCCTGAGGAATACTTCTAGTAATAACCTGCCAACTGGATTTTGCGCTGCTGATCACCACCCTTTGTGCCTGACTGATCCAGCCAGTTTTCCACCCATGCTCATTTTTAAAACCTATGCTTCACCAGATTGGCTAAAGGGAGACTATGAGAGGCTATTGATAGCCTTGTTAAAGTCCTGGCAAAACATATCTGCTGTTCTCCCCTTGTCAATTAAGTGTGACATCTCTTTTTAAAGGCAGTCAGGTTGATCAGGCAAGTTTTGCCCTTGTTAAATTCGTGTTGGCGATTCCCAAACAACTTGTAGTCCTTGGTATTCTTGGACATGGCTTCAAGGATGGCTTGCTCTCTCTTTCTAGAAAGCTGATGTTAGGCTGACTGGTTTACAGTTGCAGAATCAAATGTCTGTAGATCCCTCTTCTTGCCCTGCCTTAAAAATGTGAATTAATTATGTTGCTATGCAGATTATATCCCTGCTGTGTCTGTTCCTGCAGTCATACTGGATTTGAAGAAGAAATCGGCTTTTATAAATCTTTCTCTGGAGAATCCCTCTAAACAAAAAAAATCAACCCTGCATCAGCCACATGATTTAGTTTAAAGGTCATGCTGGGTTTTGTTTATGCAGTACCCAGTGGCCTGAGTAGAATGGATTGGCAGAAGTGCATTGGCTAATCTGTTCTTACATAACCAATTTTCCTAATTAATTTAGAATATTATGGTGGAAAGGAAAACTAATGATAGCATTTCTGAAAAAAAAAACCCACCCTAGTGCCTAGCAGTTATTGTGTCAATATGAAAAGCTGCAATGACCATGTGAGAATGGAATGCTTTTGCTACATATTGCGTTAACCTCTCTCACTGCCCAAATTATGGCTCATCTGAGCTGTCGAGCACAGTCATCATCAAAAAGGTCATTTTGGGTTTTGTTTGAATACTCTCCTGACATACTTGTCTTTAAGGTTCGAGCAGTGACACTTTGAGATGTTTGCAAAATATAAGTTAAATGAATACTTGATTGCTTTTGAGAAAAGGAAGGTGTTTGTTTTGAAAGTCCAGTAGGCTTTGTATCCTGAAGCAATGCATGGCTTCAGCAGCAGATTTCTCTGCAGGTTTTTTGCATTGCTTTCATTTGCAACAGCTGGAATTGGCTTAAATGGACAAATGGAACAATTCTCTGAAGAAAATTTGGAAAAGTTCTCTCCTAGATCCTTGTTTTGTATATTGCTGGCTGATTTAGATAAAACTGAACTTTAGTTTGGAAAGTTTGCAAGCCCGTGATGCGTTTGTGTGGGAATAATTAGCATCAAAAGTGCGGTGTTGCAGCCTGGGTGTTTATCTATTATCTGGGTGTATTTGTACATATTTCTGCTGATCAGTTCCTTCGTGCTGGATGAGCCTTAGCTGCTGTTGACAAACAGCTTTCACTTTGTCTCTTGCTTTTTGGTGTGAAATATTTTCTGTGGCGTTTTAGTGTTTGAATTAATTTTATATTTGGGATTACTGGAAGCTATCTGAATGAAACATAATTGCTTGTTCTTTATGGGGCAATGGAGTAGATGTTTCAAAGAAAGCTTCAGATCTCCACGCTGTCAAGTTATATGACTATGTTACATAATTAAAAAAAAGCATTTATTTTGTTTTCTTACTCTTTTTTTTTACTGTACCTTTCTTTTTTCTTTTTTTTTTTTTTTTTTTGCCTTTTGTCAAATTCAGCTCTATTCATATTTTAGCAGCTCTTTATTATGTTCTTGGAAGGGAAGCAATCATATGGTCTCATTTACAGAAAATATTTTAGAATGATCTAGGGAAAACTTACAATGGTAAACTGATTTGGTTTTAACTCAGGCCATGAAAAAATAATTAGAGAAGTGTTTTTAAGTTGACTTAGAATGTGCCCACCTACAGCAGCAGACTCAGCAAGATCAATTAGCTGCTTGCCAATACTGCCAAGTTTTAGGGGACATACCCTGCATCAAGAACTGCATCATGGATGTATTGAATCACTGTGTAACTGAGCTCCACCGCTCATGCACTTCACCTCCATTCAGCATCAATGTAATCAATAAAAATGTCAACTGTTGAAAATAAATTCTTTAAACTTACAGCTGTACAGAGCCTACTTGCTTAACATACAAATAATAGCATGTGATCTTTATAGTTCAGCTCTGAGATGTGTCAATGCGATTGGTGTATATGCTCATTTTGCATTACTTAAAATAAAATTGTTTGACAATATTCAAAGCAAATGTTGAATTGATAAGATTTGTGAATATTTTACGTTCATGCGCTCCATAGATCTATGCTTGAATGTGAATGTTCTCCAAAGGCAAATGTGCTGCTTCTGTAATTGAATATTAGCAGAGAGTTTAAATTTGTGTTGCAGTCAGTTCCTTAATACAAACTACCATGTCAGAGTTTAATTTGATTAAGGTCATATTTGTCTCATCTAATTTTTTTTGTAGCAGATGAAACAGACTTTTGCAAAGAATAGCTGACCGTTTTCTCAAATAGATGGACATATGCAGAGGGTATTTAATCTTTTGATCTGTCTTATATTTCCTATCTAAAGAACTTTGATGCTCGGTTAGATCAGATGTCTGACTTAAGCTGAAGTTAGGGAGAAGTTCCACCTTTGGACAGGAGAAATGACAGCTGAAGTAAACAGTACAGAACAAACCATCATTCACAAAGGCTGATTTATGAATTCCATGTCTGGTAAGATCTGCATGCTGAAAATCCCTGATTTTTTCCACATTGATTTTGGAAATATTTGCTCAATTTCATTGTTGAAAGGAGGCATGATAATACTAAATGGTTTGTAGTTGACACTTGAACACTCTTAGGTTTGTCAATTTAGAGTCAAACAATCTATAATAAAGGAGGACTATTGCCCTATGTCAAAGGACACTTGTATACTTAGGATACTCTCAATATTTTTAGTAAGTAAAAAAGAATTCATTTAGGACTGAGATTAATATGCTTATCTCTGAAGGCCAGGTGTAGAGGAGATTAGCTTTAAAATGTAGAGGCCATAAAGAATTTTGCACTGAGGGCAATATCTGATAGTAGTATGACATGAACTATAACATGAGGAACCTATTAATAAAAAGCAAATGAGGCAGAAGGAGCAACTACCCTTGAAATACATATACCTTTGCATGTATATAAACCTTTGAATGTTATCTGTGTACCTCTAGATTCCTGTGAAGTAAGGACTCATAAATCTCAGTGAGGGAAAATGGTCTCACTATGATTATTGTGCGAATAGATATTTATGGGAGCAAAACCCAACCACAGTTACTACTTAATCTACCATAGTGTCTTCAACAAAGTTACATCCTGCATGATCCAGCAAGATGCAGTTTCCTAAGTATCTAGAAGCTTTAGTTTTATATGCTTGCAGCTCACTGGTTTGTAGGAGCAACTTGCAATACTGTCTGTGAAAAAGAGGAATTAAAAGCTAAAGCTAAACAACTTTTCTGTAGATGACTGTAAAAACAGCCCCTTACCCTATAGTAGCAAATATTCAGTGTGAAGTTTGTAAGCAAAATCAAACTAAATTTTCAAATCCTATCCTTAAATTATTCTCACAGAAGGGATTGCAAACCCTTTCAAACATGACTCATTTGATGAAAGACAGTTTTTAAATCATTCATGAAAGTTAAGCAGTAGTGATTTACACAATGCGGCTGAGAAATGTGGGGATTAAAAGTTTTTGAAAATGAATTAAATAATGTTTCTCCCAGAAGCTATAATACATGTTGAAATCGATCTGTCAAAATTCTGACTGGTTTAGTGTAATGCTATAGACAAAATGACACTTTACCAAATGAAAGTAAGCAGCCACTGCTTGAAATCTTTAAATATTAGTAAGAAATGCATGAACAATATGAGCTTGGCCGGACTGGTACATTTGCTGGATGGCTTAGTTTCAGATATCCTGAAATAATGACTTAGAAATCTGAATTTCTGTGCAAAGTAATTACTCTAATTCCAATTCTCTCATTAATATTACTGGAAAGAAATAGTTTTGCAGTTGAGAATGGAGTCCAAAAGCAGAACTGAGTTCAGAGGAACTCAGAAGTGTTTGTAAAATTCAGAATACATAAAGAGAAAAGGACGGAATACACAATTGAGATGATAGTCTTGAAAAGGACAGGTGACATTAATTCTGGAGGACAAGCATATGAAACACAACAAAATAAATAAATGTGATTGAAATTATGATATAAAACTGGCTCTGCCCTTGATTTACTAGCTTTGGTAATTGTGTAGACTGAAGGGATTATGTACATAAGTAATTCACAGTTGTATTTAAAAATGGAAGAGGACTATATGAGGAAAATCTATTGCTGAGAAGTATTTTTTCATTTCATTCGGGCTATTACACAAATATTTTGATATGGAGTGTTGTTTCATATGCTTATAACTGTTTAATTATTTTGGCACTTTTCTGGACTTTCAGATTTTTATTTTTTTTTTCTTCTTTGAGAAACACTGTTTCTGGAGAAGATTAAGAATAAATCATACTTGATTAAAATTGTAAAGTCTGTTCCTCATTTTTTTTTGCTCAGGTGCATAAGATTCAGATTGCTAGATTTTGTAAGTGAGCATTATTGAACAGATTGAAGAATGAACTTTTGTATCTGATTTTTGAAAATCGGGGTATATGCACTTAGCAGAGCAAAAATTTTGAGCCAGTTGGAACCGCCAGTGGTTTCAATGGGAAATGGTGAGTGACCCATTACTTAGGTTTCTCCTGCGAGTCTTCACCCTTGAATATTAGGGAGAGGAAATTTCTTCTCAGCTCAGGAGTGCTAAATATAGTAAGAGAGTTAAAAACTAGGGTATTCAGCTGAAAATCATGGGTCTTTTTATGTTTTAAACTGAGTGAGGCCAGAGTTGTTAATCCAAGGTAGACTCACATATTTCATCTAGGCACTGAGTGATGCCATAATATGGTTAAGTACGGGAGCCAGCATCTGACACTGGAGAAGTAGAAAAAGATTTGATCTTCAATGTAAATCAAATGAGTTCAAGACTGTTCTGTTGTGCAGATAAGCATGCTGATAGTCAAGTGTGTTACAGTGCTATAAACTCTTGAACATGTCAATACCACAAAGTATTTTTATATTTTCTTTTTACACTGTAGCATTTTTGGCATGCGGGAATTTTTAGTACTGGTTCTTTGCAGTTCTTTGGCTGGATGGTTTTTAGCTGTTCCTCCACGGCTGTCTTGATTGCAGATGTGCTCTACAGTGACACCTACCAGCACGTATTTGATTCAATGCACTGTATGAAAAATAAAGATATCACTTCACTATGTAAGCAACCATTGTGATGACCAGGGTCATGGTAGTTGCTTACATTGCATATGTAGTTCTGTGTGCTCTTTATGGCTTAAATAACGTAAATTTGGTGTTGATAATTTTTTTATAAAAAAAGGACTTAATTTTTGGTTTAATTATTCCTTGACTGAACAACTGCCTGGGCCAAATTAACTGGGAAGTTTTGTTGCCATAAACTCCCTCTGCAGTTGCAAAGCAAAAGTCTAGGTCATGCATTGCTCCCAGGATTGCCTTGCCCCTGCTGGGGGGGGGGGGGTCTGGCTTCTCCCTCGAGTTTTCAAACTAGCTCAAACCAGATGCTGGCTCTAAAATAGCCAACTGAGGTTAGAAACCGCCTGCTCTAATGGACCAATTTCAGACATTTTGTTGACAAAACAGTTTTAAATTAAATATTTTGCTGTCCAAAATGCATTTTGAAATTCTTTCAGGTAATACTCAGCTGCGGTTGCTGCCATTTCCCTCTGGGTAATACACTAACACAGATTTATTCAGTGGCTTCTGAGTAACAAAAACCGCTTTTAGGTGTCTTAAACGAGCCAGACTGGGGGTGCAGTGCTTGCTTTGCAACTTCAGGCACTAAATTGTGCCACGGAAGGTTGGAGGGTGGTCTCTGAGGTTGGTGGAGGAGGAGGAGTTTGTCCCCTTTGAGAGGTGGGAGATACCCCCTCAGCTGAGGGCTCCACACTGGGGAGCTTTGCCAGTCACCACAGTGGTTCACTGTGTTCTTGAAACGTGTCCTCATCAAGGTGGGAGTTCTGGGTTGGGAAGTCACTTGCCTAGAGAATTTGTAGAAAGTGTGTGCCACTTGAATTCAGAAATGAATGAGGAAGAGAGTGCATAAACTTGATTTTATCAAAGCAATCTTGTGATGAATGGAACATGTTGCCATCACTTTTCTCGGAGGCTTACTTCCAGACCAGCAGTCAAAGCAGACTGATCACTATATTCTTATCAGTTGACTTACAATAAATATAAATCAAAATCAGTTGTCTTAGACACCCATGCTGTCAAAGCTATCTTCCTATATGTCCAGAATACCCATGGAGTTGAATGGGAGTCCTGCCCAAGGACACAAAAGCCAAACCAGAGACTTGTTTTACAAATGAAACATTTCTTGCTTTAAATCCACAGTTTAGTGGGCTGCAACACATTCAATCAGTAAAATTAAGATGGCTTAGTGCATTAGCGTGTTTTGTACTGTTTATTTAAAAAAATAAAAATTAGACCTAAACTTTTGTGTTGTTAGTTGCTCTCATCTCACACTGAGAAGTGAGAGTCTTAAGTAAACATGGAAAGCATGTCACAGCTCATAGGACTGGAGTTGTTAATTTCTATGCAATGTTAACCTTTTTTTGACAATTCTTAGCCAACACTTCTGTTTACATAGTAGGAAGAATTCAGAATTGCAATTAGTGAAAGTAAGAATGAAATAATTTAGTGTATCTTTCTACATAAATATTAGTAATAATTATTACATATATTCCAAAGAAAATGTGTGTTTTTGTTACTGCCTCAGATGGTATATTTCTTTGTGTAGCTTGACACTAAAAGCTAATAAATTACCTCTAGTTCTCTATGTATACAACAAGCGTATTTGCAAGATATCACCATTTCAAATAAGTATTTTTTTAAATTTTTTTAAAAACTGCAGTTTGTGTTAATTGCTTCCATGTGCTCTGGTTTGTATTAGCATTAGAGCTTTAAAATAAAGCTGTCTATTTCATAGTATGAGATTTTACAGTAAATTATGAAACATAAATACAGAACTTAAATAGAGGACTGTAATTTAAAATATATTCTTTCTATACTAAATTGTTCTGTTTATCATTTATCACTTTTTAACAGATTATTTAATTCTAAAGGTCAGTAAATTAACATAGTATTAGCTATTCAGATAAAACCAGATTTTTTTGATTTAAAACTCCCATTGATCAGTACGTTGTAAACCTGAAACCTAAATTTTCCATATGTAAAAATTATGACATTAATTATGGTATTGTATCTGGAACTCCGTATATTTAAGTTTTTTGCATTTTTATGAATTTATTTTTTTAACAGCTAAAGTAAAAATTTCCCTTTCTGCAACTCTTCATAGGTTTTACAGTCAGGAACAGTTTTGAATAATAGAATGGAAACTTCATGGGGCTACATTTGTACTTTTGCCAAATACTGTAATTAATGCAGTGTAAAAAATACATTAGGGTATAATAAAATAATTATAAAAATCCACAAACTGTAAAATGAAGCGCAGTCCTCTTATTTTGAAACAATTTACTGAATGTGAATCATCTGTTAGATGAAGCTGAAACACAATTCTAGTTCCATGTGCTTTATAATCTGATCTCAGCGTATAAAATATTTGGAGCAATATGAACATATGTGTAAATTAATTGTTTTAACATTCAATTTTTATAATATAATTTCCTTGAATCATGAAACCTCAGACCTAAGATGTTCCGTCAGGGAGGCAGAAATACTGGTAACAGTGAAATCCAAAAAGCACACAAGAAACAGCTTTGGGTTTATGAGTCCAAAGACAACTCACGTGGTGTTCCTGAAAAAACTTAAAGGAAAAAAAAAACCCCAAAACAGAACACCAAAATGGCAAAAAAACCCTTTCCTTAAATCCTGCATTATAATGTGAAAGCTCCATGCTTTTGTTGGACAGCTGATACAGATGAATCCTAAAGTATTCTGAGATTGGCTGCTGCTCTGAACACAGACAAACTTATAGTGTTCGGCATTGTCACAAAAAATAAGTTCTCTGCGAGCCCAAGTTTTGGTAATTAAATCCTGGAAGGCCCCTTGGGTGGCTAGCATTGACTGGTGTTATTCAGGAGAAGCAAGCATCCCATTTCATATGTGAAATACTTGAGTAGAAATAGAAAGTATCTGTCTCTTTGCCTAGTTTAAACATAGTTTAAATATTTTTCTTTAAGATGAACTGTAAAAGATGTGCTGACCCTTATAATTGACTGTGTCTGTAAGTCACAGCTAGGTCCAAGGTAATAATGGTAAGGAAAGAAGATGACAGATGAAAATTGCCAAGGACCTGGAGGAGGAATGACCATATAGTTCCACTGTTGTGGTGTCCTACTAGTATTTACTCCCTAAAAACCTATTCTTTCAATCGGGCAGGAAGCTAATTACATGCAGTGCTTTCATCCTTTAGTAAAAAATGATAAAGTTCCTCTATTTTAGCACTGGCTGTGTATTTTTTGGCAAAATACTGTTCTGTTAGAAAGTAATAGCGTCAAATCTTTTTCCAGTTCTACCAGGCCATTTGTCAGGGAGTAGTTCTGTCTTTCTGGGTGGAATTTCTGACTAACTTGATTTTCTCAATAGAAAATTTGAATTTCTTCCCTGGGGTGTTTCTCTAGTTTGTCATCCCTGAGGTGAGCACCATGGCCATTAGGCAGAAGGGTCACACTTGTGCTCCCTTCTTTACTGTTTGGTGGCACTGTGGCTGTTGTGGTGCCACAAGGAGAATGTGCCTTTTTCCAATTGTAACCCTCTCTGTAGCTTAGTTATTAGGGCAGTTCTGTATTCACGTAAGTGCTTAAAAAGTTAGTCTTTCTGTAGTGAACAGAATTATTTATTTGTTGTAGATGAGGTGCAGCTACAGTACTTGGGGATTAGGTTCCAAATTCCAGATTCTTGCTGGCAAGACCACCACCACTGCTCAACCTTGGAACAAAGGTGTCTGTGAGCTACTGTCTGGTGTTAATGCAGCACCATTCACTGGCTTTACCCAGAGCACAAGTCCCTATCAGATTTGGGCTGCAGAGCGTTTAGCTTGTGGGTTCTTGAGCAGGATCAGGTGTGTGACAGGGAGACCATTGCTAAAATGAGAATGGTTCCTTGAGTGCTTTCAGTTGCTGCACAACCTGTAATGCAGGAAACATGCAGGAATCTCAGACATGCTGGGTGCTCTAGAGATGGAGAATCTGTGTAGTATTTCCCGAAGTTCCCCAAGACCTTTTTGAATCCGGGTTTCCAGAATTCAGGACATTTGCTTTTACTCTTGGTCTGTTTTGTTTTTCTGTTTGTACCTGAGGCTTATGTTTCTGGATCAGAAATTAATAGACTTGTCACCTTATGGATTGAAGAAAGCATTTTTGGAACACTCTCATAGTAAAACTGGGTATAGCTTAAACATGTGTTTAGTTTTACATTATCTACTATTACAATACTGGTTTTGAACTCACTGTGGAAGTATGAGGATGAGGTTAACTTTCAGGAGATCCCTCACTCACACTGTTTCTCTGACTCACTGTCCTTCCACTGCAGGGAGGAAAGGAAAAATCCATAAGGGGGTGGCCAGAGTAAATAACCACCCATAGCGGATCTGTATACCAAGTATAAGAACAAAGGAGATTTGAGCTTTTCCCCTACTCAAATAGCTTGCACATTGCTTGCTCATCCCCTCACAGTGCTGCACTCATTTGCTCTCAGTTCTTCTAACTTTATGTATAAAACTTAGCGGTACTATATTTAAATCTTTATGTAGACTAAGAAAACCATGAGTTGTGTTTTTCTGGTTTTTTTTTTTTGTAATGAGAGAAGTATCCCTTACACAGCAAAACATCGTGTACAAAACTGCATTAGTCATGGATTTTGTCCCTGCAGCAGACTAACAAATAAAACATTCAGTATTGTACATCACCAAGTCGATATGTTACTACCAAGGGGAAGTTAAAAACACACCAAAATCTTTGCAAAGGATACGTTGCAGAAAGATGCTTCTTTCACTAGCATAGTGATACAAGACTTCAGTGTCATCTTTGCAGGTACCCTGACAAACATGCCTTGGTACGTCCTGTGCAACTGCTACATCTTGTTATGACTGAATTTCTTTCTCTCTTCTTCTGTGAGCATATGAGTGAACCTTACATTTAGGAATGCTATCTGGCTGAGAATAAGAAATATGGAGTATATAAAGCTAACACTGAACATTCTTGTGTACACTGTAGGTGTCAAGATCAAGTGTGCTGTATGCACATATGTCTGAGTCAGCTGCAACATCTATTGATGTTAATGGAATTAAGGTGATTATATGCTAATAAATATATTGATGGAGCTATGCTGTATTCAGTCGCAAAGAGCAGAAGTGAAAGGAGAAAAAATGTCTCTGAGATAGGAGTTGTAACACCATATAGTGGTAGGTGTTGGGTCAGCAAATTGTTCCTGTTTATTCAGAATGCTTTAGATAAGCAATTTATCTTAAGAATGTATTAAGAATCCTTCAGATGAGCAAGGAACCTGGGAAGTAATACAGAATCACAGAATGTTAGGGATTGGAAGGGACTTTGAGAAAGATCATCTAGACCAACCCCCCTGCTGGAGCAGGATCACCTAGATTAGGTCACACAGGAATGTGTGGCCACGTGGGTTTTAAATGCCTTCAGAGAAGAAGACTTCACAACCCCTCTGGGTAGCCTGTTCGAGTGCTCTGTCACCCTCAAAGTGAAAAAGTTTCTCCTTAGATGGAGGTGGAACCTCCTATGTTCTCACTTGCACCCATTGCCCCTTGTCTTATCGTTGTTCATAACAGAGCAGAGCCTGGCTCCATCCTCCTGACACTTGCCCTTTATGTATTTATAAACATTAATGAGGTCCCCCCTCAATCTCCTCTTCTCCAAGCTAGAGACCCAGCTCCCTCAGCCTTTCCTCATAAGGGAGATGCTCCACTCCCTTAATCATGTTTGTGGCTCTGCAGTGGGCAGAAAGGTCGAAGCAGTTGAAAGCGGTTTCAAAACTGCTTGAAAGGTCAAGCAGTTCCCTGTCCTTCTTGAACTGAGGGGCCCAGAACTGGATGCAATATTCCAGATGCAGCCTCAGCAGGACAGAGCAGAGGGGGAGGCTAACCTCTCTCGACCTACTAACCACATCCCTTCTAATACACCCCAGGATGCCATTGGCCTTCCTGGCCACGACACATTGCTGGCTTATGGTCATCCTGCTGTCCACCAGGACCGCCAGGTCCCTTTCCCCTATGCTGCTTTCCAACAGGTCAGTCCCCAACCTATACTGGTATATGGGGTTGTTCTTTCCCAGATACAAGACTCTACACTTGCCCTTGTTATTTTTCAATAAATTTCTCCCTGCCCAGCGCTCCAACCTGTCCAGGTCTCACTGAATGGCAGCACAGCCTTCCAGTGTGTCAGCCACTCCTCCCAGTTGTGTCGACAGCAAACGTGCTGACAGTGCACTCTGTTCCCTCATCCAGGTCATTGGTGAATTTATTGAATAGTGCTGGTCCCGGTACTGACCCTTGAGGGACTCCACAAGATACAGGCCTCCAAAAGAAGGCAGAAGCAGCAATTCAGTGTTATTCAAAACTGAAATTACATGATCAATGTTGCATTTTCAGGACAATTATAGTAACTTCCCTTCAGAGGAATCCTGCTTGGTTAAATGAAAATTGAGAAATCTAATTTCCTTTGAGGCAAAATCCTCTAATCTTTAGGTATTTAATCATTGTCTGTATTCAAAATACTAAGAAAAGGATTTCTGATATAAATAAGAATGACAGGACTAAGTGACTAAATGTGGATGTTATCATCTCTGCAAAAGTTATAAAGAATCTATTCTTTAATGATAGAAGTTCCTTGATTTAGCTTTGAGTAGGAAGATCTGAACTCCCATTTTCATATGGAGTTTTGAGCTACTGGAGGGAAACATATGTTTCTCAATGCTACATATAACATTATATACATGCTTAGAAGTGTAGTTTCATGAATGTGGATCGGTGTATTCTGTTAGACACCTTTTCTTATCATTTTATATATTTGTGTACTTATATTACTCGTAGAAGGTTAAGAATTGCTGCCTAACTGGATCCTGTCCTTAGGAAATAGTAATTTCCATTACTATCCTCATTTGAGAAGCCAATGGGTAAACTTTAAATATGCTGAAATGAATTTATAAGAGCAACTTCAGAAGTTATCAAATCACCTAATGAATGGCATTTGGTTTTCTTCTATAATGGGTTTGATTACCTGCAGTCCTCACTCATATTTAAAGCTAGATTTTTTTTGTAGCAACTTTGAATTCCAGCAGGTAGTCAAGAAACTTGGAAGATCTGAAGAGCTTCCATGATCTGTGTACCCACAATATATGTTGTCCTGTGTTTTATGTCCCTAAAGATTTTACCCCAGTTAAGGACTGAAAGGAGAAGGAAATGTGGATGGATTTTTAAAGTAACATTAACTTTTTAACTATTATCGAAGGGCAGTCTCTCTAGGTACTAGAGATTTTGTGTTGGTCCAGTTTGGTATTAAATACTTCCACAATAATTCCGTAACTGTGAGCATTTGTCTCATCTCCACAATTATCTATGTAAAGACAGCTACTTCAACAAGGTGGTATGGATTCAAATTCTTCCTCAGGTAGGATTAATCTAAAAATTACATCTCTAATCCATTCACTTCATCTTCAAAAGGTGGCACATTACATTTTAGAACAAATCTCCCCATGGAAAGATTTGAAATTTTTTAGCAGTGACTGAGAATTAAAGATCTTGTTGAATGTCTCCTAAAATAAGTCTCTCTCTTACAAGAGCATAAACGGCATTGGACAGCTGGCCCCTAGTCTGTCAATGCAGATACATGGCAATTGAGATCACCCACCTTAAAGCTGCTCAGCTGTTTTCCAGTGTTAGCAGTCTGTCTGCAAGGTGGATTGCAATTGTCTTGTGAACTGTATTCTAGACCACCATAGCTTTTATATATTTATTTAAGAATAGTATTAAAGTTTTGATATGCTTTTGTTTCTAGAATGAATTTTTTTGAGGTTTTTCAGTGAAGTCAATTCACTCCTAAAAGTGTTTACTTTTTAAATTTTAAACAGCTTATAGTGGTATTTTCCTGTTTTACAGATTTATTAGTCGTCCATTACCATGGTAATATTCTGCAGTTTACTTAAAACCACTCACACCCTCTGAAATGACCCATACCAAAGGAAAATCCCAGAGTAAAGGAAAAAAAGCTTGGCTTTAATACTTTTGTTTCTGTTCTCAGAGAAGCTGACAAACTCAACATGACATGGAACGGCACAGAGAAGAGCATTTAAACACTGGTTAGAGCTGAGAAATTCAGAGACATATTTCATATTCCCATTTTGGGGGGGAGGGGGTTTGTTAGAAAGGTTTGAAAAGTCTTGAAAACACCTGTTTTAAGATGGAAACAGTAATCGTTTGGAAAAGTTATATTGAATAAATAAGAAAACCATCAAAAGATGTTTGGCTATTGGAAACTATTGTACACAATAAGAAAACTGCAAAACAGCAGCTTGAATTTCATCGTGCTTTGGTCACCATGCTACAGCAAACCTCAGTCATTGCTTTGTTTGCTCAGAGGGTCTTCTAGGCTGAAGCTGCTTATTAACCACTAAAAGCTAAGCTTTTCTTCTGTATAATTTGTGGTGAGCACTAAAAGAAGTAGAAATACCTTGAAGAATTATACTCTGTTAAGAAAAAGTTGCTTAAACCTCTATATTTTTGTAGAATGTTCAAAATAATACTGATTTCATGATGGATAGGAAACTATGCAGCCAGCAAACCCATAATTTCTGGAGTATCCCTGAATTCATAGAAGATATAAACCATGAAAATAATGTATTACATGTGGGCTTTATTTCTGTGGCTTTTTTTTTTAAAAAAAAACAACCACAAAGACATTTCAAAGCATCTTTCTCATCTTGATCAAGACAAAGGACAGTGTCGAACACTTAAAGCTGGATCTTCAGTGATATAAAACCATCTGCAGTGTCTGTAGGATTCTTTCTTATAGTCGTTAGCAGAATTGGTTGACTATATTTCTACTGGTTGACACATGAAAAATCCAGATTTAATGTAGTCACCAAATATTGTGAGAAAAGCCACATAACTTCTGTAACAGCTAGACTTTTCCCAACAGTGGTTTTCCATCTTCATAGATCTGAATTCCCTCCTAAAAGCGTAAAGTTCTCATTTTCTTTGATTATTTTATTCTGATAAATATTTTTGTCAGGGTGGTGTTTTCTTAATTTGTTACTGAATTTGCTGGGCTTTTTATGGCAAGGTTCTGTTGTGCCAGATTAACCTAACAGATTAGATCCTGACATTCTCTGCTAACTACAGGGAGGTTGGGCTAGATGATCTTTAAAGGCCCCTTCCAACCCAAACCATTCTAGGATGCTATGATTACAAAATCTTGAAAGTATAAGAACTGCAAGGTATATGATTAGAAAACTGTAGTATGTTGGGCTCTCAAAAATGTTGCTAAGTTTTAAGAGGCTACTAGTAGAATTTCTTAAGACCTGGTTAGATTCTTAGTTATCTAAAATAAAATTTGTAAGTCAAAGTCAATCTGTTGTTAATATAGTAAAAATTAGAATCTTATAATGAACCTGGATGACAGTGAGGGTCTCAGAAGCAGAAAGAGTACAGTCTAATGGGGTAAAGTAGAAAGGTTACATGGCCAGGGACTAATATATTTATTTATTTTTACATAAGCTTATAGCTTATTAGTTGGGCAAAAGAGGAAGAGCTAGTGTATGAGTTACCTTCTGCTCCGTTGTGTACTGCCAACATCATGCATTGGATAAAAAGACATGCATCTGGAGAGGCACTTACAGTAAAAATATTAAGTACTTTGTTGTAGAAGATAGCAGTAGGATCCCGTGTAGAATATTACATCAAAATGTGGTCAACTAATTTTAAGAAAAAGGTACTGAAATCAGACGATGTGAGTGAGGAGCTGCTAAGGTAGTCAGAAGCTGTGGAGAGCCTCCTGGGTGAAAACAGCTAAACAGTGCTTGCTTTCTTCCCACTATCAAAATGAAGGCTGCAGGAATGTAAGTCCTGCTTATAAATGTACTGGGGAAATGAGCACAGGTAGCCAGCAGAAAAGAATTTATTCTGCTAAAGTAATTCTGGGGAAAAATAATATATGGATGAATTTTAAATGAATGGCTTGAAATCAGAAAAAGAGTTTTAAAATCACCAGTCCTACAGAAGGGATAAAAAAACCCCAAAACAAACCAGTAACTGCAGTATCACCACAGTACAGTCAAATGTGATGAACTTCAGGTAGAAACAGTGACCTTCTGCGATGGCAGAGACTGAACTTCAATTCTGAGACCTCATTAAGTCTTGTGTCCTTAACACTTTCTCAGAAGTTTGGGAAAGAAAAACTTCAGCTGGGCATGGTGTGGTGGTCTCATTTATTGAGAGGAAATCAGACACATGGGCTGCTGGGCACGGGAATTTCCCTGACTGGATAACCATTGTTTAAACATGTGTTTTGGTTTTGTGGTTGCACAGCTGGAAGAGCACATCAGTGTTAGTTCACCTAATCCCTGATTTATGCCATCAGTAGTGACTTTATGTGATGGGAAATCTGGTTTGTACAACAGTGGGTTTAGCCACCAGCAAAGGAAATGGACCTAAAGAAAAGATCAGACTTCCACAGAATTCTGCTTTTTGGTTTCTCTATTTATGCTTTCTCTTGTATATCATTTATCACAGTCTCTGTGATTGCAACTGGCTAGTGTTTATGCTGCTGTATAATTACAGTACTGAATACAGGGCAAACCAAGAAGCCTGATGTACTTCAAAAAAATAGGTTACATATTAAAAAATATCAGCTGACAAAGATCTTTAATTCTTAAATGATCCTGCTTTAATATAATAGCTATGAATTTTTGTTTCCAGGGGAAGATTAGGTTTGCTGTTTACTGATTAGTTCCACAGAATCAGACCTTGTAAGCAATAAAATAATCTCCATTTGTACTATAGTTATATTTTATATTTGTGATATTGAATGCCATTTGTTAGTGATCTCCGCTCCTGTAGAAAGCAGCTTGTGTTGATAAATACATGTCAGCAGAAATTTTACTTTTTGAGTAAACTGAGAAGGAACTTCCTAATGTACTGACATGAGGAAAATGTATTGATTTTTACTGTTCAGCAGTGATATATAAGGAAAAGAAAAAACTTCAATTTGAACTGGGTTACAATTTCCTTTTTGCAATATTACCAATAGCTTTAAAAAAAAAAAATTCAAAAAAATTCAGGGCTACTGTATTTTGACTGCTAACTGTGTGTAACTGAAAAGAAGAAAATTTTGCCAGGTTCTTCACTGTAACAAGGCAGCTGTGTAGGTATTTTGCTTTTTACTCTACTTCTTCATTTAAAAATTGCTATTCAGTTGATAATATTGATGGAAGAGATAGATCAAGTTATATAAAACATTTATAGTTTTGCCTATAAAGCAGAAATTAGGGGAGTAAAAATTTAAATTTCATAGTTGATTTAGTGTAAAAATAAAGTTCACATAATTATTTTAAATATGGAATTTATTTAGACAGGTCTGAAACATAGAGCAAGATAAATACTTGGGCTTAATCCAGTGAAAACTTCATTGAGACTCCTAGGATATACAGTTAACCTCTACCATTATGTTTCTCTATTGTATAAAAATGAAAAATTCTGTTATCTGTATTTCTGTTCTTAAACATTGCTGGATGTTTCAAAGGTCCCATGCGTTTGCTTTTATGTGTGCAGTTAACTGACACTTCAAAATCAGGTCAATAATTTTGAATTGTTAATTCTGGGATAAAGGCAAACTAGAATTTCATAGGCTCTGAAATATATTATTTCTGGTCATTATTTTTAGACCAGATTTTAAATATAAGAAATTTAATGCTGTTTAGATAGTTTTATTAAACATTTTAAAATGAAAGTGTTTCATTTGCAGCACATTTGTTGGTCTTCTGTAGCAGAGTTGCATGAATATTTCTTAGCTGAAAAAAATAATAAAGTATTAAGTCAATAAAGTAGTGGTTTTTTAGAGAGTTTTGGTTATTTTTTATTTTGTTGTGAAGGGGGGTCACTTCTTCTGTAAAGTGGAAGGTCAATGGAGTCTGTTGGTGTGAAGAGTAATTTAGGACATGTAGTGAAAAACTATCAAAGCCATGTTAAAAGAGTGTATCTAGGAAAGAAGAGAAGCTAATCATTGTAAGAAAGTTGGCCATAACTTGGTATAAAAATTTAAGTTGTGTATGATAAAATTCTTCTTTTGTGCTTTTTAAGTCAGCCTGTACCCAAAACCTCAGTCTTCAGTATAGTTCATTAAGTGTTTTAAGTATTCTTTTAATAAACCTTTATACTTTCTGTAAAACCTCACTGCATTTCTCTCCATTCAATTTTTTCCATCTTTTCTGTAGAATAAATATTACCTCTCCGTATTTGCCAGTCAGCTCTCCTAACAGTTACTTTTGTCATTGTGAGAGGATAGTTAACATACGAGCTGAAGCTTTGTGCTAGAATTCTTCTATCTGTGGGTTTGAATCATCAAGCAGCTTCCTATGAATTAAATACAGAAGTAAAATGACAGCTTGGTTTAAAGAATAGGCTGTAAAATTCCTTATACATCTGTTTCAAGTAATCTAATATTTCCCCCCTGCTCTGAGTCCATTTTACAAAGGCGGGAAGTTTAAAAAAAGCTGTGGAAAAATACTAGGTAAGCCCCAGCCTTTTCATGGGTGGATATTTCCTTTGTACTTGCCTCTCCCTGGCTGCCTGGCCAAGCTGTGGGTTTGCATTGGAGAAGGGTTTGGTGACAGTCAGTCAGAGAGACAGTGTTGTTCTCACTGTGCTGTCCCAAAATGCAAATGCTTTGGTGTAAAATGGGAAATACGCTGTTTTAAATTATTTAATGACAGCAGTTGAAATTGCATTTCCTTTGCCATTAGTGTGTGTTGAGTGAAGTACTTCCATGAGGATTTTACTGTGCCAGATAGGTAGATTGACAAGGCTGTCTTTGCAAGAATCTCTCAGCTGCCTAAACAGCTGTAAAAACAAAAATGTCACTTATTGGCTATTAAAACTCTTAGCAGCAAATCCTCCTAGTCACTTCAGGCATGTTGAGCTTAACCAGGAGACGTTTTTGCAAAGTACTTATTTAAGTAGTCAGAATGGTAGGTGATAAATGATCTAAAAGTATAAAATCTGATTATATTGGTAGGTTATTTCTAGCTTTGTGATTCAAAGGTGTAGGATGTAATTAGAAGGAGGATGATCTTCACTTCAAAAGCTTAAGAAATGTTTATTATATTGCTCGTTCATGTGAAAAAATGACTTGTGATCTGCAAACGTTTCCACATAAGAAGAATTTTACACAGGCACTTCAGCTCCAGTGATTTAATTTGGATTATTTACCTGTGTTAGTGTACATGTAACAGTTTCAAGGATCATTGACTGAACAGATGAGTTAGTAATGCCAAGTCACTAACTAGAGCAAGTACCTTCAGATAGTCATGGGCCTGGGAAGTCATTCTAACTATCTGTGGGGCCCAGGTATGCTTTTAGGAAAGATGTGGCCAAGGAGGCCAACAGCATCCTGTCTTGTATCGGAAATAATGTGGCCAGCAGGACGACGGGTGTAACCGTGCCCCTCTACTCAGCACTACTGAAACTGCAGTTTGAATACTGTGTTCAGTTTTGGGTCCCTCCCACCAAGAAGAGCATTGGGGTGCTGGAGTGTGTCCAGAGAAGGGCAACAAAGCAGGTGAAGGGTCCAGAGCACAAGTCTTACAAGGAGCGGCTGAGGGAACATGAGTTGTTTAAACTGTAGAAAAGGAGTCTGAGAGGGAGACCTTATTGCTCTCTACAACTACCCAAAAGGAGGTTGTAGTGAGGTGGGGGGCAGTCTGTTCTCCTATGTAACAAGCGATAGAACAAAAGGAAATGGCATCAAGTTGCGTCAGGGGAGGTTTAGTTTGGACATCAGGAAAATTTCTTCACCGAAAGTGTTGTTAAGCAGGCTGCCCAGGGAAGTGGTGGAGTCCCCATCCCTGGAGGTATTTAAAAGACCTGTAGATGTGGCACTGAGAGACATGGTTTAGTGGTGACCTGGAAGTGCTGGGTTTACAGTTGGACTTGATGATCTTGAAGATTTCTTTCAACCAGAATGATTCTGTGATTCAAGTTAATGCTCTTGCCATGAATGTTTGTTGGAGTGGTTGTGGTGTAAACGTGATAGCTTAACAAATCAGTCTTGCATTGTGTTATTAAAGATTGTTCTGTTCTTTTGTGAAGCCAGCTGAAAATCTTCAAACCTGTGTATAAGTGAGATCTTCACTGTATCAGGCAGCCATTGTGAAGGTAGCAGGTGTTGTCTTAATGCAACTAATGAAGCTCAGAAGAGATGTAAAATAAGTAAGAAATAAAGTATTATTGAATCAATATCTTAATATATAAGGGGCTTATGTTATGTAAATGAATAGTGATCAAGCCCTCTATAAAACAGATAAACATGAGACTTGGTGTTTGCTGTCAGCCACAAAATAGTGAGGCTGGAGAAGTTAGTTTCAGTTTTCCCTCTTGGAAACTGCAGAACCTTTAAATTCACTGTGAATGTTTCATAAGCTGTAATGTTATTCTGCCTGCAAGCAGTTCATTGCAGTGTAAGGGAAGTACAAAAGATATGACTTCCCCGAAATAATGCATGTGAATTTTAAAAACGAAATCCAAGTCATAGTGAGGACCCTGTCCTGAATTTCTGGTCAAATTCTCTTTCAGAGTGTTTACAACTCCCAGCGGTACAAATGACAGTGAAGACAATATTATCCTCATTTGTTTTACTTGTCTAATTAGCACATTCCTTTCTGTGAAATGGAAGTAATGAGCTTAACAGAGTAAATGCATTATTTTTTAATATAAAGAAATTGCAAGTGGTCTGGAAAAATATGCAACATAAACATTTTTCAGTGACTTGAATTAAAACGTCCTTTCCGTGTCATTACTTTCATCAGCTAATGATGTGCCAGGAGCAAAACATGCAAATACATATCTGCAGTGAAAGTCAACAGAATTAGAGAAAAATAACCTATGGGATGCTCTAGACACTGATTTTTCAGAAAAGTTTCATTTAATATTCAATGAATTTGTGGATTCTTTGCTCCCACATAACAGAAGAAGAACCCGTATTAGCAGCACTGGTTTTCAAGGCAGCTGCTGGTGCATTGGCACCCCGCAGTCACTGTAGTGACCTAACATCACCTAATAGGGTTGCAGTTATAGCCTGAGCACCAAAAATCCTGTCCTGCCTGAAGACAGTTTTGAAAATACTTTATTTAGTAAATAGGAATATTTGTATTCTTACAAGTCTGGGTTACTTACAATTTTTTTTTTTTCATTTTACATGGCTTTCAATTTAAACTTTTTTTTTTTTTTTCCCCAAGTCCTTGGGAAACGTTGTAGGTGTATTGTACATAGTAAAAATATGTTTTCTAAAAGTGTGTGTGTGTGTTGTACAGAAGGAATTTTATATTAGCTGTCACCATTCTCGCCACCCAATCCGATGTGTTTCTTTTGATGAACATTTGAATTACACATGCTTTCCCTTTGTTTTCTAGTAAAGATATTAGTACAGAGAATTCATATATCAAACTTTTTTTTTTACTTGAAATTAGTATCATCATGCAACATCACATAAATAATTTTAAAAAAGTTTAAGTATCAAAGTATTTAAATATTAAAATAGGATTAAGTATCGCTCTTAAAATGTTACATTATGTTGTATATGTCTGGATTCTAAAAGTGCTGTAGTCAGAAATATATTCATTGCTAAAAGATTCAGTGCTGGTGATTAAACACAGCTGAAGTAAATTCTTATTTTAGTGTGATGGATTTAAGGGATGTGAATTATTTGGAAATCATTTTTGCATTTTACGGTACAATACGTTTATATAGTAAATTTGACTTCATGTATAAATATTGTTTTATGTGATTCAGTTCTGTAAAGACAATATTTATCACTAATTGCTTTTTAATGGTAACCAGCCAATGAATTACACAGAACAGACATTTTCCCCCACTGAGTATTTCTTCATTTTTTTTAATTGCTGATATATTTTGTAAGTAAAAATATTACCTCTTTGGCAATCATAAGATAAATATTTTTACTAGTGAATTACTTCTCTGTGTTTGACAAAATGTTAATTATGTAAATTCAAAGAATTGGTAACATAAAATTAATCATAACAAGCTGTTCTAAGTTGTAAAAGGGTTGTTTTAAAGTGATCTCAAAAAGGAGAAAAACCTTTGATACAAGTTAGGCTTTTGCAACATATAACTGCAGAGTTCTCTGAGGAAAAAATGTATCACTGTTGTTACTATCTTAAGACAAAAATGGCTAAGCTGTTGGAAAAAAATGTTCCCTCTAAAAAAGGATATATATCTCAGCTTGAAAATATCTCATGAGTGTATAATACTTATGTTGCTCATAGAAATGACTATTCATAAGAATGTAATATATATATGTTGTCAGAGCAAATGATGTTTAAAACTTGTACCATTGGGTGCTTGCATCTGTCAAGGAAAGTACTGTACTGCAGTTGAGACATATGGAAACTGCAGATGCTTGACTTTTCTGTTATTGAAAGTAAACTATTCAAATCAAATCTTTTCTTTTTAAAGCAGAAACCAAAGAAAAAGACCTTTAATCTGTATTTAGTGTCAGCTTTCTTGCATGAAATCCACCTTTTAATAAATGAGGCTTGATTGATTACCTCTTCAGAAAGCTTTTTTTGAAAATTTTGATCTAAGCTTTGACTTTAAAAAGTAGTTTTTCTTGGAAATGAGACTGGTCATTATTAGCCTATAGTAAGACTAATCTCATTCTTATAATAGTAGGATAATTTACAGTTAAAAATCTATATGGGAAAGTAACAGACATTACAAATTTAACAGTTATCTACAAAGTGATATGGAATAAGTTTTCTTAACTGTTTGAACCTCACACTTTAATTTATGACAACAGCATAAATAAATCAGAACAAAAAGTGAAACTCAAATGTGATAAGAGTTTTCTCTCTGAAAAGTTCTTCTAATATATATATGTGGATTTTTACATTTCAGATGTGATGGCAAAATTCAGAATTGTAATTCACAAAAATCACTGTTTAATTAAACCTTTTCAACTAGTCACTGAGTTCCTGCATCTAAATTTTCTAGTTATTGTCAGCAGAAAAATAAGCAGTCTTGCATGAAAAATGTTCCTACAGTTTGTCTTGTATAATGGACCTTAACCTCATGCTTAGTCTTCTTTTTATTTTAATAGGTATAATACCAAAGGAAATACTAAAATTTCTATCAAACTCAGCCTATTTATAGTAATCTTTAAAATTCACTTTTGTTTGTCATCCCACAGAAAGTAAATGCCTGTACTGAAAAAAAAGTGTGTTGAGTTGTAAAATCAGTGTTCTCATATAGCAACTCAGTAGTCATATGATATTCTTGTAGCTCACAATTTTTTTTAGTATCTTTAGTGTTGCAAAATAAGAGTAGTATGGGGAGAGACCCCTGGACATAAAATGTTGCAGAAACAATTCATTTGTAAAGGAAAATTTTCTCACCATAGGGAGTATTCTACGGAGTAGTAGAAATTAAAAATAAAATATTTCCTTTTTACTGATTTTAATCCATGTCAGTCAGAGGGGAAAAAAGAAATAGATCCAAAAGATGTGGAAGTAAAGAAAGTAAGACTAAAATAGGATAATTAAGGGGGAAAAGTATCAGTTCAGAATTGTCTTGATAACTATATGTTAAGTAGTCTCATTTACAGGTACTTACCAAAGTTTTGCATGTGGAGGTTTGTTTAGTATAAATACAGAATGACAGAGGTTCCCGTCAGAGGAAGGAAGCTCTGGAGCAATAAACTCCTTAACTATATTCTTACTGGCCAGATGCCTAAAAGCACTTCCCCTAAACTGTGGACCAGATTGCTTTATTCTTCTGTACATTGCTGAAGGATGAGTAATCTTTTCTTTCAGCTTTGCCTATTAATGGATTTGTTTTCTTATTTTATCATTTTGTATAGTTGTATATCTTCATAAATGCCTGCAATTCTCAGTGGTATGTCTTTTTAAGAGTTTCACATTCGGAACTCTTAATTTAGTGATGAGTACCTGAATCTGGGATAAGAGTAAAATATACACTGAAATAAAGCTAAAATAAACTGGGATAAGGTTTTCCATATTAGCATACTAGAATATTGTAATGTGGGGAAACAGAGGGAGTGTTCCCAGTACTACAGGATGCATTTAAAACATGATCATGCAGCATCTAGAAAGTCCTTGATTTTAGCATCTATTCTAAAAATCAAGGCATAAGATTGTTTAGAAGTGGTGTGTGTGATACGTTTGACTGATTTGATTAATTTCAAGAACAGGTTTTTTTAATGGAACCTGTGCTCTGAAGTTATTTTGAAAAGTCTTCCTAAATGTGTATTAGACATCAAAAGTTGTAATGATTAGACCAGTTGAAATGCCTTTATAGAATATAGTAATGTATTTTCAAGGAGGCTTTGAGTGAAATTCAGGCAAATGAAGGTAATTAGCTAAGGTCATATTGAATAAGTGAGGCCAGAATTTGACCTTTGCAGTTAGGAAGCAGGAAAAACAATGATTTAATGTTTTGTCTCAATTTTTTTTATATTTAGGCATTTCTTTTTCTAACAACATGATAATTTTTACTTGAGTTGAATTTTGGAAGTTAGTGCATATTCTGCTAAATAAGTATGACTTTTTCATAATGATTTTCAAAACTGAATTTAAAGCATTTTACACTGAATCAGAAATCCCATGCCTACTACTTTACTTCCAAAACCATTTAATTTTTACTTTTTTTTTTCCCAAGGTCTTTCCTTGAACGATGTCAGGTTGTTTAAACAGTTTCTCTGAAACATGCAGGGACTTACTGAAGGCTCTAAACTTGCATTCCCCTGTTGTGCAAGAGCATTTTGGGGCAGTATCAGCCCTTTTATGCCCAAGTAGTATGGATTAAATCCACTTAATTTAAAATTTCAATCTTCTGTCACTCTTCTAAATACTCTGGTAGGAGTGTTCTGATAGACTTGTACAGTGGATGTCTACCAATCAGTGTTAAAAAGAGCTGGATGTTGTGTATTTAATATTCTCAGTAGTGTTTCTCTACAATGTAGCTGCACAGGTGCAAAAAATCTGGCACAGCAATATGTGCATCAGATGTGTCAATATGATGTTCAGGATGAGGTGGACTCTTGTTTCTTCCCCAGTCTAACTTTTAGTAGCAGGTGTGAACAAGAATCCATGTAAGATAGCTGTTTGATGGGCTGATCACTTGAGTAAAGTGCTCTTCAAGCTCAAAAAGAAAATGATCTAGAAATACGTCCATACATTATATATTTTTTTTTATATTAGGATATAAAGCTTGCTAACACTGTGATTTTTCTGAGTGTAATGCCATCTAATGAAGAATGTAATCTCATTTTGTCAGATTACAGTTGTTAAGTTAATGCTGTCAAGCAGGCAGTTTCATATTCTATAGCTTTGTAAAAAAGTTTGGTTTGATTTGGATGTGAAAGACACAACTGAATATATTGTCTCGTAATTAGAACTGATTCCAGAGAAAATTCAAAACCTCATGAATTAATAAATTTTGTTAGTTGTCTTTTAAACAAAACTGGCTCCAAATTTAATTATAGATCATTATAAGCAAAGACCTCAGTCCTCCAAAAGACTTGCTGCGTACCTAGATGTATCCAAAGCACAACTAGTAAAATAGTGGTAAATTCTATCATGTAAGGTGGTTACCTTACATGTTTGTGAAGGAAAAAAAAACCCAAAAGGCTTTTTTTCTCTCTAAATCATCTTAAGATACTTCCTTAAGCTTGTTGTCTATGACTGCTTATGTGTAAAATGTGTGGATTTTTGGCTAATTTTTTTGAGGACCAAATACTTAGCATATGGCAGGAGTATCTGTGAGATTCTGTGAGTGTATCTAGGTATCTTACTGTGAGCATGATGAAAGTCATAAAACCAGCTTTATTATGTTTTGAATGAGAACTGTGATGCCAAGGTTAAGTGTTTGTGAAGCTCTTGTCAAGATGAACACTCTTGTCTCTTTACAATACTTCTACATTGTACAGTACAAGTGAATTTTCTTGATTGTTTTCAAATACCTTATTCTAATGATAGCTTTATACTCTACCTTCTGGATTATGATTTATATCCACTCTATTAAAAATAAATACATCTTAAAAGCTTTTATTCTTAGCAATTTGCTTTTATCAGTATCCTTGCAAATATTATCAATATATCTGTAAATTAAATAATGTCAACTGAATCATTTTCATTTTGCTAGGCCTGTAGTATTTCTGTTGTTACTGTGGTCATTGACACTGAGAGACTTCAGTAAGCTCCATAACCCAACACATCACCTGACCCAAATCTGCATCTATAACAATGAACGCTTCAATAATTCTCTGCATAATAACATGTACATGTGTGTAAGATTTACCTATGACTTTACATATGGCTGGTAAGGTAAAAAAATACATTGTAAGATGATCTTACAATGGGGAGGCGGACTAGGTGATCTCTGGAGGTCCCAACCCAAACCGTTCCATGATTCTGTGATGGTACTCTAAAAAGTGCAAGCTGTTTATTCACTGTATTGTTAGAGAAATTTATCAGTTTGCTAGGAAAATTACTTTTTCCATGATAAACTATAACAATGTGAAATTCTGTGCGTGACACTATTGCAGTCAGAGCCACTTAGGTGTGAGTCTTTGTGTGCGTTGACTTCAGTCAGATAATGTGTAAGTAGTTTCCCTCGTGGATTTGACTGGCAGCTTGGGTCTGTTTTTAATGCCTCTGAAGTATTTTACTCAGACAGTGTAATAACTTAGTTAAAAATCTGCAAGCACACACCCTTACCTCCAGAAAAATAACAGCAAGAGAGTTATGTTTGTACACACAGAGAGGAGCTCAAACTTAGGAGTTCTTGCATCTTTATTGGTCTGCCATTTCTTGGTTGGTATCTGACAATACAGCACTGCACATCCCAGCTTCACTCTCTGACTTCCCCACTGAGGCAAGGGAATCCACATGACTCTGGAAGCTGTACAAATTTCAAAGCAATAGGAGTATGCTCATACTGAAAGCAATTGCTGAGTTTTAAAACCACAGAAAGGGTGCTTGTAACAGCTGTTTTAGGTTCTCCCTGAGGGAAATAAAAATAAAAAAAAAGTGGAATTTTGGAAAGTCTCAGGACTTAATTTTTATTCTGAATTGAGTGTAACAGCAATAGCACTAATAAATGTGCATGCTTGCAACTATATGGCTTGGGTTTATCAGTGGAGATTTATATTTACAGCCAAGGCTGGGGCCTTATTCGGGGGAGTATAGCAACCTACCTGTCAGTCACAGCTGACATTTCTCTGCTGCTTGGGCTGCTGAAGATAGAATAATGTCTAGATTGGAAAAGACCTGTACAATCATCTAGTCCAATCATCAGCCTAACACTACCAAGTCTACCCCTTAGCCATATCCCTAAGCACCCCATCTAATCAGCTCTTAAACACCTCCAGGGATGGGGACTCCACCACTGCCCTGGGATGATGTAGTGCTGCTCTCTTCATGGATGCCCAATGCATGGGGAATATTGCGGTAAATACTTTCAGCGAAACCAATGAGCTTTCTCTCCAAGCTTTCTTTGGGATGAGCTGTTACCACAGAGGTGGTTATGATGTAAACCAAAGGTCTCTCCTAGGTAATGGTCAGGTACTCTGAAACAGAAATGTAGGGCTGGAATGCTGTGGGTCTAGAATAAATGTGTACGTTTTGATGTAATGCAGTTTCACAGGCTGTCTGGCAGTCAGTTTTGGGATGGTCTGAAAGCTACTGCTTTGTCTTCCTGGGCAGTCACAACATGGACTGGTTAGTATCAAAAATATCCCCAGCATTTTGTACTAATGTGAATCTTTCATTTTGCAAAGAAAAGCAAAGGAATGCCTGGAAATGGAGCTCTAAAACTCTTTATATTGTTTGCATATATTTTTGCCTCAGACCTATTCAGACTCTGAAGTTTTCTAGGTGAATTAGTTCACTATTAAATGTAATAACACTGTATTGAATCACACAGCCTCTTGGACCCTTTGCTTCCATATATCTTTCAGAAATATGCCATTTCGCAGTGCACCAAAGTGGTAGCCAGAGCAAAAGTTATAATCTCAGTGGGTTATGAGTACTGCCAAATACCATGATGTATAGAAAGCATGACAAGTTAAGAGTTAGGCTGTCATAGACTGCAAGACAACGTGCATTCAGAACAGTTCATCAGTCTGAGAAAATACTTAGCCTTTTGCAGCAGAAAAGCATAGCTCTTTCTCTGTTTTCCTTGTGGGCCTGGTGGAAAAGTTCTGGTAGATAATCCTTCATCTTCCAGTTTGCCGAGCCAAGTACACAGGAAGTTGGCCAGTATGTCTCAGTTGATGCAGTTCATAAAGGAGAGGCCAGGAGGAGACATATTTTGTCTCTTCATTTGTCTCCTCTGGAAAGCAAATATGTATGTTAAAGATATGGGGAGAAAGGGAGATGATAATTAGAATCAAAACCAGCTTGATCTGGCAAAGTGATTTCTGTGACTACTTGCAGATTTTCATGGTCTTTGCGATCACTCTGGTATTTGAGAGTGTGAAGATTGAAACCCCACTATTTATTTGGTTATTAAAGCTGGTAACATTACACGTATTTCCACAGGTTGCTTTCAGATTAATATGGTGTATTTGTAGTATTTTGTGCCCTCCTAGATCAAGCAGTGAAACTATCAGAGTCATTGCCAAATCTGATCTTCAAATAGAACAGAAGTGGCAGAGTTTTGTGTAGAGCATGGATTTGACTCAGGGGTTGAGATATGCAAATCTACTTGAGTTCAAATTCTTAATTTCCATAACTGCTTAAAGCTTATCAGACAGAGTCTTAATAATCTAAGTATTCAAAGAAGTTTGAATGTGATGTTCATGTACACAACAAATAATGCACACTTTTAGATGATGTAATTTTTCTATATGTTTAAAAGTGGCACAGGAAAGAAACTCTTATTCCTTTGTTCCTAAAATATTTTTTTCTTGGCAGCACTTGTCTGAATGTATAGCAGATGTACTAAATATAACCTGTCTATAATTTAATGCAGCGCACATGTAGAAAATGAAAATAACATTAATACAAGTTGTTATTTTAATATGGACCTTTGGGCAAAGGAAGTACTCTTCTGGTCTGGACTACTTATGCTGTGATATAAATAGAAGGTTTGAGTTTCCAGGACTGTCAATCTGGCAAAGCTCATTCCACCTCAATTTGTGATGCAAGACTCCTGAAAATAGTAGCCTCACTAACATCTATTCTGTGTTTCTGTTAATAGGAGGAATGCTTTTTGAATTTAGAAGCTCCTATTTCAAGAGTATGTGGCTATGACACTCCTTTCCCTCACATCTTTGAGCCTTTCTACATCCCAGACAAATGGAAATGCTATGATGCTCTTCGGAAAATGATTAACTACTGAGCTGTGATACAGGTGAGAAATATGTCTTATACTGACAGTTTGCCTGTAAGGATTCTGGCAGAGTGATTGCAAGGTTTGGGGCTAAAGTACTAAAATTTTATTTATTATTTATAACAAGAATTGCTTCTTATGGCTTTGGGCCTTCAGTCTTAAAGGCGTGTGAATATTTTTAAGTAGTGCCATTGAAGTCAGTATTTAAAATTAATTACCTTACCTAATCAATCTGAAAATTAAATGTCTCGTATCTTGAGAAGTGAAAAGGACATAAAGTGAAAGATGAAAGGAATAGTAATGCACAGGATGTATTTTCACCTATATTAGAAGACTGACAGTTATTTCATGGGCAAACCGTAGTGTTAAATTATTAAATTTTTCACTCTTCAGGGTGACGTGTAATCCTGTGAGGTACTAATAAGGCCCCATTTACACCAAATATATATTGTAAACATACACAGAGCATTGAAATTACGTGAAGTATCTGTAGTATCTTAACAGTTCTGTTCAAATACAAGTATAAGGATTATATTTAATATTTATTCTAAAAATATTTTTTCTTTGCGATCTTTATGTAGTTTGGTCATGCTTGAAGATTTCTGTTTGCAGAGCTCTTCAGGCACCAAGTCTGTAAAGTAATATCTTTTTCTATTACATGGCTGTTAATTATAGGCTCTACTGTCTTTTGTCTTTGTTTCATTGTAATATAATGCTAAGTAGCATCAGACTGTGCAGTGGTCAACTGGGACTTAGTATTGTGTGTTGCTGTGGGAGAAACTTCAGGTGTTTAATGACCAAAATCGAGTAGTTAGGAAATGTGTCAATGCATTGTATTTCCTACTTCCTTTAATTAAGTGAATCAAGTAGCCTGGTTTTTGGGGTTGACTCTTGATGAGACTCTGAACTAAAAAGAGGAAAGCCAGAAGCCTGTTTTCCTTTGGAACAAGGAGATCCTGTAACAGGCAGTCAGGGGGTTTTAGCTGTTGACACAGAAGGTGGAACGGTGAAGGTGGGCCCTCTATTAGGGGCGCATTCTTATGTCCATTTTACCTACACGTTAAACTGTGAGTTAAGTTTAGGGCCAGGGGTAGGAGGTTGTCAATATTTTAGTGTTAATCTCGTTTGTATGCTTGCTTACTTTCAGGATGACTTTTTTCATTTAACTCTCTTCATTTCCCTCGATAGCTGGTAGTGGAGTGTCTGTATGTGAAACAGGAATGCTACCAGTGAGGCACTGTCTCCGAAAAATGATGTAGTACTGCTTAAAATATTTCTCCAGTCATCTGCTATTGACTTACCAGAGCATTTCCTTAGGATTAAAGCTGAAGAATGTTGTGATCTTTTTTGCAGACTACGTCGTAAATGCTCTCTTTTTCTTGACAGTTGTCCTTATCTTTTTTCTTACTTGAAATAAACTTGTTAAAGACTGACTTTCTTTGTTTGACACCTCTGTAATGAAGTCGGTGAAGATGTCCTAAAGAGAATGGATTGTATCTGCTCTTTGAGGAGAGTTACTGGGCCATGCTAGGTAGTCTCTGGTCTATTCCTTTCCAAAGAAACTAAAGGACCAAATATTTGTAACTCTGTGTAAGGAAGGGGAGACAAACCGAGGACATTTAGTGTTTCAGAGACTTAGTTTATCCCCTGTTCCTCCATAGGATGATAAAGTGAGGGAGGTATGAGGAGAAAAAAATGGGTTTTGAGATTGCATTGAATTTGCACACAATCCGGTTTCCACACTAGGAGTCCACACTTAAACTTTTTGTGAAGGTACTATCAACTAAAATGTGGAAAAGTCAACTGCATTCATCTTTATGTTTTTTCTGTGGGCTGGACCACACACAAATTATCAGAGGTTATTGGCCAGCTGAAAACATGGTTTTAAGCATATCAAGGAGCAAGTTTATTGGGGGCTGCCTGGAAAACCGTGTGAAGATGCAGAAAACTCTGCTTTCTGGTTTGCCTAAGAAAACACCCAGATGGTGGGGCCCATAACACATGTCTTTTGGTTGGTGTGACTAGATGTTACTGTTCTAGAATGAGATACAGAAAGGTTTTTCTAAGAGAACCTTTTTTTGCCGTGTTCTAAGGCACATTTCAGGGGAGTATTCCTTTATTTTTGTCTGTGCCATAGTAGGTCCTTGCTCTTGCATACTTGACACAGCAGTTGTAGTAGTTCTCCATCCTGCCATCTGCTCCACAAAGTTTCCATATATGATAGTGTGCTTATGTTTCTGAGAAATATATTGATTTTTATTTTCTTCCTTTTGTACTCGGTGTTAGATTTATTAGTGATGTGTCTTGCCATTGGACCAGACTGATTAGGTTAACGTGTACCAAATCACCTCACATGTAGGGAGACAGGGATATCTTTTCTCAGAAATGGTGTTATAGTTTGTATGGATTTGAGCACAGTCATAGCTTTCTAGGTGTTAGAAAATTTGGGGCCTTTTTTGTCCTGCTGCTGAAGAGGCAGAGGAGGTAGCAATTCCCCATGGTGAAATGGAATGTAGGGGTGGGTTGGCTTTTGTGTTACTGACGTGGCCAAGCTGGCTAAGTTGTTGCTTGACTTATGTTTCAAGTAATTTCTGTTAGATACAACCTGGTGGCATGGCTGTCTACCATCTCTTTTTTTATCCCTCTTAATCAACAGTGTAGTAGAAATTGCTTAATCTGTTGCTCTCAGGCAAGCTGAGGAGCAAAAAAACAAGTGGTAATTGTCAAATATATCAATTGTATATTGTCCTTTCTAACATGGCCTGAAATCTCTGTAGTTTGAGTGAGAAGCTACCTGAAAGTTCATTTCATGAAGTCTGCAGTGTTATGATATCCTCCCCTTGTTACTGAGTAACAACAAGTTGTTTAATGTTTCGTGGTCTACCACTGTTTGAAAGTCCTCTTCAGAACTGGAAACAGGTTCTATATTAAAACATGGGGATGCTAACTCCAGTTCTTACCAATTACAGTACACTTTTCTTTAAGTTACTGGTGTGTCAAAACCTTTCTGTCCTTATTCATACAAGTATTTCCCACTTAACAAAGAATAACTCTTCATTTTTTTTTTAAAACAACCAACCAAAACTCTCCCTGAAATACATCTGTCTATGCATACAAATGTACCTCATGCTCATAAAGGCTTCTCTCAGGCACTTGAATTAGCTTAACTACTTTGTCTGAGGCTAATGCAGGGTCACAAGATGACAGTCATTTCTAAACTTAGCCTTTTTATCTTAATGTACATTTGGTTTTATTCAGCCTGTATTGACAGTGTCTCACACATGCAGAGTTGCTTATCTTGAGATTGACAGTACAGATGGTTTTCCTGCTCAAAGACAGGGTTTGACAATGCATACTGTATATACCTCACTGCTGAGAATAGGCAAGAACAAAATCTCTTGTCTTTCAGCAGCTTCTTAGTTATTCAATTTATAGCTCTGTTAACTATAAGAGAAATAGCTTCCAGGTAGGCAGCTGTGTTCCAGATAACTCTTTGTAATTGGAAAAAAGATAAAGTGAAAAGAAGCAAGTGAGATTAGGATGGATATACAATTACTGGATAGATGGAATGGTGTCTGGCTGTTTATTGGGTGGGGGTGGGTGGGGGTGGGGAGATTAAAAAAAAAGATAAAAGAAGAAGCAGAAGATAACAGCCATAAATTTTATAAAATACATTCATGTGATACAGAAATATATTGAAGAATGGCTGTAGAAATGGCAAATAACCAAGTGCTTTTCTGTTACCTTTTGCAGCTTTTTCTATCACATTTACATGTTCTTATTTCTTGTAAAATTCTGAATTTTAAAGCTATCCCTGCCAGGTGACAGTTTACCTTGTGAGGGGGTGTGTGTGTGTGGGGGGGGGGGTGTGTGTGTGTGTGTATAGATACAATACAAAGTTTGTTGTGGAACTATTTTATGGGAAATTTAATGTTGGTGCTTTAAGGTTAGGCAGTGTTAAGGGATGATGGGTAGCTCATGGATTTTGGAAGGGGTAATGAATATTAGAAGTCTATACTTGCATGCAAACTTTGCTTAGAATTCATGCAAGATCAGGAGTAATGAAATTATCTTTAAAAAACCCCTATAAATAGGAAAGACATTGACTGTAAGGTTGTTTGTTTGTTTTTTTACAAGACCCATCTTCACTCTAACAGTAGATTGACCATGTACCTAGTAGAGCTTTAAAGAAACAGTGCATAACACTTTGCTTAATATGCTAGAGTGGGATGGAAGACACTTCATCATAAAGCTTTTTCTTTATGGTGGTAATTAGTGTTGTCTAGATACTAAATATCAGTTGCAATATTTTGTAATTTCTGCATATCTACATTGGCAGATTAAAAAAATTAATGTATTTATTTGGTTATGGTTCACACACCTTGAAGTTGAGAAGACATTATAAATTTAAAAGTAAGATTACCATGGAAGGCACTGTGTGTTTAAGTTGTGTATATTACTTTCAGCCTTAAGATTTGTAATTATTTTGTCATCTTCTTCTACAGAGATGAGAAGAACAAGGAAATACAGAAGCTGCCTTCAAAACTCTTGACACTTTACTCAGATCTTTTGTGTTTAGAATTCACATAGCACACTGTTTTCTCTGAACTCAACTTCCTTACTATTCATCTTGTCTATTCTTCAGAAAGTTCAAACCTTCCTTAATTATGAAATCAGTGATAGGCAGTTGATTGCTATAATAGCTAGTTTCAGATGTATTTAAAGATATTCCAGATGTCATATGAATATAACACATTGCCATACTTCACTAAGTTGCATCTCTACATTTCATTGTGTAAATATTAGAAGCTGGATTTTATTCAATAAAACATATTATACACGTTGTCTCTTAGTTTTGTTATTGTTTTATGGAAACCCAAAGAAGTTATTTGAATGTGACTGTATTTTCAACAAAAAGTGTCAATCTTAGACAGCGAGACCAGCTTTTGCACCTGGTCTGGCAGAGACTTTCTTTAACCAGTCTCATTAGCTGTCTTTCAGTTGAGTGGTTTATTGTAAAATAGTCCCAAATACTGATTTTTCTTTCTGGAAGAGAAATGAAAACTCAATTTTTCTTGAGGAGGGAGGGAAGAATTTTTTTTTTCTTGTTGTTATAGGTGAGAGACTCCATGGGTACATCTTTGCTGCAGTATCTCTGTTTCATTATTTTTCCTCTAGATATGGAATGTGTCTGCTGCTAAGCAGTTGTGCAAAGTGTGCCAATTTGTTGAGAGGAGGTAACAATACCCTCACATCTTCATGCCAGTGGTGGGAGAAGAGGCAGCGCACATACCATTCTGTTGGTGAGGACACAGACATACAAAATTAGCAAAAAGACTTTAAAATTAAACATGAATGTTTATTTTTCCTGTGCTACTATAAAGGGCACTCAAGTCCTTAAGTGCAAAAATGGAATCCAGCCTTTCAGACCGAGAGCTGCTGGATGTTTGCTTAATTTTTAGTAATGCCCTTCTTTTCCATATGACAAGCCAAGGACAGAGCAAAGATGTGAAAATTATCCTCTCTTGTCCTGCACTTCAGGACTGCTCGAAGGGCAGCAGATCTTCCAGCACAGTAGTCTCAAAGCTTATTACAGAATTCCTTTGGTACCAGCTCTGCTCATTTTTCCATCACCTAAACTGAGTGTGAATTCAGCAGTTCCTAGTCTTTTTGATTGCTTTGCTTTCTGTACAAATCAGTCTCATGCTGCATTGCTGCTTATGATATGTGGGAAGGAGGGGAGGGGTTGGGGAGGTGTATGCCAGTAGCCAGATAACCACATTTCCATTATTATTCAGGGAGATCTTTCAGGAAGAAAGAAGAATACCTTTGGACACAAACCTGCTCAAGGCAGTCCTCAAGGTGATAGCTGAAACACACCAGCTAGGAAGCCTGGGAGGGTAACTTTGCTCTGAGTGTCAGTGGGTATTCTACCCCATGCCACTCCATCTCCCATTCTGATGGTCTGGGAGGTTGTTAGTCAAGCAAATCTGCTGAAATCCAAGGGAAATGTGGCCTTTGGGACAACATCCTTGATTAGGGGTACCACAGAGCATGCACCCACATCTGTCAGTGGTGTGCTTCTCAAGGCTGCTAGGCAACTCACATCTTACTCTCCCAAAGGTTAGGAGCAGTCCTTGCAGTGTGACTTGTTGTAATGTGGGGCAATGCTTGAACTCCAGTAGAATTCAATTCAAAAAGCTATGTTCAAAGGACTTGTACAGATGGGAGGTGCTAAATGATAACCTTTTCAGGTTCTATGACTGTATTGTGTAAGATTCTGCATTCACAGTCATACTTTTCCTGCAGAATCCCACAACTGATGATGAAGCTATTTGTTAATGTTTCTAATCAAACTGACATTATTAATCAAGTCTGCTCTCTGTAAGTCTTCTGTAAATGCCATGTATATAATTTTTTTATTGTTTTAAATAGATGCATTATGTATTTTATATTTTTTTGTGCCGGACGGAAACTATGTTGGTTTTATGAAGAAAAATGGGTTTAAAAGTTATTTCTCTCTTTGTAGAGAATCAATAGATATTTTAATAACTGTCTTCTAAAAATGTACCGTTACTATATTTCAAAGCACATAAAATAGATTCAATTATAGCACTGACATAGTAGAATGTGCTTTGGTAATTAATAGCCTTAATACTATATTCTTTGTATTTGCAATTTTCAGAGATGAAAGCAGTTTGTAATTTAGTGCAGAGCTTAAGTTCAAGTTGCGTGTATGGAAATACAAAATGATATATTTCTTAATAAACAGATTTGCTCTTAATGTGAACTGCTGCAGTCTGGTTGAGGGGCAGGTTTTGTATTTTCAATGAGTGGTGATGTGTCATTTTTTAATAGTATAAAAAAATGTTCCATTTTCCTCCAGTTTGGATAATAGAATATTTTTCCCTGGCAAAGATAATTGATGTTCTAAAATAGGTGCTGCTCCCCAAATCCTGCCTAGATGGCAGTATCCACTCACATAACCTGTGCTCAAGGATGGCAATTATTTAAAGTGTGTGTTATGGAAAAATGAGATTCAGTTCTAAATTGGACAGGAAGGTGTATGATCTTACATACAAATAACTCTTTCTCATTAAATTCCTTAATAATAAAATCCAAAGACAAGTCATATTTTCTGGGTTTTAACCACTTAGGTCTCTTAATTAGATTAATTAGATTATGCAAAAAAGTATGGAGGAATATTCTCAGATTTAACCCAGGCAGTGATTGTTTCACTCTAAGTAATTCCTTCAAAAGCAAAAAGTCGTGTCAGTACTTCTTGCTGATAGTCCAGAAGATTCGTAATCTTTCTAGTCATGCTCATTTAACACTAATTGCTGGAAATACTAATGGTACATAGTTTAATGCTGGATTCTGAGATTGGAATTCAAGACAGACATACACAGCCTTCATTGGATTGCAGATTTATTGACTGCAGATGAAAAACTTGTATACTTTTCTTCTGCCATCTAGCTCAGTTAAGACTGTAGTGCCATAACAACCTCATCGTAGTAAACAGTGCGCCAATTAATAAAAATTGGATTAAAATCACAAGAGGCGTTCTCCCTCATGGAAGGGCATGTGTTTATAAGAGGATTAGCCAGTAGTACATTCTCACTGCAGTAGCCAGGAGCCTTGACACAATCACCACCTTCCACTCCTACAGTCTGATAATAATTCTGAGCTCATGAATCTCTGCAGACAGCTCTCTTGCTCCCATAGCTAAAAAATGGTGTTCCCGGTGCACTGGTATGTTGCAGAAGCTCTGGTTTAGCCACATAACTTCAGAGGCAGCAACTGAAAGGAATCCATTCAGCAAGCTGGCAGAGATTGTTATCACAGCAGCTCACGGAGTTCAGTGAGCATTGTACGTTTATAACAAAATAAGCTGACACAGTCTGTAAGCTTTGCCAGATTTCAGGAGACCCAAAATAAGGATGCGATTCTTTTTGTAGCTCTTTTGCTGCTTAGCCTCTCTGCAAGATACGTGTTTGTTAGATATGAGAGATGCACATTTGACTTCAGCATAAACAAGATTTTTAGAACTCAATTTGGTTGCTTATGCTTTGGCATCAAGTACTATTTGAGACACCCTGGGGTATCCTGCATGGTCTCCATGTCTCCAGCTGCTGTTTCCATAGGTCCTCTGTGATATCTGCCAACCCGGTGTGTATCTTGGGTGCCTTAGGGCATCTCAAATGGCACAAGTTGCCTTCATTCAGGCATCTAAATGGAGCCCTTTGTCTTCTGGGGCTCAGGTAGCTGGTGTCTGACTGATTTTTCTGTGAGTTTGCATAAAATGCTAGCACTGAGATTGGTGCATGCCTCAATTTGCAAAATAAATTGCTCAAATCACCAGTAAGTACATAAAGTGGGATACACGACATGTTCTGCATGTGAAAGAAAGGATTGTCTCCTGGGTGATGGGCTGATGCTGAACTGGGCAGGCAGTTAGTTGCTTGAGGCAAATAATTTAAAGCAAAATCCCAGCTTCATAAATGTCCACTGGCTGGAGTTTGTTGCTGTAACTCACAAGGTTTCTGATGAATATCTGAAGAAAACATGAGCAGGACCTAGTTCAAATTCACCAAAGCCATGAGCAACAGTGGTGAGTTACTGAGAGATGAGGGAGCTGCAGTGCCCTTGCTTCCTGCAGAACCAGTGTGTCGCATTCAGCTCAGGATTAAGCCACCTAAATCTGTGTCGAGATATAGGTGTGTATGGCTGAGCAGAGCAGCTGAGCGAGCTAGTAAGTGCCTTTAGGATAATCTGACTCATTCTGTAGGCTGAACTGACTCTACTGACTGCCTCCTTTAAATTGTCTATGCATAGTGCCATATGAGATGTTGTAAGGTATCCTGCCTGGCCTTTGGCTTCTAGTCTAGAAGGGTTCAGATCTCCAGGCAGTCCTCAGTCATACCTGCTAGCTTGGATATATCTTTCATGCCCTAAGCCATCTTGGGCATCATTGCTAGATGCTTGCATGCTGACAGGATCTAATTCTCTGGTGGCTGTGGCTGTCATAGGACCACAGCCCAAATGTGAATGTTAAATGCTTAACTTCAGATGAAAATGCTCATTCCATGCTTTTGACAGAAGGGAAAGCAGAGAAGCAGCATACAAAGTGTTAGGTGAATGCTGGGGCCACATACCAGCTGGTGCAAGAAGGTGGGAGAAGATGGTCTGCCCCTCAGCCCAACTGCTGCAGTCAGCAATGGCCCAACCCATACTTAACATCATGGTAGTTGTCTGCAGCCCTATAACAGAATGAACTAAGCCTCCTGATTAAAAATACTGCTTAATTTGATCATTAGCCTATTTAATTTTTCTAGTGCTGAATCAACTGATCAACTCCAACTTTGTGTTTATGTTACTTGCTTTGAAATTTTTTTATGGTCTGGTTACATTTTTTAATCCTTTTTTTGTCTGTCTTGAAGAAAAAAAAAATAAACCATGATTTTACTACAATGGTAAAGAGTACAAACTAAGAGTACAAACTAGTGTCTGTTCTTGCTCATGTAGGTCTGTGGATAACTGTTCTACAACTGACAGTAATGTGCCACCAGTGCTTGAGAAGGGCTCCCTGTTTATTCCTGTGTCTAATTAATTACTTTTATATGATAATTAAATCATTCCTGTTTACTTGCACTCCATTTGCTTGCAGCTGAGTACTTGCTGAAAACAGAAATTGTCTGAATTTATGACCCCTGTGGTTGCAGTCTTCTTGCAGTGTTTGCGAGCTCTACTGTGCCTGAGCCACTGCTAGTTCCAGCTTTGTGCGGTCTCGGGCAGTTTGGAGGTAAGTGACCCGAGCTGCAGGCAGATGGTTTCTTTCCAGTCCTTCCACCACAGCCCTTGCTGGCAACCCCCTTAGCCTGAGCGATGAAGCAGTGCAGACAAGCACATTTGTTCCCCCTCAGGACAGAGTCTCTCTGCTTCCCACTATGAATTTGGGCTGATCGTGCCTGACCTGGACTTGTCCTTCCTTTCCCAGGGGGAAACCTTGAGGACGAGGGAGATGGTGGAGGTGCAGGGCTTCTTTGGCAGCTGACAGGGGACTCTAGAGGGAGAGCAGTCTCCACTGCCATCTGCACCCATGCACCCGCAGGTCCGTGAGAGCCCCCTGCATACAGACATGATTTACTTGGCTTCCCAGGGCTCTGGCATTAGTCTCATAGGTAGTAAAACTGATATGTTCCCTTCCCCTCAACTGCCAGTTTGGCTGTACTGAGGACCTCGAGACAGGTCCTGCCAAGGGTCTGACTAGTGGAGGACACCACGGGTGTGTGAAGCAACTCCAGGATCCTGAGTACCTTTGGTTTGGCCAGGTGTGAGGGCAAAAGCACTCACGTGAACCCTGCCTCTGCCCAGGCTGTGGCAGCAGGGCTGCATGGGCGCTGCATGGGCACTGCAGGGACTGTGACCTTCAATGGGTTGCAGAAGCAACCTGTGTGAGGGCAGGCAATGGCGGGACAGGCAATGGCAGCGCTGGCAGCAGCCAGTATGCAGATCCAGCAGTGCATCCCTGCAGCAGCTGAGTCAGAGCAGTTTGGTACCTGACAGGCAGGAAATAATCTATGACGGGAGACAAATGAAGGAGGCATCTCACCCCTGTGAGGTGGGAGACAGGGTCTGGCTGGCCTGGAACAGCACATCCAGGTGGTAGATTTTAGTGGCACTCACACAGAGGAGACATTAGAGACAGATTTAGTGGCAACTTGGAACCTGACAGGCACTGCATGACCTCAAGACTGATTGCATTTGTAGTGCAGCACTTCAGCTTTCCACATGGTCAGGTAGCTCAGCTGTCTGACACTCTTCATTTGCTAATCCAGGGTTTTACAGGAAGGGGACACCATAGATTATGTTTAAAATTTTGGGCTGGTTTGTACAGAGGACCCATGGCTGCAACATAGTGCTGCAGGCTTTCCTCTACCACCCAGCCTGGTGCAGGGCGGTGCCTAAAGTCAAAGCAGAAGACACTTGAGAGGTATGTGTCACATATTAGAGTGGTTTGGGGTAATTATTTACCCCATTATAAAAAGGAAGATCATGTCTGCTGTGATGGTAAAACTCTAATGCCTACTGGCTTGACCTCAGGGATTTTCAAAGATGACTCTCAAGAGACCAGTGAGGCAGTGAAGGAACAAAGTGCAGCCTTGTTCAGGTGCAGCTCCAATGGCTTCATGACATCTTGTGGTGTGACCCACGGGTCCTGTGTTTTATTCACAAAGCAGAATTTCCCACTGGTCCTGTGTTTTATTCACAAAGCAGAATTTAACTTGGAAAGGAAAGTGTGTGCAGGTTCTCACTGAAATGTCAATACATGGAGAACAAAAAGGACTAAGGACGACTAGGTTATAGTAACCACAGCTGTTATTCTTTTCCAAAGATTTCTTCTTGTCACCACCCCACCCTTCTCTTCAGTTAATTTTTTCCCCTCCCTTTTTGCCAACATTCTAGCTGCTTTTTCAACTACAACACTTTTAAACTTTTGAAGTGACTTTTCCCTCACTTTTTTGTAATAGGACCAAAGTATAGGTTGTTGAGCTATTCATCATTTGGTATTTGTTACACTTGAACTAGAGGTGCCTGAAGCAAAGGCAAGTTGTTGCTGAACTGCTTTGCAGAGCACACATGATCTGAAGCCTTCTGCCTTGGTCCTTTCTTTCCTGGCTTTGCCCATGCCACAACCAACTCAAGGCTTCCTGAGGTGTGGGGAGACTTTGCTGCTCCCAGAGGGGGGCCAGGGCTGAGCTGGGGGAGGTGGTGGAGTGGGTACCACAGTGACAACTGCTGCTGGGCGATGAGAGTGAGAGGGCAAAGAGGTGTGAGGTGGGCACTAGCATTTCCTAGCAGGGTCATCTCCCTGTCCACTCTCAATCAGTCTCCTCAGCGTCTCCAGGCTTCTCCTCTGCTGCCAGTCCCAGCCCCAGCTCCTCAGGAGAGGGAGCCAGCCTGGCTCTCACGGACTGTGCATCTATTACCTACCTGCAGTGCCCTGCCTGATGCCACCCCATCCCACCCCTTGTCATGTGGTCTTGTTCCTCCTCCCCCAGGTGGAGGCAGTTTTGGTGACCTACAGCTATTGATTGCTCAAGGCAATCAGGAGGCTGAAACACCCACTCAGGCTGCCTGCGATAGGAGGGTTGTCATATGCACAGTGTGAGCCTTTGGGAGATAACACGTTATCTAATTAGTTTTCAGTGAAGAACCTATGATTCATCTTGTGTTACAAGCAGTGAAATCAGTGAGAGTTTTGCTGTTGGCTTCACTAACCAAGCTCTTAGCTACCATAGTGCTGCAAGTTAAGTGAAGCCCGGTGCAAATTTGTCTGGGTTTCTGCCGTTGCCCCATCAGCTCACTCTCCTCAGGCTAATGCTACCTCTTCTCTTGCAAAGCCATTTTGTGGCAGTGCAGGAACTGCCCGAATTCACCCTGCTGTTTTGTGGGGGAAGATGTCCAAATTATTGATGTGGTTAAAACTATCTCAATGGAGCATAGCTGCAAAAACAAACTGGTATCTGTGTGTCTCTGTATCTACACACGCTCACTGAAATGCATGAGGCTGCTCTTGAATGAATCTGGCTTCCTGAGGCTGAAGTTCAAAGTATTCTTCCCAATTAGTTTGATTAATTTTATTTTTAAGGACAAACAATCCTTGGATTTCAGCCATATCTTTCTGCTGCGTTGGTAACATCTATCCACATCCATAGATGAAACCTTATCATCCTTCACTCAGGTATGAAATCTGGGGTAATTTTCTAAGTGGGTTCTTTGGATTTATTTGCTTATTTTTCAACCAGAGGGAATAGTTACATTCAAGTGGGCTTTGTTCTTTTATTAGTTATTTATTAAGTTCTTTAATCCTTTCATTAACTCTGATGCTATGCTGAGCGCTCCGCCAGGCAAGCCTCGCTGCAATCCCTTGCAATGAGGTGAGTTATGGCTGAAAACACTTCCTGTGCACTGCCAGGAAACTTAGACACCTGATGCTCCTGTCTGAGAAATAAAGCCAGGACTGTATTGTCCTCTGTCCTGTACACTTGGAAAACATCAGTGCTTGCTGTCCTGTCACCAGGCCCCGGCCGTGCCAGTGGAGATGACGACAGGGCTTGTGCAGGACTGGCACACCTCAGAATGTCCTTCTGCCTTGAAGAGGATGCTGAGGGCTGTGCATTGGCAGGAGCACTGGGTCACAAATATTCCCATGTGTGCTGGCATGTGAATAAGTGGTTCAGGTCTGGACCACCACCACCAGCTAAATGTTGTGTTTACCAAGGCTGAACAAAATTTCAGCTGATCTGCTGACGTGCTGTGCATTCTCACTGGCACTTGGCTGTAGGCTCACTCCCTGCATGGTTCCTGCGCACTGAGACTGTTGGGCAGGAAGATCTCAAGCTCTCATTTGTGCATAAACCCTCTTTTCTTTCCAGAGCTGTGAACTGTGTGGGTGGCAACTGTTTCGGCTTCACCAGCCTGTCGTTTTCTCTGCCCACAGTGGAAACGATTAGGTGTCCCTCTGCCCTGAGATGGAGGTTCCTCGCTTTGTAATTTGCCAGCCCCACCATGATGGGAGAGGGCCAAGCCCGACCGCGCAGCACAGGGCTCCTGAAGCAGCATCCCAAACCGGTGCTCAACCCCAGAGGCTGTGCAGCCAAAGGGTGAGCTCAGCTGGGCCAGTCTGGAGCTATATATACACTTCTGATTGCTTTGATAAAAACAATATCAGCAACAGAGTTTGGTGGGGTTGACCCCATCCAACTGGTGTAGAAGTGCATGAATTTTAGGCTGGTGGAGCAATGACTACTGGCTGCATGTGCACGTGTTGTATATACACTTTGGTGAAGAGCATACTCAAGATACTTGAGTATCTTGGAGAAAAAAACAACCAAAACAACAAAACACAGCTCATACATTTTTAAGAGGCTCTATATAGTACGGTACTCTAGCTGTGTCTCATTATCTGAAATGAGATGTTCAGAAACATCTCAGTCAAGAAACAAGAAAGTGACAAAATGTGGTGAAGACCATAAATCATGAACTACAAAGCAAGCTCACATCTTGCAACAAAAGCTGCTTTATTCAGGCAAGGAAGTGCACTTAGGCGTATCTTTAAATAGCATGCATCAGAAAAACTCTCAAATTCTATATAATTTGACATAATTAACTGTAGGTACTTCATCCTACTACAATTTACTGCCTTGCCCCTTGTGTCTACAATGTTGATATTCATCATAGATTCAAGCAGTTTATTTCAGTGAAAGCTAACCCACACTTGCAGAGCCCAGATTATAATTATCCTACTCCAAAGTGCCAGTCACGGTTCCCTCTGTTGCCCGTCTGAGTGCTGTCAGAGCCAACCCCATCCAGAGAGGCGTTCACAGCGCAGCAGATGTAGGCACATGTAGGCAGATCCCTGAGCAAGCTGCTGCCTGCCCGCTGCCCATGTCTTCCTTCTGGACTCATGTTTTCAAGACTTCTCTGCTGCTTTCCACTTTGTTTTGCACCTCTTGTCCACAGCACAACTGCAGCTCTGCCTTTTGACTGCTGAGGTCTGGGGGTGTCACACTTCTATGTGAAAAAAAATTGTGTCAGGCTGTATAAACAGGAGGAGAAAGTCCTGGAAGCTTTTTGTCCTGGCTGTTATCTTCAAACCAGGGAGAGCCCAGTGATGACAGATGAATCATGGGGCTGCATGTCCGGCTTCTCTTGGTCTGGAGAACTGTCAGGGTTTGGTGCAGAACCTCACAGGACTAGCATGTTAAACATGGAAATAAAGTGGCCATGGGCATGCCACAGTGGCACAAGGCCCCCAGTTCCAGCATGCACCCAGGAAGAGCTTCAGGTCTATGTCAGAGTGCAAATCTCCCTGGAGAAGGTGGTGGGGTGCTCAAGGGTACGGAGGGCTGTGACCGAGGCACTATAAGGTCACTTAGAACATTGCTGTTACAGGAGAAGCATATTTTGGGAGGGGTGACATGGACGTGCCGGTGTCTACAGCAGCTTTTGTTTGTGTGGCTGATGGGCAGGGGCTGGCACTGAGCAGGCAAGCAATGCTGAACTGCACTGCCAAGAGCAGGCAGCAGCCCTGCTCTGCCACGGGGCTGGGAACACAAGGCCATTGTCCAGCCCAAACTGTGGTTCCTGGCTTACTTGCTGCTACTGGTGCAATGCCACCAGAAGTGTTGTGGTACATGCAATGAGCAGGAGGAGATCCTCACCTACCCCCACAGCCAGTGGTCCTTTGCAGGGGGAGGCACAGGTTCACCAGGAAACAGCTGAAGAGCTTCTCCCTTGGTGTTGTTGGCGTGATCACCTTAGAAACTACCTCATGATTTGCATTTTTAGTTCAAGCTTACTGTGGTATTTTCAGTAAACACTGTATACTGATAAATGTCTGTATATATACTCAGCCTGCAATATGCTGTCACAGTGAGGATATTTTTTTCTGGGATGGAGTCTGCACATATTACCAACAGTCAGTTTAATTCCTTTGTTTCCCCTTTCCTTGCTTATTATGTCATTGAAGGGAAAAAAAGGATCAAGAGTCTTCTTCAGTGATTTATGTGGAGAACATCAGAAAATCTGACCAGCACTGAACTAAGTTAATTCTTTGATGTGAACTTCACATGCAAATCTGTGTTTAAAAAAATGAAGGTGATTTAAGTTCTGCTATATCAGCCTGAACACCCTCAACCATCATTTTCACCATCATGTTTTGTGTAGCTTTTTTTTTATTATTTTGTAAATGCTTTTTGTTCTCTTCTTTTACTTGTGTGAAAAAATGCACCTGAGAGAAAAATGCCAAGTTTCTGTCAATGTGCCAAATGCCAGAGATTTGCCCATGTAAATACATTGGAAGACAGGGATTACTCTTTGGTTTGTTTGCTGGGACCTGGTTCTAGGTCCAGAGACTTAAGGCAGGGCTTGTAGCAATGGTAGCTAAACGTACTTTCATGCAGACATCAGGTTTCCAAATTGACACAGTTTCTTTAACAGAAAACCCCGTTTAAACAAAGCCCTTGATTTATTTTTTTCCTCACCACTGTCTCTGAGACTTGACTGCCCTCAGCTTGCAGCATAGGTGCAGCTAAAGACGATGAAAAACATGCAAGAAAGTATGCTGGGAGTTAGCTTGTGTCTTTAGCCATTCCCTAAAGCAAGGCTGGCCAGGCATTCAGGGAGGGATTACCTATCCATACATTTTTATTTTTATATCCTACAGCGAGTACTATTAAAACTGAGAGGGGCCTGCTCAGAATGACACGTCAGGAATCACCTCTTGCACACTAGGTGAAAGCAGTGCCCCAAGCCAGGCCAAAGGGGTTTGCAGCGTGTCGACTCTGGAAGCAGTGGTGGGGATGGGATGGAATCCAGTGGGGATGCTCAACCCTCTCTCGGCCTTGAGGGAACCTGAGCCTCCTCCTGCCCCAGCTGTGGCTCCCAGCACAGGAGGGGTCCCAGTGTGAAAATCAGAGCCAGTTCCTTCTTTTCCGTGTCCTCAAGGGGAAGTAATGAGCTGGCACCTGAACCCAATCCTACTGGCATCTTCAGGGCTTTGGAGGGAGAAATAACTCACATCAAGACTTTTGTAAATTTTCCAGTTTGAAACTAGTACATAGGTCAGTGTTTTCACAGCAAAATTCAGCTACCAGGATTAAAGTTGCGAGTGCACTACTGAGCTTCCAAAATAATACTCATAATTAAAAACCCCAGATTTTTCCTATCGCATGAATATGCCAAAAGATACAGGAAATCCGTGGAAAGATAAATGAATTTTTTGTTTTGGCAGATCCCATGAGATTAATACATTTGTTGAAAAGCCCTTTTGCAAGCAGTATTTATGCCAAGCATTCCCTTCTGAAGCTCACAAAATATCTGAAATTATTAAAAAAAATCCAAGTTTAGTACCTGTATGGCTTCCAGTTATAATAAAGTCAGTCATGGGGCAGATACGATTGAACTGATCTGTTGTAGCATTTTGGGGTTGTTTACATATCTGAAGTTTTCTAATTCAGATCCCTGTGCCAGAAACATGTAGCAACCTTTTCACGCTGAAATTTTTTCAAAGTATTATTTTTCACTGTGTTCTCCCACAATCCCATTTTGCATTTTGATACAAACTGAGAAAGGCAAAACAAATGAAAGGTAAAACTGGTGCTCTGGAGGTGTTCCTCACCACAGAAGCTTTCTGATGTAAGATGTCCTGTACAAAGCATACTAGGTTTTGCTCTTGAGACCAGCCTTGGGCAAAATCATGTTCATGTAAACGTGGTACAAGTTAAGAAGAAAGCAACAGTTGGTCCCACGGGTCTGTCTTCTGCAGTGGAGAGCACTGTAGCTTGGCCAGGCCAGAGGCACATATGCTAACTATGGCGATAGTAACTGGGAATGTCTTGGTTACAGACTTAGTTCCAGTGACATCTCCACCCAGCAAGACAAGCTTGGCTCTATAGGAAGAGACTGCTGATGAGGGTAGATAGGAAGGCTTCAGAGAGAAGAGTTTGTGTAATGGAGCAAACAGAGATTCTGGCAGAGACTCCCAAAAATGTGCTGGAGAACCAGGGCCAACCACAAGCCATACCACCCTGGCAATGGTCTCCTCATAGTTGTGGTGGTTCAGAGAGAGCCCAGGGAAGGTTATAGGAAGATGTCAAAAGAAACAGGAAAACAAAACTGCAACTGTATGCCAATGGTGAACGTGGTATAAAACCCCATCCCAAAACCAGCAGGTTGGTTTAAAGCAATGATAGAAATTGGGCAAGGGTGATGGCAATCGCCTCTTCTTTTTTGAGCTAAGGGAAGTCTCAGGCAGCAGTGCTGAGGTGGTGTGAGCTGATGGCAGGAGCCCTGGATGTGTGGGTGAGAAGCTGCCTTGCGACACTTACTCCTGGCACACAGGCAAAGATGCCAAGCAGCATCCGGTACAGGAATGAGGCCTGGATAAATCTTGTTTGGTTTTCACTCAAGGAGAACTGCAGATGCAGCTAAACAAGAGGCTGCAAAGGTCAGTGGTGCTGGAATTTAGTTTCCTTGGTGAGCCTGTACTGCTACAGCAACAACAGAAAGGCCAAAGGAAAGGGCAAGGAGAAAAGCTGGTGAAAACCCTTCAACAGGTAAAACATTGAAGCAGCAAATAACCAACACTGCACTTTCTGGTGGAAATAAATATGGATGGTAAGAGTTAAAACTGTTTGCTTTGTCTCGTACTGTTGACAGAGAATAAGAGTTGAGCGAACACCCTGGGTTACGGGTCTGGAAATGTCTGGGAGAGCTGGAGCACAGCCAGTAAGCTGTGGTAGAAAAGGTGGTTTGATCAGGCACATATTGAAGTGGAAGGCTGGCAGGCCCTGCGGCCAACATGAAGCCAGAAAATGTTTGGGAAGAGAGGCCATGAATGACCAAAACCATTGTGTTAACAAAACATTAACAAAGACCTAGATGAGCCAAGGAAGTTGTGAAGAAGTAGATGAAAGGACCAATGACTGCTGTTTTGGAGAAGTCATCTGCTGCATTTATGAGTCAGAGACCAAAATGAGATAGGAACAAGAACTGGGCAGTCAGAATTACAGCCTGCTGGGTCTGGGGATGAACGACTAATTTATTTTGCGTGCACTGTGTTGCTGAATCCCTCCATGTTTAATAACAAAATAGGGATTTTTACACCCAAAGAAATGAGTAATGCTTGTGAACCTAATTCATAACATTTGTATCACTGCTTCTGTGAATCTGGTGGCCAGAATTTATGGTGTACGTGGGAATCTCAGGCTGTCCCTTTGCTTTCATTTCATCTATTTACTACGTTTACACTGGAAGCAGTGATGAGCACTGCAAAACGAGGTTGCTTTTGCTGGATCTCACTGCATTGTGACTTCAGCTACTTTCCTTTCCTGTGAAGCCACTGACTCCTGCATACTGAGGTGCAGAGTGTTCTGTCCCAGGGCAATAGCTGGAGAGGAGACAGCTGTCATACACTCATGGCCAGATGTGTGTGCATGACCGCATCTGTATCTGCAACAGAATGGGATGCAGCAAGTTATGAACTGCGGTTTTTATGATGTGCTGGGCTTGCTTGGAGCCTGGCTGAGGATAAGGCATTTCTGTCACGTTTCTGAGAGTTTGGGGAAAGATTTCTGAGGGTCTTTTACAAGATGTTGCTGAAGGCCAGATGACACAGTAGTTTAAGTATGTGACACTGACTGTTTCTCAGCCACTAATAGCCTCAGGGTGCGTGACAGATGAGGACGCCAGCATGACTGATGGATCTGGTGTTTTGCATCGCTCCTGATGCTCATTGACTTAAAGCGGAAGGTGCTAGTGTTTTCCTCCTGTTTGTGTAGATAGTGGCATATCACATCTGGTGCTTGTCATTTCTAGTAACAGCAAAACCCATGGTAAGTCTAAGGTATACAGAGGAAGACCAGTGGATGAAGAAAGAGTAACAGTGATCTACCTGGGCTTAGCTCTAGTTGACAAATTCAGATTTCCCTAGCAAGCAGAACAGAAAGGCTTGTTAGAACATGTTTTAACCTACAGGAAGAGGTCAGATCTGTTTTTATCCTGAATGAAACTTTGACACAGTCAGGCACGAGATGTTTCTGGCTACTGAAGTCCCAGAAATAAAAAGCACATGGTTTCTTTACAGGTCATTTCAAATACTTCATCTGAACAGAAGTTTGGCTTTTCCCTAGAAAAGACAGTTTCCTTTTCAATTGTCATTCCAAAGCAATGCTAGAAATGTGGTCAAGAAATGCTGACATAAAACTTGGACAGACTTCAAAATAAATTCTAAATGTGTCTTCTGCATAATCATCTCTGCTTAGACCTAGACCTTCTTTTCCCGAAACGCTGATGGCAGTTTGGAGACCACAATACATCTCTTCACAAGTGCAGTAAGCTCCCAGCCCACAACTTCCCAGAGTATGTCCAGTCACTGGCTTGGGCAAATCCCAGCAAAAATGCCTGTAGCTCACCAAAGAACTCCAGTTTGGTTACATTTCCATAATTATGGAAGAGACATGGGATATGCCTCTCTTGAAGCACGCTTGTTTTTCTCCATATGAGAGATACTTGTTCCCTTGTTCAGATCAAAGACACTTCTCAGTGTTAGAAGTTTCTTACATTAAGAACTAAGCCAAACAATTACAGTGCACTTGCTTGATACGCTTATCAGACCTTACCTCAGAATGTTCATTACTTTTCACTTTGTGCTCTCTCTGCTGTGTTTATTTTTTGTATGTTTTCTTGTAACTTCAGAAACACAGGAAGACTGGCACCAGGCATTGCAGCAGCTTTGGTATTCCTGTTGTAATACAGCCCTTTTCTTAGTTTGTTTTTTTTTTTTTAAAGTTTCACTAAATGCTTGGATACATATTCCAGAAGGTTATGACAGGTATTTAAAACTTGATTATGGACTCCTATAGAGAAATATATTAAAGAAAAAGGAGACTAAGTACCCGGCCAGGTGTGTGCAGCAGGCAATGGGGAGGTCCAGGGAGCCGTTTCTCATCTTATTTGGGCATATTCCTTGTCTCTGTGCCCTAGAAATTGCACTGAGTGTCAGACCATATGCACCTCAAAAGCACAAGAGTGTCCTTTGCTATTTGCTAATTAGTCAGAAAGCTCTGATAACACTGGTTAAGAGAAATAAAACAAAACAAGTGGGGCTGGCTGTCTAGGTTGTCTTGTCTCCTCCAGTGGAACCTGTCCAAAATATACAGATGCTGGCTTCATCTGGCGCAGTGAATCATCAAGGCTGAGCATATATTCCCTTCCAGTACTTTCCTTACTAAATGAGGACAGGGGAGAGGGGATGGAGTCCCACTGAGCAACAAAGTCACCCTCGTGTCCCTGAGCCTTCAGAAAATCTTTTGTGCCTTTCTGAAAGGAAGGACACCCATGAGCACAAGCCTCAGACTTGATGGAGTCAGGTTTGAACGTTTTGACTATTTTGGACTCCTGGTGATAGTTATGACTGCCAAAAGACAGGGGGTGGCTTTCCTTCTTTTCCCTTCCGGAGATGCCCACAGATGCTTTTCACAAAAGTTCTCTGTGAGTAAAGCCCTAAAATTTAAGTATGAGGTAGATGCTGATCACAGGACTGCTAAATGTACAAGAAGAAGCAAGGTGTGAGGCAGGCCAGAACCCTCGTGCTTCTCGAGCAGTCACAGCACCTGAGCCAAACTGCAGGAGAGCTACCAGCTGCAGACAAAATGTGGGCTAAAAAGATCTAGTCAGTTTTTAGGATGGGACAGACAACATCTCCCCAGTAGAGATGTGAAGCATTAGCACTGCTGTGCAAGGCTTTAAGTATGATTTTGTTTAGAAAATTGTTTCCAGCTCTGATCAGCTGTGTTTTCATAAAAGATAAACTGGAACAGATGTGGTGAAAGGCTCTAAGGGTGATCAAGGCAGTGGGAACTCTATCTTCCACGTGGAGTCTTGGAGTTACTTGTTTGGCTTAATGATATGAAGAAAGCAGGACCTTCATGGAAAAATAATGGTGTGAAATCATAGAGAGAAAAAAAAAAAAAAAAAAGGTTATTATTGCCATTTAGGTTAAATGGCAATACTGATAGTAGAAAAGAAATGGTAATGAAGGCAATTAGGTCAAAAAAAAAAAGAAACTGTCCTGTCACCCAAGGGATGACATCTAGAAGGATCTTTCTAACAAAACAGAGCACTGAGAAGTTGAGATGGCTTCTGAAGCACCTCACTATGTGCCCAGAAAGGTTTATGTGGCACTGGGGAAAACCCTTCACATCACTCAGATGTCCTTGGACCCACCTGGTGTCATGATGTGCCTCCAGCCTCCCCATGTCCTGAAGTCCCTGTGGGGAATTGGAAGGACAGTTGCTTGTCCCTATACACCCCTGAGTCTCCTCGTATACTGTAAAAGCACCTGGCCTCAGGCAGTACGTGCTGCCAGATCCATGATAAATTTCATAATGCTGGGCAACATGATTCCTGGAGTCTTTTTGTGGCTCTAGCCTTTGGTCTCTGTACTGCTGTTCTCCACTTGCTATAAACCAGAGCTGTTACAGCTGGGCTGATTAGCAGAGGTGTTGGGAAGATTAATGTGTGAAAGATAATGAACTGCTACAATCATGCAGGTCATATAAGTATGGAAGGCAAGCAGCCTGAGATTTCAAAAGTTTGGAGGAAAGCTGAAAGCCAGTGACACCTTTATTTATGTATCCCCAGGGAACTTTTGGAAATCCTTTGCTCTGGCAGCAAAGAAAATGCTTTTTTTTTTTTTCGCAACTGCTCCTCTGAAAATTTAGTGGGAAGAAGAGAGTAGGGGATACACTATCTGGCCTATGGTTAGGGTACACTGAGCAGTTCTCCCACATTTCTATATTCCTCTGCTGTACACTCAGATCCTCATTCTGCCCTTCAGCATCCAACCACTTCTACTCAGATTTTTACTCATCTATGTTCTTGCAGAGCTGTTTGCAGTGCAGACCACTTAAAAGACTGATGCCTGCAAAACAAAGCTGGTTTCTGCCCTCTGCCTTTGGGAAGACTGCATTAAAGCCACTTTCTATTCCCAAAGAAGGTACCTGAGTCTAAAATTATTATCCACGAGCTGTTCCCTCCCTCTGGCTGGAGGTCAGTCCCACAGTAATCAGCTGGTCTAAGTTTGTCTGTACAAATGCATATTTTTGTGTAAACAGGAAGGAAAACTGACACAGCCTTTCTGTAGTTTGGATATTGTTTGCGGAACTCCTGAGGACTACTAAAGAACCACAGATGGGCAGGAGTGGGATGATAATTGCTTCCATCTGGTGACAGTCTTCAAGATGTCACCTGCACGTTTCTGTCAAACACCTATATGGAGGTTATGCTGATCACAATTCACTTTTTGTGGTGGTTAGGAGGTATCACGAAAGGAAAGCAAAGGATCAAAACTAAATAATTCCTGAATGAGAAACAGAGCAAACTAGCTGGGATAGGTCTTCAGCCATCTGAAACAGGCAGAGCTACACTGCCACTCTCCTATCTCTGGGGTGTGAGATGAACGAGACTAGAAAGGGCACATCTTCCTCTACCTGGCCCCTTGGGCTTTCTGCTTAAGTTTCACTCTGAGAAGCAGTTAGTAATTTTCACCTCACTTTTGATAGAATAAACATAGCCCACTTGTGTGGCTCTGATTCCTGTGTCATTTAACTCCACATTTGTTGCATTTGTGGCCTTACTAAGGATATTTCTCAGAGAATAGGTCCTGTGGTGTTCTGTTATCCAAACACAGCTCTAAAGAATTAATAGACTTAGAGGATCTAGTCAATATAACAACAAAAATCCCACCAATTTCTTTCCAGTCAGTAGCCTAATCAGATTTATTACCACTCATGAATTATCAGCCCTTGCTCTTTGATCAAGACACGTTTGGGCTTAGGTGGCTGTCATTGTTGTTTGTCTGCTTAATTCAATTACTTCTTTGATCACTTCTGAGAGAAGTAAATTAAATTCCCATTCACTTTGTCTTGGACGTGAGCAAAGAACACATCAGCTGCAGAAGTCCCCTTTCCCTCATTTCCTGGGATCACAACAGCAACATGAACTGTGCATTTATTTGCACACATATCAACCACATGCCGTTACTCCTTGCTGAGGGCTTTCAAATGGAGTCCCATGGACTCCATTTATTTGCTGGGAAATATGAGACCCCCCCTCACTCCCTTGCAATGACACACACCTCTACAAAAGCCTTAACTCAGACCCTACAACTCTACTGCACTGTTTTGTTGCGGTGGCGTTGAATGTAACAAGGACACACAGTTTGGTGTGACAGAGACCAGTGGTTGAATGTCATTCCTCATAAAACCTCAGAATCAGCAAAGCAATGGGTTACCTGAAGGATCTGCAGGCTCATATTTCAATAAGACTCCATAAAACAAGAAGTTTATGAATACCCAGAAAGTAAGTCACATGGAGCTGTAACGAATGTCCTAGAGAAGATAAAAGCTGCTCTCAGGCAGCTTCAGCTTCTTTCTCTTCCAGACCATTCAACAGCACAAGACCTTTTTTCTTCCTTTTGAAGACACTTTGGACTAATATTAGGAGGAGACAGCTAGAAGCTTGTCCTTTATTCCCTTCATTAGCTTCTGGGATCCTCTGAAATGGATGGCAAGAATAACAAAGATTTATTTTTTTTTATCAGTCAGAATGTTTGTAGTGCCTGATAATTATTTTTAAATAGTTAAAAGGCCCAAGGCTAACTATAACTATATCTTGTTGTCTTGGTTATTGCATCATTGCTATATTGGTGGATGTGATTTTTGTAACCAGTAAGGACATTACTGTAGCACATTGATCAGTGTGCTGAAGAAATGCTTGAAGAATGTGTAAAAATGCAACAAGATATAAAAACATGTATTAAGAGGTAGTTCTTCAGAAAGATTTATTGTTTAAATAGTGGCATATCTATGTATTATTTTACATGAAAATTATTTAGTATTAACTGTCATTCAAGGAGTGGAATAAAAGAATATTTCTGGAGTAGTGTGGACATCCATGGTGGCTTATGAGATCATAGAATCATACAAGACTATATCTCAAGTTGGAAGGAACCCATAGGGATCAAGTCCAACTTCCTGCTTCTTGCAGGACAACCTAAAACTAAATTGTATAACTGTAGTACGTCATATGACATAGTACACGAAACAGGGAAGTAGTGAAATGCACAGAAAAAACTGTTCCTGTCATGTTCCAACATGTTCCTGTACTCATGGGCTTCTCCTTCTTATCCAAGGTTACTGACTCTGTCTTCTCATCTCTCTCCCTGGAACTTCTGGTGCCTATCTAAACCATTCCCCTAATTTTATTTGTATGGGTTTCTTGCTCTGGCCACTTCTGAGGCCCTGAATTAACACCTGAGAAGCTGGTCCCTGTGGAGATATTAAAAAGAGCCCATGTGGCAGGCTTTTTTTCTACAGGGTATTGTATACTTCAGTGGTGGTTTGCAAGCCTCCTTTTAGCTTGAACTCAGGTAAACTCCAGAGCTACAGGCAGGATTTGGCATGATTAAAAATAATACTTTTCTTCTACTTTCAGCTTGCAGCCCTTACTGTTTCTACAGTGAGTTGTTTCTCTGTCTATTTTAGTTCACGTTTAATGTAGAATATACTTAAGAAATGTGGAAGAGCATCAAGTTGTAAAATAGTCCTTAAGTGAGTCACAAGGCCCAAATAGCTCTGCTGAAAATGGTTCCCAGGTCTTAACCTCTCCACAGCCACCCACGTGTCTCATGCACTGCTAGCCCCTACCTACCCTCCCTAGCAGTGAAGCTGCTGAAAAGACCTATTCTGTGTAACATGTTTAGGTCATAAGCGTGACCGAAGCACTTTTGATATGACCCTTACATATATATGAGCCTTGTGATTTAAGGGGTGTTACACATGTGTTAAATTCTTCTGTATGTGGAAGGACTTTACCATCTGCTTCTGTTCTCTAATGAACTGGAGTCACGATGCATCACAACACGTGTAGCAGTATGGCTCACACAGCTTATGCTGTGTTTCATAGTCAGTTTTTCTTTTGCAAAGTAACATGTGACATAGTGTGATTTCCTCCATGAAATTTTAATAACGCACTACTTGGATTTTCCTAATTGTTTTCTCAATAGAAAAATCACTAAATCACTTTATTCATAATGTAAGTACAGTTTCTCCTGCTGAAACCCTCATAAAAGCCTATAAAATTTTTTTAAAAAGGTCTATATTTTAGTTCTTGCAGGTTTAACTAAAAGAAGGCCATATATTTTTTACAATCATTAAGATCTACACTTTAGAATTACCTCTGTAGGAACAGCAGTGTATTACTGATACTGTCTAATATGTAGTTTAGACATGATTTTAATTTAAAAAAGAAAAGGAAAATATTGTATAGCTAAATGAAAAGTTGCAAAACATCATTTATTCTGGAAACACTTTTTTTTTTCCCCTGAGATTTCTATATGTTCATTCAATTCTTTACCTACAAAAATAATTTGTGATTAATTATTGAGCTGAGGCATTTTACAAGATTGTACTTATGCGGTAATAAAGTGTACTTTATCTTTCATTTACAGATATTGTCAGAAAATAATACTGAGCTGAGGAATCTCATGACACATTTATGATTTTTAGCTCCAGGTTCAAGTTATTGAAGAAATATTAAGTATATGTTAATGTTAAACGTGTCATGATCAGTATCTTTATTACCTTTTCTTTTCCAAAGTCACCCACTATCTATCCATCAGGCTTCATGATGATGGTACATAAATTATTCTAAAGGTTTCAGTGGCATTGTAAGCATTGTAACTTGAATGATATCACAAAAGAGTTACAGCTCTTTCTTTTCTGTATGTTTGAAAGAGAAAGTTGCAATTATTGTAGGCAGTAAGAGAGATCTATAACTTCTGCATCAACAGGAAATTCAACAGCAGCAGAGGTTGGGTGCTTAATGGTTTGAGTAGGTTTACTGTGGTTTCAATATGTGCTGAACAGTCACAGAGTCAGATGATGTCCAGCAATGTCTTCACGCTGTCATTGCCATTAGAGAAATTTGTTGTCTTACTAACTTACTCACTGATTTTTCTAACCTTACCCTATGAGAATATAGTCAATAAAAGGTAGCTTTGCAGCGAGAGATGTCCCTGTCGTTCAAATGCTGCTGGTATGACGGAAATGGAGCATGATTTGTCCCCTGTCCCCATTCCCTGTCCCTCATTCTCTGTTCCCTGTTCTGAGTCCCAAAGGAGGAGCCAGGATTTGGAGCCTGCCTGTCAGTGGGAAGGATGCTGCAAGTGTCACCTCCAGAGCATTTATCACAGCCAAAATCATTGCACATTTACACATGTCGTCTTCATGAGTTACGACTTAGACTCACTACCCTGAAACTGAAGGACGATTTATTGTATTTAATTTTGATAAGGGATTGTGTAGGTAATTAGCCCATTAACTTTTGTTTCATTCCTGTTTTTAAGTGAGAGAAGCTTGTTGGTGTCAGTAGACATTTTCTGAAGCTGGTGTTGTTTGGGGCACCGAGGATTAAATCAAAACATCTGTCTGGGCTGGTGTTCTGAGGAACTGCTGCAAGTCTGAGTATTTTTCAGGATGAAAAGCTGCAATAGAGGACATGGCAAAGTATTGTATGTATGTGTCACTGTGATTACCGTGGTAGCACTGTCATCCTGGGCTGAACACCTGGCCCCAGGGGGTACAGTCAGTGTTTTAGTGATAATATGTCAGTTCTAGATTGAGATCTGTGTATAGCATCACAAATGGAAAAGAAGTTGTAATCTATGCCGAGTCTCTCTTGGGCATTTTTCCAAACCAAGGAGACAATGCAGGTTTCAAGCCAAATTCCATTCATTTTTTCCCCTTCTCTAAACAAGAAAAGAATACCTGAAGTAAACACCCTATAATATCAGTGCTGGCAAAATTGTGTTGCAAAGTAAAATATCCCATTACTTCCTATTAAACAATCATGAGTATGGTGTTGCAAAATAGAAATATCATAACCATGCTGGCTTATTTACTAGAATACAAGGAGGGATATTGTGCAATTTACCTGAGGCATAAACTAAATGAATATCATTTTTAGGCACATATCATCAGCATTTGGTCTTGTTTGCTGTTTTTAGTTAAAGCAGAGCCATTGGCTATTTGCTTTTCTTTAGGGAGCCAAATGTCAAAGGTAATGGCTGTTTATGTAGTCACTGTTTTATCTATAAGCACCCAGCTGCTGTAGCACTTTTTGTATGTTCCTCTTGCTTGTAAATAAGTTCCTCTGCCTGTTGTTTATGAGGCTGGTTGAATGTGGACCCCTGCATGTGATGCACTTGGGGTTAGTTTATGGGATCCCAGTTTTTGGGCCTCTGCCTTGGCACAGCTGGGAGGAACATGCATAAAATCTAACTGCAGACTGTGGGCTTTGCTGACATTTGAATGTGCAGTCTGGGAGACAGTAGGCTGCTAAACTTTGACTACATTTATGGGCATCTTATTACTGCCAAAGTGATATTCCAGAAATGTCCTTTCTTTCCCCTGATGATTTCATTGTGCTTAAGTTTCTTACCAGCACTTCTAATTTCACTAATATCTTCAAATATAGATATGCCTCATGTGTTTGCTTGTGAATCTACCCAAAGATACCATTACTGCTTAGTTAAATGCATAACAACCAAACATGCCTATAAACTAAGCTTTAATTCTAGGTCTGATGAGCCTGAAATCTAATTAAGTGGTTTTGGATATAGGAATGTACATCTATGAACACAGTCCAGGCAGTCATCTGATATTAAAAATCTCCATTCGAGGAAACACTGATGGTGCCTCTGTCCCTGGGGCTGCAATGGGCTGCACTTTAGGGAGGGGTGGAGGGATGAGTTTGAAGCCTGGCTGCAACAAAGGGCTCATACAGCATTTGCCGAGAGACAAAGGATGCAGGAACACCTGCCCAGCATCCCTTCTTGTAGCTCTGAGATGGGGCCAGTCTCATGGGGCTCAGACAGAGCTGCCATTGCTCCTTGGAGCAGCACTGTCCCATGGCATAATGGAAAAGCTAGAGCTCAGCAAAGTGGGAGGGAGGACAGCTCTTGGCATCACTCACTCTCAAGCTGTTTATTTCCAAAGTGTCTGCATAACCTCCCACTTCTCTCATTTGAATCCCTGCTATATTTTCAATTGTAGCCTGGAGCATTTCAAGCATGTAATTAGAAAAAGAAAAAGAAAATTAATCAGGAAATTCTGAGAATGCGCTCACTAGTGTAAATGTTTGGATGCAGGTCATTGTTTAATCCTTCACACAAAAATTAAATATTCACCTTCACCATCTCTCACAGTTTTGTTGGAAGAGAAACACCAGGCACAGAAGGGGGAGACCTATCAACAGTTCCTCATTGGTATGTTTATGTCCAGAAGCAATCTCCTTACCTGGTGAAACATTCACACCTTCAGCAAGAGACACCTTTCCTAAAAACATGTGAGGATCGCAACACTGTTCATGCATGTGCATCATGAGAGATAGTGGCCATCAGTTCAGGCAGAAGGAGGAGAGGAGAGGAGAGGAGAGGAGAGGAGAGGAGAGGAGAGGAGAGGAGAGGAGAGGAGAGGAGAGGAGAGG
>WUAM01000431.1:32604726-32622216 GCA_024336885.1 Actenoides hombroni
GGGAGGAGGGTGGGGGGGGAGGGCGGAGGGAGGGGGGGGAAGGGGGGAGGGGGGGGGGGGGGGGGGGGGGGGGGGGGGGGGGGGGGGGGGGAGGAGAGGAGAGGAGAGGAGAGGAGAGGAGACATTTAGGGATCTGTGAAATATGTGCAAAAGGCTGTAGTGATCTGATTAAATTTAACCTCCCAACTGTGCTACAATCAGCAACCCTGCTCTGTACAGCACTGATTAAACCAGAAAATGCGTTCGCCTTTGGAAGTGGCAGACAAATCAAAAAAATGTTGTCCCACTCACTCAGTCCCATCAGAGCTCCAGTAAGACACCAATGGATGGCAGAGCAATGGTGGCTGTGTCACTGCACAAGAAAGGAAAGAGAAACAAAATGTATCAGAGGACACATTTTCTTAAGAAAATTCTAAAGAACTCATCTGAAAACAATAGATCATGGCTGTGTATAAATAATAAAAATAATAAAAATAATAAATCAGCGCTATCTGCAAAGTGGCAGATGCTTGTACAAGTGTCAGAGGATAAACCCTCAGCTTTCCAAAAGCTGGTGCCAAACATGCTGCTACTGAATGGTGAAGGCAGTTTTATGGCAGCAGGGACTGGGAGCCAGGGTATGTGGGTGGAGATGTGGGTTCCTGGGGTCAGGTCCCCCCTTCCTCACCTCATGCAGTCCCACCAGCTGTGCTCAGCATGCAGGACAGATGATTATATCCATATGCAGCAGGAGCAGCAAATGTGCAAAAGAGAAACCCCAAAGCACCAAAAATGTCTGCTCCTGTACCCCAAGTGTTGGCAGAGGCTACACAGTGATTCAGTTGTGCAGCTACAGGATGGTTACAGTAAGCTGAGTCACCCTCCAAGCTCCTTCTTTAACAGGATTTCAGGAACCTACTTCACAAGAAGGCACTTAAATTTAGGTGTCTTCACCTTGAGCTGCATCCTGGCCTATAGAAGAAACACTGGCTTCTTGCAAGCAAGACTTTTTTGCCAGTCTCTTTAAAATGCCTTTGAGCTCACCCAGGGATGAAGTCAAATAGCAATTAAATAAAGCCCAACAGGAAGAAGTAATTGTGATGAACAATGACTTCTAATGACTGCTTGTAACGAAATAATTTAGCCTCTTTTAGTAGACTAGTTCTTTTCAAACTCTCCAGTGCAACTGTCCAAGGCTTCCTTCACAAGAAGTGAGAACAGAAATACAGGAACCTCTAAACATTTTGAAAAAAGCCAGTGAGGGTCTCTAAGCTGCTATATAGTATGATATTAGAAGAAGAGAATGATGGTTTTCAGGCTGCAAGGACGAACCAAAGTGCTGAATTTCCACTGGGTACCTGCACTGATTTTGACTGGAACCACACATGGTTGGAGAGTTTCTATGCCATGTGAAGTCCAGTGGATAGTGGGTACAGTCACAGAATCACAACATATCCTAGATTGAAAAAGACCTTTAAGATCACCTAGTCCAATCATTAACACTGAGAAGACCATATCCCTCAGCACTATGTCTACGTGACTCTTAAATACCTCCAGGGATGGGGACTCAACTGCTTCCTTGGGCAAGCCGTTCCAGTGCCTGATAACCCCTTCAGTAAATAAATTTTTCCTCATATCTAATTTAAACTTCCCTGGGTGCAACTTGTGGCCATTTCCTCTTGTTCTATCACTTGTTAGTTGGGAGGACAGACCCCCACCTCTCTACAATCTCATTTCAGGTAGATGTAAAGAGCAATAACATCTAACCTGAGCCTCCGTTTCTCTGGGCTAAACAAGCCCAACTCTCTCAGCCCCTCCTCATAAGACATGTACTTGAGGCCCTTCACCAGCTTTGTTGCCTTTCTTTGGACACAATCTAGTGCCTCAGTGTCCTTCTTGTAGTTAGGGGCCCAAAACTGAACTCAGTACTCAAGATGCGGCTTCACCAATGCTGAGTACAGGGGTAGAATCACTTCTCTGGTCCTACTGGCCATGTCATTCCTCATACAGGCCAGGAAGCCGCTGGTCTTCTTGGCCACCTGGGTATACTGCTTCTTTGTGTTCAGCTGATTATCAATGAACACCCCCAGGTCCCTCTCTGCTAAACAACTTTCCAGACACTCCTCCTCAAGCCTGTAGCACTGCCAGGGGTTGTTGTAGCCAAAGTGCAGAACCCAGCATTTGGCCTTATTGAAATTCATGCTATTGTCCTTGGCCCATTGATCTAGTCTGTCTGGATGCCTCTGCAGAGCCTCTCTACCCTTGAGCAAATCAACACTTCTGCCCAGCATGGTCTCATCTGTAAACTTAGTGAGGGTGCCCTCGATCCGCTCAGACAGATCATTGATAAAGATATTATACAGAACTGGCCCCAGTACTGAGCCCTGGGGAACACCACTCGTGACCAGTTGCCAGCTGGTTTTAACTCCACTTAGTACCACTCTTTGGGCCTGGCCATCCAGCCAGATTTTTACCCAGCAAAGCATACGCCCATCCAAGCCACGAGCAGACAGTTTCTCCAGGAGATTGCTGTGGGATACAGTGTCAAAAGCTTTACTAAAGTCCAGATAGACATCCACAGACTTTCCCTCATCCACTAAGTGGGTGACCATGTTGTAGAAGGAGACCAAGTTAGTCAAGCAGGACCTGCCATTCATAAACCCATGCTGACTGGGCCTGATCATCTGATTGTCCATCATGATGGTACTCAGGATGATCTGCTCCATCAGCTTCCCCAGCACTGAAGTCAAACTGACAGGCCTGTAGTTCCCTGGATCCTCCTTCTGGCCCCTTGTTACAGTTGGACGTTATGCTGGCTAATTTCCAGTCTGCTGGGACCACTCCGGTCAGCCACAACTGCTGAAAAGTGATGGAAAGTGGCTTGGTGAGGACCTCTGACAGATGTCTCAGAACTCTTGTGTGCATTCCATGCAACTCCGCAGACTTGTGTACATCTAAGTAGTGTAGCAAATTGTGGACCATCTCTTCCTGGATTGCAAGGGGATCATTCTGCTCCCAGACTCTGTTTTCTAGTTCAGGGGATGGAATTCGCAGATCACAACTGGTCATATTACTAAAGACTGAGACAAAGGCAGCATTAAGCACCTCAACCTTTTCCTCTTCCCTAGTTACCATGTTTCCTCCTGAATCTAACAGAGGATGGAGACTCTCCCTGGCCCTTCTTTTACAGCTAACTATTTATAGAAACAGTTCTTGTTGTCTTTTACAGCCAAAGCCAGATTAATTTCTAGCTGGGCTTTGGACTTTCTACTTTTCTCCCTGCATACCCTCACTACATCTTTGTAGTCATCGCGCATGGCCTGCCCCTTCTTCCAAAGGCCATTAAAGTCTTCTTTTTTCCCTGAGTTGCAGCCAAAGCTCCCTGTTCAGCCAGGCCAGTCTTCTTTGCTGCCAGCTTGTCTTACAGCTCCCTGCTCCTACACCTTCAAAACTTCTCTCTTGAAGAGTGTCCAGCCTTCCTGGACTCCTGTGCCCTTCAGGTTGGCCTCCCAAGGGCTCTGTCAAGCAATCTCCTAAACAAGTCAGTCTGCCCTTCGGAAGTCCAATGTGACAGTTCTTCTTTCCCCTCTCCTTACTTCTCTAAGAATGGAGAACTCAGTCATTTCATGATTGCTGTGCCCTCCAACCATCACATCCCCCACCAGTCCTTCCCTGTTCACAAAGCAGGTCCAGAAGGGTGCCTTCCCTGGTAGGTATACTCTCCAGCTGTGTAAGGAAGTTATCCACAACACACTCTAGGAACCTCCAGGACTGTTCCCTCTCTGCTGTGTTCTATTTCCAGCAGATATCTGGGAAGTTGAAGTCCCCCACAAGTACAAGGGCTGGTGAAACTGAGACTTTTCCCAGCTCCTTATAGAATGTTTCATCTGCTTCTCTGTCCTGATTGGGTGCTTTATAACAGACTCCTACCACAGTATCAACCTTGTTGGCCTTCCCTGATTCTGAGCTAGAGACACTCAACCGCATTGTCATTATAATTAAGTTCTAAACAGTCATAACAGTCCCTAACATACAAGGCCACCCCACTACCTCTCTTTCCTTGTCTATCCCTTCTGAAGAGCTTGTAGCCATTGATTGTGGCACTCCAGTCATGCAAGACATCCCGCCACATTTTAGTGATAGCTACTATATCGTAATTTTCCTGATGCACTATGTCTTCTAGCTCCCCCTGTTTGTTGCCCATGCTACATGCATCAGTGTAGATGCCCTTCAGCTGGGCTAATGTTCCTGACACCTTTTTGTGGGTGGAAGCCCTAATTCCTACCTGACCACTGTCAAGTGTTTCCATGGCTTCTAACCCATCAAAGCCCTTGCATCTTTGCTGCCCCATATATCTCCATCCCCTACCCCCGCTGACGCAGTAGAATGAGGGTCCTCACTAGCAACCCATCCTACAAACACTGGCATGTTTTTACGTATCCTGCTGGCAGATTACTAGAAGTATTACCAATGCTGTGGTGCAGAGTGAGTTGAGTATAGCATCCCTGCTGTCAGAGCATCAGGTCCTTCATCTGTCATAGAGCGTTGAGACAAGTTCTGGCTTCTGATAGATACGCATTAGCTGACCACTTTCTTATTGTTGCATGTTTAAGGATACTTAAACATACAGTAATAGCCATAGTCAGAGTGGCAAAAGTGACTTGATGAGTGACAAAAAGTGACATGATGAGCTGTGTTTTTGAAGAGATTATACTAAAATTGCATATGGGACACTGCAAGAGGAAAGAAATGGGAGGAAAGGTTGAGGAGCATCAGTGGTTACATACATAAGATCCAGCAGTTACTTGGTTTGGGCAGATGGGGAGACCATCATTGTCCCTCCCCTCCCGACAGCGGTGACTGCTGCTGTGATTAACCCCCTCAATGGAGAGCTCTTCTGCTGCTTGCAGCCAACAGCCTGCCTCCTCATGGCACCTTGTACTATCTTCAGACACTTCCACACTTCTCTGGGTCTGTAGTTTTGTGCTGTGTGAAGTGCCTGCACTGAGTAGTGGAGCTGATGTAAATGACTGTTCCCCCATGTGCAATGCGGTGAGTAAGTGCCCGAGTCCTGGCCAACGCTGTGCAGCAAGGCTGCTACCTGCCTTTAACTTGGTTTTTATGAGATGTCTCTGTTGTAATTTTCTCATCTAGATACATCCAAATTTACATGGGATTTTTTTCGCTATATGCTGCCTTATATTTTTTTTTGCCAGCAGGAAGAGTCTGCATACCTAAGAATAGCAAAAGTTCAGGGATGCATATTAGCTCTGCTTCTTGCCAGTGAAGGACAGCTCTGCTGGGGCAGCCTGGTGCAGCTGTGCACGTCCTCAGCCATCAGGGACCTCAGCACACTGGCTCAGAGCCACTGCTCAGCTCCACGGTGGCTGGAGGCACTGGTGTCATTTACAGGATCATCATTTTAAACCTCTGCCTGGTAAACCCCAGGCTAAGGCACCCTGGTGGATAGAGAGCCTTCCCCACCACCATCACTTCCTTCGTGTGCTGAGTGCAATGGTTTCTCTTTGCTGCCCGACCTCGCATCCCTCACAGCAGGACAAAACCCAGACAAAAATATCACCTTGTTCGTACATAATAAAAAAGTCATTTTCACCCTAAATCAGGACTAGTCTTGCCCTAAAGCTGGCACACTCTCAATGGAAAATGGGCCTGATACTGTTTTAACAAACTATGAAGTGAACACATTTGTTTATATGGAGCTAGGAAAATCCCTTTGCTGTAGTTACAAATGTTTTTCACACTACTGTTCAGGACTTCTGTTTTTAGCGTCTGGCCTAAAAGACAACTCTCTTCAGCCATCGAGTACTTGTTAACCCCATTTATGGGAAATGCTTGTGCACTGAGTCAGAGGGAAGAATGACACTTATTGAATCACCAGCATCAGCATCCCATGGGTTTTCCTTGGAGGCTTCTCAACTAAATATTAGCTAGGAAAACACAGGACCATAGGAACTGCCACACAGACTGCAGCCAGCGGCTCACCTATCATCGTTCTGTCCACAAAGACATGCTTATAACTGATGGAGCCCAGTCTCTCCCTTGGCCTGAGGTCAGGCACCGCAGGTTTGCATCCAGAGCTCACATCTTACTGCACATTAATTCTTTCCAAGTGGCGAACGATGTTGTATCCTCAGCAGCAGCCAGCCTATTGCTCTCTGACAGCAAATTAAAGTGCTTCCAGGCAGCGTCACTGCCTCTCCCCCAACCCCAGCTCTGGTTCTGGCAGGGGCAGAGGGTGAATGCACAGCAAGCAGAGCTTCCCTGCTCCTCACAGCCTGGGTTTTTCTCTTTGAATGTGGTGCTCACGAAAGCTGTCCTTCCAGGACAGCCTTTGGTTGTGGCACTCCACCTCTCCCCTCTCTCTCCATCCTTGCTCTGCTCTTCTGAGGAGGGAAATTATGGAATACCAGAGCCAGAGAAGAGGAGGAGGAGAGCTCAGGAAAGCGAAGTGTTGATAGCAAAGATGGGCCTCAGGGCATCTGAGACCTCAGAGACTGCTTGCACTGGAGGAGTCATTTGTACACTGAACTTGGTTTCATGACTGACTGATTTGAGCAAATTATGACTGAGAGAAGGATGATCATGGTGTGCCTCTGAGTCCTTTACGTCCTCACTTCTTTCTGGGCTTCCAGGAATTGGGGTGCTCAAACAGGCTCAGAGTTCAACCTCTGACTCAAGTCTGGAGTGAGCAAGGTATATTCCCATGTGAAAACGAGCCCTTTCCACCATCAGAATGCATGAGGCTGTCAGGGTAGGCTGAGTAGCTGCAGAAGAGGATACTAAAATGGGTATTTATCAATAATTGCACAGAAGAGAACATTTTTGTTAATCTGAGATCACAAAGCAGTATTATCTTGATGCTGTAAAGGAATTCTTCATCCTGAATTTTGTAAGTGAAGGCTGTTCTTTAAAAAAAAAAATCCTCTTTGCTACTGACTTACATGTTCCTGGAAGTTTGTTATTTTCTGCTATGCAACAAAATGAGCTGTATTTGTTATTGTGTTGCACAGATGCCTTTTTTAAATTTCTAAGAATGCTGAAAAGGTTTGATCACAGAAGATATTTTATGCAGTCTGGATTCATCCATTATACAGGAGATGTATTCTATAGTCTCTTATGGAGGCTTAACATTCTTTGTTTCACCTGAATGTCTTTTAAAGTGCAGATAACAGTATAAAAGATATTCAGGTGGAACAAAGATAGTTCTCATTCTCCACCTGTGTGTGTGTGAAGGCAAAAGAGAAATTAAGAAAAGCCATCATTCACCCCACTTGGCAGGTGTGAAAATGGCTCAGATCTTTGCCCAGATCCCAGTTGTCTCCCAAATCATGCCACAATACCACCAATCACACAAGTCAGGAGTGCTGAAGGAGGTCATGTGGCTGAAGGGTCTCCTGTCAGCCGACAATGAATCAGTTCAGTAGCCTCTGTAAATCTCAGCAGGAGATTTTGATGTATGGTCAATAAAAGCTTGATCCAAGCCAAGGTCCCTGATAGAGCTGATATCCCCTCAGTCTCCTGGAAAAGTCTTTAAACCTGGCTCCAGTTATGTCACCACATTTTTGGCAAGGTCAGATGTTCATGCCTGCCCTCTGTCAAATGGATGTTGTCCTGATAGTGTAATTTCATGTGTAGAAATGACAGCCTTTCTTCCTTTGTTTTATAAATCATTACATACTACTGGCAATTCAAAATGACTTTTCCAGTGCAGCTCAAAGCTGGACACAGTTTAGTGGTGTGTGAGGCTCTTTCGTATTCTCTCTAATGAGGTCCTGCTCTTAGGCACCAAGAGTTTTTTTAAATTTTAACCATTTGGTCTGATATTTTAAATCCCGGGTATTGGCCTCAAACTGCTTTTTTTTTTACTTTTTTTTGACTTTTTTTTGGTCTCATTTGATAGGAAGGTGAAGGAAGAACTGGAAATTTCAACAATTTGACATGATTCCTGGGCAATCAGTGCCAGGAAGGAAGATATTGGGAAGTATACTGATTTACCAGAGGGAAATCTTGTGCCCTTTCCCATGAACAAGGGCCATACTTCTGGGATGGTGGCAGTGGTACAGGCTGGGTGAGAGACAATACAGGAGGGACAAAAGAGAGACAGGGGCTGGGAGGAGGAGGACTGAGGTCCAGCTCTGGGCTGCCATATGGAGCAAGGTCTAAGCACCTTGGTGAACCCCGGTCTCATAGAACCTGTGAGGCTGGGAAACACATACTTGTTTTTTTTTCTAGAAGGACTGGGTCCAGTTATTCTGCAGAGCTGCTTGCTGTCTGTATTTTACAGCCTTTTTCCTCAGCCCCAGCTTTGAATAGTATATTCATAGACACTAACCCCTCTCAAGGCAACAGCAGTGTTTTCATTGATTTAATAAAGCCAAGGTTTCAAGCCAGGTCCCCAAAAATTAATGAGATTATTTTTTCACAGTTCAAAGGGGGCTAAACCATACATCTGGAATATTGCTCTGCCATTCTCTCTCAGGACTGAAGGATTGAGCATATGTTGTGCAAATTTTAAATCAGATGAATGTTATTTAAAAATCTGTTGTGTTGGCTGTAGCTGGAGAACGATAATAAGTCTTGTGTATGTAATCCAGGGTAAGAGAGGGTTTGTCCTTGATTTCAGAAATCTTACATGCCTGTGGTCATAATGTTTGCAATTGTTTATTGCAGGTGGTCAAACAATAAGTGTTTCACCAGGCAAACCTGAATAGCACTGAGAAGCCAAATGGCAGTTTCAGGTCTTATTAAGCAGTTTAAGGAAGAGCTGTTCTCCAAGAAGCCCTGGTGGTGTTGACATGTTCTCTTTTGGTTGACTTTATTGTTTTGTTTTTCTATTTTATGTTTCTCCATAGTACCAAGGTCTGGCTGCTGGTCAGGATTCATGAACCCTCCAAGAATGTGCAGCAAATCCTGTTGGCTTTTCTGCCTGACCTGCATTTCTCTGTCACTCAAATTTGTCAGGCTGTTTTACCTCTTTGTCCTCTCTTCTGTATATTGACAGGGACCTTGATGTGATTTTCTACCTCTTTAGTAGATAAAGGTATAACATAGCTTGTGTTACAATCTGATTTTTTCTGTGATCAGGTGTTTTTGCCTTTGTAGAGGGCTTGTGTATGAGTGGCTCCAAATTCTTTCCCACTTCCTGCTTACTTTTAATTTTTTGAAGAAGGAAATTACTTAGTTGAAGTTTCTGGATTTAATAAAGATATATGTGTGATTTGTGATGACCTGAGTATATGGGAGATTACACTAAAGTCTCCTTTGGAGATATTTTCAATGAAAGTGTCTACATAAAAGGACTCAGGCCAGCAGGAAAGGATTGCGTATGAATTTAAGAACAGCCATATTGGATCTAACTCTTTTTCAGCCTGGAGACCTTGCTGGAGACAGGGTACTGCACCATGTAGACCCTTGGCCTGGCTCAGCATGCCTGAGTTTACATGTGGTTTAGCACACAATGTACGACAGAAGAGACTCTTTCAGTTGAATGACCTGTTGTGCAAAGAAACATTTTCTTTTATTCAGCTTCAGCCTTCCCTTTTCTTCTCTCAGCCAATGATCCTCAGTTGATGTATTGGAAGAGATGGTGAAAAATTTATCCAGTGTGGAAAGAATAATCAGCAACTATTGAGAAGGTTTAAACATAAAAGAGTTGTTAACATTCTGTTCTACTAGATTTTTGATAACAGTATCAGCTTCAGCAACACTCCCAGAAGCACGAATGCATCTTAAGAATGTTCAAATTTCAGGAGTCATTGAGATGACTTCCACCGCAGGCACACGTCTTGGTCATTTTGTTTACAGTCAGTGCCTGTTGAACCTCAGTGTGTCTACAGGCTGGGCATCTGCAGGCAGCAAACTTGGCTATTGTTTGATTTCCCCCCCCCCACTTCATCACATCTCCTGCTGAAAAGCACTGTGTGCAAACGGGATATAAGACACAGCAATTTAAATTGTATTTTGGACTGAAATTTATTTGTTATATGAAATGACCATGAACTCATATGGACTACACTACTTTTATTCAGTTTAAGCTGGTATTTTATATTACTTACATATAATGGAAAACTGCACTGTTCTACATGTGTGCCCATTTTCCTTTCTCTCTCCATACAGCCTACTCATTCTGGGGAAGTGGTTTGAGAAATGTAAGTAAAGGTTAAGTATCTTATTTCTGCATTATATAACTACTCCAGATTAGTGCTTCTCTAATTTATTTAAAAGTAAGTTTGCATTACTTTCCTGTCACTCATAAATATTGATAGGTACCATTTGGCTAAATAAATAATTAGGAAAATCAATTTCATTTTGGAAGCCATCTGAGGCTGTGCTTGCTAATCTCTCATCATCTAATAAATACTGGCCTGCTCTGTTTGGCAGTGTCTTAGGAAACACAAGCATGGGGGCATTTCAGATTTAATACAGTGCACTTCTATTATTCTGATTTAATTATTAACTTCCTATGCAGATGTTTTCATCAGTCGGTAAGAGGGATGCTCATTCTTTAGCACTGGTATTTGGAGCACTACCTGTCATCCAGGGGAGCTGGTTTAAGGAAATGTAGATGCCTGGATCAGGGAAAACAAATGGGTTCCTACATGCTGCAACAGTGAAGGAAGATGGAGAAATGTCCCTCTGGTCTGTTATTGCTCTTCTGGGAGCTTTCCCTGAACTGCAGCAATCCACACAGCTCAACAGGCATCATGTGTACATGAGTTTTGGGAACACCCTGGGATATGACAATACAGGATTCCAGTGCAAGCCATCTGCTCTATAGCACCTGTTCATACTTTGCTCTGCTCTTAATAGAAAATAACTGATCCATTTTCCCCTGGAAAAATAAGTGGGGACCAGGTTATGTGAAGCATTGTGTCATACATTCCCTTCCAACCTCTTATCAATAATATGCCAACTGTCCTGGATGAGTTGAAATCACCATAGAAAAATTAAAACAGTTTTTTTAATAGTAATTTGAAATAAAATGAATAATCTTTCCAGGTAGCTTTTCTCACTAAGAAATTCCAAAAAAAAAGTCCTTCCAATACATTTCTCTGATTCCAATCACAGCCTTTCTTGAACCAGAACAGAGCAGAGTTCTGGTGTTCAGCTGCAGCTCAGCTCTTACGAACCACCATATTTCAGTTTGGCTTTCATCTTCAAGAAATAAAAAAATTCCCTTGTTATTTCATGAAGTAAAGCAAATATGTAACTATACTGTTTGCACAGTGTAAACTTCCATTTAGCTACCATAAAAAAAATAAAAAAGAAAAAAAAGACAGCTCCAACTTCGCATTAGAAAAAGAGCATTTAAATTAAAAAGAAAATAATTTATGCAAGTGATCTTCTGAGTCTTTCCTTTAAAGTCAAACTTTGAAGGATTCAAAACATCATAACATTTTAACAATTTTTTTCTGATGTAGACAAAAACTCCCCAGCAGCCATGTTTTGTGTTTTGAGGAGTGTTAAATTATATCCTACTTCAGGAATATATTTCTTAACCAAGGAGAGTTTTACTCTGAGTTTTTAACCAAATAAAATTTGTATTAGAAGAATGGGTTGTGGAGGTAATATCCATTGTAATTTGGGGTTAGGTTATTTGAAATCATGTTCTTACCAGAATATAGTCAAACAGGAGTTTCTCCTACTTGCTGGAAAGCTGAGGCTTTGGTAGGATGGAACAGGGTTCAGGTTATTTGGTTGTTTTAATTTTGAATGGCATGATAAGGGCAAAAATAAGTGTCTAGAGAGAAAACAGGAGGGAGCAACTCTCTCCAGTCATTCCTTGTGTCTGTCCCCACAGCGTTTTCCAGCAAGAGGTAAGAGGAATTGCATGTAAAGTCCTGACCAAGCCTCATCAATCCACAATGCAGCATGCTCAGTGAAACAGTTTTTGGGACAGTTTTTCTGCCAAACACTAAAAAGTATTTGCATTTATCTTATTTTTTCTTCAGAACTGTAGCCAGATTTGGGCAGCTTTTCTTGGGCATATAATTCCTGCTTAGTGTTAGTGCAGACTTCCTTCCAAATTTCAAGCCATTGATACAAGAGTAGGAGGCAAAGCTAGAACTTTTCAGAAAGGAGTAAACTATCACAGAATAATTCAGGTATAGATACCATTTCCAAGACTTCTATTACGAGTAACCTCCAGTGTTTTCCATATCTTTGTTGTTGGATTCAACCATAACTGTTTGGTTGTTTGTTTGTTTGATTTTTTTATGAAAATATTCTTTTAGTGTTTAATTGTATACATCTGCATTGGAATCCATATAGTTGTATCTGTTCCAATGTTATGTTTCAGTGTTGGAGGAAACTGAATTCAATTACAAGTGGTTTATTTCCTTCCCTGTAAATTTTAAAAGGCAGTTCGTGCAGTTCTGCATGCACAGAGGTGACAGACATACATTGTTACAGATATAAGCACTTTTCAGATGAGTATGAAGGAAAGTGTAGTCTTCATTGTCAATATAGTGTTGAGACTGATTGTATTTTAATTTGATGTTTGCCACCTGCATGTCTCATAAAAAGCACTAAACACCAAACCAGGAGAGAAAGAAAAACAAATCCCTGACTTCTCAACCTAGAGCTGGAGTTATTTCAGGAACAAGCTGCATTGGTTTTCCTTGGGACTTAAAAATATACAAGAGACAGTGGTTTCCAGAAAAGAATCAAATGGAACTAAAAGCCAGAACAGGAAGAAAGAGAAAGACCCTTCCCAGATGCTGCTTTGCTTTTTTACTGGGTTATGCTGGTCTGGACATTGGGAACATGGTATTCCACCAACCATGATAGCTCCTCCTGTGGCTAGTCACAAATCTACCCCTCCCAGGGAGAAGAAAACCATGGGGACTGAAGAAAATTAATTTCTGAGTGCAGTATGTTTGTTAGGGAGGCACAATATAATAAAGAAGAGCATTTCCGTCATTAGTCATTGCTAGCAGTGGGAAGGACTGATAATGTCTCAGCAGCACCAGGTCTAGAGTGTTCTCTTTTACCTCCAGTGAGTGTGAAGGACAAACTCGGGATGATTAGCAGCACCCTAAGGTAGGGTCTCCTACTCCTAATAGGATTACTGATAAGCTTTTTCTGATTAACAAAAAAAATAGAAACAAATCTCTTGAGTCTCCTCATAATTTCTTGGATGCCAAATCCATTGCTTCAGCAAGTTGTTTTCTATTTTTTGTTATTTATACAGGCAAAACCTGGGCTTAGGCTCTTCTTCCTTCTCCTGAAGTAGGTAAAATGCTGCTGACAGGGAAAATGGTAGTGCTTTATCTGGAGGTTTTGGGGGCCACTTCTGTTGCACACCTGAGGATGTAGGTCTTGTTCCGCTGACTCTGCTATTATCTTATCCCAGCTGATTACCATTGGAGGCACACTGACTACCTCTTTTCATCATGGGTGTGGTGGTACTATCAAAGAGGGGAAATCTGTGCATGGCAGTATCTACTAATACAGACATGGATGATGACATTGTAATGTGCATTTGAGATAATGAATTTGGTTTGCTGAATGCGTTAAAAGCAGTACAGTGAATCACACATGCTTTTTTGTTCCGTGAGACTGTAAGCCCACTTATTTTATAAGCTTGGTTGGGTTACTTCCCAAGATAAATATAAAAGTTGCATTTAGATTATAGTCCTTTTGAACCTGGGAAGCCACATGCTGCCTTGTCTTCATCTTGCTGTGTTGCTCAGGACAGCCAGTCATAGGTCTGGATCCCATTTTAATAGGCACTTTACAAATATAGCATAAAGACCTTCTAAGTATGAGGCAATAGATGGATACAGACTGAGCAGGAATGACAAGATACGCCTTAGCTTTATAAGCAGTCATAACAGTGCTGCCACTTTTTTTTTTTTTTTTTTTTTTTTTTTTTTTGTGTTGGCAAAGGACATCTTGAGGAAGGATTTGAAGGATGATAATGAAGTAACTATCAATCTGCACTCTAATTACAAGCATGCAACATGAAACCACAGTACTGCTTCATTCTAGTGGTTTGGGTTGTCCAGTGTCTGGAAGAGAAATGTCTTTGTTTTGTCTGGAACATTCCTAAAATCAGAGACTGTGTTCCAGACATCATGGTTAGCAATTGGTGTTTCAACAGAGGGATTACTGATGTGAGAGACCTGGTTTGCAATAAAAACTGGTCTGTCTTTTGCTTATACAGTGGCTGATGACCGATTATGTAGTAATCTGGGTTTTGACCAGACTCAAAGCCCTTTGACTTGGGTTAGAACCCGAGCTCTGCTCTGTTTCTCAAGTCACTGAGTCTATTCTGTGGAAAGTTTGAGAGGCAAATGGGAAGATAAGGCAGTCCATTTCCCAGGATACTTTTCCAATGAATCAACACCAAGTACTTAAGTCAAAGGAAAAAAAAAATTACATTTCTTTATTTGGTGGGTAAGGCAAAAGTTTTGGGAAAGAAAAGGGGGTTGCATGGAATGGACAAGACCTCAAAGCAGGAAAATTGTCAGCAATATTTTTCTCTGTTTAAGGCTGGTGCTTTATTTTTGTTAAAATCTTGGAATTTTTTTTAATCAGATGGAGTGCACATGGGTTGGTTTCACTGGAAGTAAAATTCCAGAAAAAATCAAATTATTTATACTTATTCATTTACAGAAGGCAGTAAAAAATGTCTAAACACCAAATACGCCAATAACAGCAGTACAGTATGAAATGTTAAACAGAAAACTCCAAATCCTGCCTAAATTTCCCACATCACCAAGTTTACCAAACTGTCACAAAACTAATTGTGCCTTCATAATTTAGTGGAAAAACTAAGAGTGCCCTGCAGTAAACCTTGTTGTGTAGCAGACGCAGTGTTGCAGATACGGGGCTGCCTAGTCCATGTCTGGTGCATTTGTTCACTTGTTGAATACAGCTATTCTATGAGCTCATTTTTAAGAAAGAAAACTTATTTTTAGCTTTTGCAAATATTAAGGGTATATTGTTTGTTAAGGGATGACATTTTGTGAGACTGTGGAGATTGCCTTGGTCTGGATGCAACATGAGCTTTGAAATTGAAACCATTTCAGAGAAGCCAGTACAGCTTCATCCTGCATAATATAAGTAAATGGGAAGAAGAGATCTTCTCCTTTTGATCACAATAAATTTTATAATCTGGACTATCAGTCCTGCCTTTTTATGCTCAGGTTGGCTTGCATCCTGGCTGATGGACATTGGTGATCTGTGTGTCTGCCTGAGCCTGCCCTGTTAGGGACATCTGGGTAGAGGAAGACTGAATTTTATCTTCATGTTCCTTGTTACCACCAGCCAGGATTTTTGCTGCTGTTGTACTGTTGGTTGTTGGTATGGACCAGGTAACACCTTTTCTACGATATGCCATCCAAGTGTGTTAGGGTGTAATGCTTCATCATGAATGGCCACAGAATAGAAATGGAAAGATGTTTTCTGCAAGCAAAACAGTGAGACTCATCAAGAAAGGAGATACAAGTAAACTGAAACCAGGCTGACAGCTGTTTTAAAGCAGGATACAAGAAATATCTTTTTTTTCTTTTTCTTTTTTTTTTTTCTGTTTTTTTTTTTTTTTTTTTTAACATTTCAGAGTTTCAATTTTAGGGCTTTTCATCTTCTTTATCTTGTAAAAAAGGCAACACATGGTGGCTTTTTGATATTACTTTATAAAACTGAGTGATTGGCTGGGTATTCTTATTTTTCAGAATCACTTCTGTGAGAAACTATACACCAGGAAGTAATGCTTTGCAAAGCTGGAGACATAAACTTGGCCTCCTACTCTTCTTTTTTCCTGATATCTTTTGTTTTGTTTTGTTTTTCTCTTCAATCTCATTTATGTAATTTTCTTTTCCCCTTTCTATCCTTTTTAAATATTGTTGCTTTTGGTTTTGAAGTGTGTAAAAAGAGATGGAAAGGATAGGTTCCACTTGTCAGTTTCATTTATCAAAATGTACAAAAATAGCTGAGAATCCCAAAGGATATAATTGAAATCAAACCTCAGAAGTGGTTTTAAGGCATTTCTAGCTAATCGGTTGAAATTTGTGTGTCTTTGTTAGTAGATTTGTCTTGTGGTGTCAAGTCATTGATATGGTGCCCTGCAGAAAAGAGAAGCAATTAATAAATGGATTTCCATTTAAAAAATCCCCAAACCCACCTTTTTAAACCAACATTATTTCATAAAATACTGTTTAAATGTCTTATACAAATGAAATGAATTTCTAAGGGAAGGATGATGACTCCCCCCTTTCCCCAACCTGGAATTGCCTTGATCTAGGAAGTTCCCTGTCTTAGAAATTTATATAACTAGATAGTGATTAGATAGTGATTCGTATAAAAAATCTATAATAGAACACGCATTCATTCACACATTCACACATTAGTGACATATATTAAATAAGAAAAATATATCCCTTCCACTCTCTTAGTTTAAAGCAGATCTTGTGGGTGAAATACAGATCCTATGAGAAGCCCTCTAGTTTCAACTGAAGAATGAGACATGTTGTTAGGATCTTCAAGGTTTGGCAGAAAAATTATCACCTTTCACTTTCAGCAGAGTATTCATACCTAATATTTCTAATAATGCATCTAGGCAATAACCTCATGCACCATTGCCTCCTTTAGTTTAATTCATATGTATGCACATTCCCTGGCTCTTACTCCTGGCTGATGCTGAGAGACCTGAATATTCTCCTCTCTGAGTATGGTTGGAGCCACTGCAAAGGTAGTAACATTACAATTGCTGTAGATGGAAATGATGAATAACTATATTTCTGTACTATATGTCCATAACCCCAATAGGAAATGAAGTTATAGATATTCCTGTACACACTAAGGAATTTTTTTCTTACATCACATTGTATTTCCTTACCCTTTTTTTCTTGGCTTCATTTGTTCTAGGTTCTCTGCACAGCACACCAGCTTTACCCTCTAGTGCAATTTCATAAAAACTTGAGCTTCCATAAGGACTGAATTTGTATGATGATCAGTCATGATGTATGTGATTAATATCCTGCTCAGAGGCTGGAAGAGATGGAGGTCAAGGAGAGAGCCATAAGTGGGACTGAGAAGTTTATTTCATGCAATTGTCAGATAGGTCCAACTGTCTCATCTCAAGTTCCTCATCTATTCAAAGTATTCAAAATACATTCTAAATGCAACAAAGGTTTATGATAGCACTCAATGCACCAAGAAGAATGAAGCCAGTTAAATGATAACATGAACAAATTATTGGAATACTGCAGAAGTGCTGAAAAGCACAGCAAGACCACTGTCGATTTTTATCCAAAACATATGGTTTTCTCCAGAGTGAAGTGACTGAGTTGTATCAGCATTGGAATTAGTAGGAGAAATGTTTTGACGTCTAATAAGAAACAGTTCTTCCAAATGAACAACATCATCATTCATCAATCTCCTCTCCTCTCCTCTCCTCTCCTCTCCTCCCCCCCTCCCTCTCCCCTCCCTCCCTCTCCTCCCCTCCTCTCCTTTCTCTTTCCCTCTCTCTTGCTTTCCCTCCTT
>WUAM01000431.1:32622254-32665737 GCA_024336885.1 Actenoides hombroni
CCTTCCCTTCCCTTCCCTTCCCTTCCCTTCCCTTCCCTTCCCTTCCCTTCCCTTCCCTTCCCTTCCCTTCCCTTCCGCTCCTATTTGATGACTTGTGAAGTATGCCATTCTTCCTGGGCATATCATCTCACATGTGTCTGGATTAAAGTGTGTTTTGATCTAAATTGCTCTAACTATTGTGTGCCCCAAATTATTTCTCATTTTCTAGATAGCAAAATTATAAATTTAAACAGCAGTCATATTTTTCTGTTCTCTCTCAGTTCATGTTTAAAGATACCAAGAGTAAAGATGCTGAGACTAGAGCAAATTCTTGCTCATTATCTGGAGTAAATTTCTGTGATCTCTGAGAAGCTAGCTTTTAATGCTTTTTAATAGGAATTTTTTTTTTTTAACTTTGCACCTTCAGATACCAAGGTGACGATGGGTGTAAGGGTATGAGTAGAATAGCCTAATATTATGAAATATGCCATGTGGACAGTGTTTTTAATAGTCTTAAACTTTGGTAGTCTAAGACATGCTGTTTTATGTAGGAATCATTTCCAGATATTGAAGAAAAGTGTTAGTTTTCTCAGAAATGTTCAAGTAAAGTTGACTTTTATGTAACTGTGAAAAAATGTGCTGCTATGTGCAGAAATGTTGAATAAAAGTGCCAATTTCTATGTCTTTTCCCCTAATAATCCTAAAATGGTATTTATTTTCTTAAAGAAAAGAGCCAATATGTCTGCCTTGCCCAGAAATGTTTGTTTGAAAGCACATTTTGAAAAATAAGTATGATGATTGAATCAACACATTGAATTAATTGAAGAAATAACAAGTTCAAAGGCTAATAATGATAATAATGATGATGATAATAGCAACAGAAGTCCGAACAGTGTAGATGTCATTAAAATGTAGACCTGTGGGAAAAGTTATAGTTTGTCAAATGAGAAAAGATTGTTTTATGCAAACCATGAGCAAAAACAATGCCCTGGGATTAATTTACATACTATGCTCTTCATCATTATTTGGACGTCCACACGGAATGGGTGAATATATTCACAATTCATGACAAAGGAAAGATTTCTGGGACATGATTTTTTTCATCTGAAGATTCATAATGGAAGTAAACTTTTGTTTCTCATCAGTATCCAGATTTAAGCATTTGTCACTGATTCAGGGGATAGAAACAATGCCATATGGTTTGAGTGGCCAATCACACAGTACAAATAATGAAAAGTGGTCAGAGTGAACATCTGGTGAACATTCTGAATCTGAAGATTATCCTGATTATTCTATGAATATTTATGAGTAAAAAACAATTTAATAATGAGCTAGTCCATTAGTCCAGAAGCTGTTCACAGTGAAAAGACATAATTACATATGCAATCAATATTATTTCAAATGAATAATTGAATCAGTTCAAATGTAACATACTTCTGGTTATAACAAGCCTTTCACTCTGCTGGAATCTCCATCTGTCTGAATCTGAAGGCAGTCTCTGCCAAGAGATTTTAAACTTGTGTTTAGATTTTGTTGTAGATTGTATTCACAAACAGTGCATCACAAAAAAAGAATTGTATTGGTGTGTTTAGAATATATCTCACAGTCTTCAGAATGCAACAAACAAAATAGAATTGTACATGTGTTCAAGTGTGCAATCAATTAAGAGGAAGCTGAATCCACAGGAACTCAATATTTAGGAAAGCCCAACTAGACATACTTCTTACAAGGTTTCTTTCTGTGCATTCCAAGCTTTCAGTAACTCCAAAGCTTGAGAGATTAGAGATACTCATTAAGAACTGATAAAAGTTCTTTAGTAATGGTAGGAAAAAACCAAAACAAAACTCAAAAGGAGTTGTTAAACAACTGCTGGGAGCAAGCACATGCTTCTAGATTTGAAATAAGACTTCGGTAACCCGGTCCACAGGATTTTTACAACGACTTTGATGTATGAAGTGTCATAGTTTTCAAATTCATTTTAGAATCACAGAATGCTAGAATGGTTTGGGTTGGAAGGGACCTTAAAAGTCATCTAGTTCCAACACCCCTGCCATGGCAGGGACACCTTGCACTAGATCAGGTTGCTTGATTTCCCCATCATCTATCTTTGGTGCTGCTTGTTTATTTCAAATGTGAATGCTTAGGAGCAGTGTCTGTCTCCCTTGCACGTTACTTAACACCATGAAGCTTGAAAATCATTGAAGTATTTAGATGCCATTGCTATATGGATAATAACAATTAGAATGATATTCTTTGGAGAAATCTAAGCTGGCTTGCAACATGAATTCATCAAGTTTTTTACAGGAACAAGGCATATATTTTTAAAGGATGTTTAATTTTTAGCACTGGCTTCAGCTAATATTACAGGTCTATACAAAAATGTATGTATTCTGAAGTTCTACAAAAATAGTTTATTTTCTTTAAAAATAATGAGTTTATATTAGTCATTTTTAGTGATGTTTCAGACTGAAATGACACTATAAGTAGCTGCAGAAAGTCTTGTGGCTCACACCACAGCAAGTTTTAAATATTATGCAGTCAATGGTGCAGTTTTTGCTTGGAAAAATAGATTAAAATAAAGTGCTTCCTAGATTTGTTTTCCCAAACCAGGCTAGGGGTGTGGCCAGCCTAAAGTATTTTCTGCAGTCAAACAATTCTTTTGTTAGTATAATAATGTTAAGATGTATTGAAACCACAACATTTTTCTTCAAAAAGGTGCTCTTATTTTGTTCTGTCCACAGTGTGCTAAGCATCAACAACAGCTCCACTTGAAAATTATATCTTTATAAAAATGAACTGGCAGAAAAAGCTTTGGAAATTAACTTATATTCTATAAATTAAATGCTGTCATTAAATTTCAAACAGGCAAAATGTTTGACAAATAAAAGTTTTCTGATGCTAGCATTTCCAGAGCAGTCACTGGCTCAGCCTTTAGTCCATACCTATTGCCTATTGCCATTCTGGCAAGAAAAAAAGAGAAGTTGCCATTGAAATCAATGATAAGTCAAAATACTTTTCTGAGATGATGGCAAAAGCTCTGCTTTCTTTTTGTTTAGTCTTGTTTAAAAATCAAGAGTTTATGATGATGCTTCCAATAAAACACTATACTGTATTTCATAATTCTTTAGAGACGCTTGATTTTCTATTCTATTGTCATCCTGATCACCAAATCACATTTGCAAAATGCTGCAGGCAGTAATCTGTCTTTTCTTATCTATATTTTAAAGCACTTTCCTCCCTCCTAGGCATTGTCAAATAAGCAATAAAAAGTTACAATAATTTTGGTGGGAACAGAATATGGTTGCTAGAGGAGCACAATTCTGAACTTGTTTTTTTTTCTTCAAAGGCCATTCAGAGCAGGTATTTTTCAGAGCAATGTTCAGACGGGTCTCAGGAGAAAGGAGAACATTCAAGAAAATTTGAGTTGAATCTGAGTATCTTGCAGAAGATAGACTATAAACTTTGATTTCAGCATCCCAGGAAGGACCAAGTTCTTCTTAGTTTTAGTAAAAGTCACACATAAGATAGTGGAGAATGTGAAAGCCTGCCTTTTTAGTTATGAGGAGCTCAGGCAGCATGTCAGTGGAAGAAAGATGTAAAGTCAGAATCTGAACCAAAAAACCCAGAAATGGAGAACATCAAAATAAAGAGGGTTACATTTCATATCCACCAAGAAAAAATTGCCTGAATCAGACAGGTGTTGTTCAAGCTCTTAGTGCTTAGTAATACATTGCAGCCTGAGCAACAATAGAAACAGAGGAAAGGACAGAATTAGGGCTTCCGTCTTTAGCCCAGTTCCCTAGCTAGTTTCACAAAACATAATGGAAACTCCAAAAGATTCCTGTGACCTTCCAAAAGATAAGCAATCGGAAGGAGGAGAGAGCAAAACTCCCGTGACATTTCTGTCAGCCTGTGTTTATTAGACACCAGAGGCCCACACAAGAAAATAGCATTACTGCTCTTGCAAAATGGACAGTATTTTAATGAGGTATTTAGAATTTAGGGGAGACCAGAGGATTCAGTCCTGAGAAAAGGAAACATGGGGTTTGTTAGCACCAGTGTCGACAGAATTACTCGTTTTTGTTGTATTGGCAACACAGTCCTGTGAGGGCAAATCTTTTACTTTTTATTTTTTGCCTCTGCTTTTTAATTTTTCTCTTGAGGACTTCATTTTCAGACAAGTCCTGCTCTTCAGATGGTCAGAGCAATATTGGTAACTAGACCAAGATGCCATGTTGGTCTCTACACAGACCAAAAGGACTTCTGGTGATGTAGGGGAGCTCCTAAACATTTTTTTTAAATTTTTTTTTTATTTCCCCCACAGAATCTGATGGTTGATAAACAATCCTTGTGTCCCCACTCACAAAATCTGTCATTTCAAGTTAAGTAGATAACATCTTTTCTGGCCAACGATGTTGACAGCAATGAAGGTGGTGGCAGGCCGGAAGCCATAAAACCAGTGTTGCTCAGTTCTCCAAGACAACTTTAAACATGAGAAAAAATAAAAGGAAGTAGGAGCATCGTAGCCCATGCTTGAATGCCTCCAAATACCAGAGGTCTTGCTTAGCAAGGAAAACACAGGTTAAATCCTCTCTTGGAGATGAGCCTGAGCCAGGAAGGTCTTTTCCCATTATGTCCACCGAAAATGAGATGTCATGTGGATAGAAACCATTACTGATGCTGGGCTGAACATGACAGATCAAGGCATATCAATGATTAATAAAATATCTAAGGGCAGCAACATTAATATGTTTAAAAGAAAAGGAAAAACCTCATTTCTGTTAATTACATAACTAATTTTTAATTTATTTTTGTAATGTTAGTTTATGTTTTGATTTGGCTTGAATGAAGTTTCTTTTTTAACTTTTTTAGTTCAGCCCCAGGCTACAAACTCTATTATTTGCTGAACACTATGGAATATAGTTTATAAAGAGAATCTAAGTGAGTTATAGGCCTGTTGTTGCAGAAAAATAAAATAAAATGTTTAGAGCCTTTGCAATATTTCAATTGGATAATGTCAAAACTGCAATACAAAGAAATTAAATATATATAGGAATCTGATACTAAAATTATGATCTAGAAGTTAAAATGAAATAATGGAAAAGGCAAATTGAAAGACAAAATTTTGCCATAACAAAATAAATTTTGTTGTCACCTGAAGAGTTGGTACTATTCATTTTTTACCTCCTATTGTAAGCTGTCAAAGTTAACTCTCAAATGTTTCATACTTGATAAAAATATAGGTTTTGCTGTAAGAGTTAAACTATTTTGAATACCACTGGAAGTTTGTACCTACAACAGCATAATGTTGTTCCACTGTGATCTGTGACAATCCCGGCAGCAGTAAAAAAATATATGAACGTGGGACTCACTTTTTTTTCCGTACGTCTTAGAAAGGAAGCGGAAATGAATACATATTAACATTTTTCAGTGACAGAGACCATTGGTGAAAGTAAGGGGAGCTGTCAATAGAAACAGATTCTGAAGCAGATGGTCTGGAGCTAGGATAGCTGAGTGTCCCAGTACAGGAAGAAGTGTGATTTCCTGCAGCTTTCTCTCCCTGCAGACATGAGCCACATCTTTCTGCTCACCTCCTGGGAAGCTAGTAAGAATAAAGTAACTCTACTTTAATGTGCTTTATCCACTACTAGCCTTCAGTCCAGGACAAAGAGGGTAGGAGAAATTGAGATGTAGAAGGAGGAAGTGGCCTTGAGGCCCATGTCTTATAGTAAGACCAGATGTGAGTAATCCTGTAATACTTGGTCCAGGGACCTGGGCTTAGCTGATGTGTTGTGGAAACACTTGAGAGAGAGATGGGAGCTCCAGTCTTCTGTCAAATTTAACTGAGATCATCCAACAGCTTCAGATCTACAGGACTGGGGGAATATGGGCTCGTGACTCCCTGAACAGGCAGACAAACATATGTGCACACAGGAAATGCAAGTTGAATGTAAAATAAACGTAGAGAAGAACAACTTGTGCTTATTGTTTTGCTTTTCTATGTGTTCCAATGACTGTCAACCATAGTAGTAAGCTTCCTGAGGTGTTAAATGTCTTAAGACATAAACTTGTGACATGGAAATCCCAGCCATCTTCCCTCTAGCTCTTCTGGTAAAACAGATGGAGATGACAAAGGTCCTGAGCATTGCTTCCCACAATTAACCAGGAAACCTAACCATAGGCACTAGTCATATGGCATACAGTGAACTACAGAAATGCAAACCACATTTATACTTGGGATCCCATGCTGCCAAGCAGTGCTTTGTCTTCTCTTCAGGGAGTACGTGTCACATGGATGTTAGCAATGACATGGCAAATAAACTCGAGCTGTTTCTCACAGGGGCATCACCTTCTCTTAAGAGCACGTTCAAGAGCCCATCTAATACAAGTCAGAAGTTGAATCTCTCTTTGTTGATGTCGTGGGTATGACTTCATTGACCAAGACTAGGAAAGGCTGGGAGGATTGCCAAGAATCACAGTTGGTGCCGAAACATAACAAATTTGTGTGGTAAGAGCAGTATTTCTGCCCATCTTTTTCTATGTCATTTTTAGTCATGTTACTAAGATGGTGGAGATAAATGAGATTCACTAATGACTTAGGAAATAAATAATGCAGAAAAAAATAATAATGAAAAGATTGTGTAAATTACAGTTGTTACTGATGCATACCAAAAATTAGCACTGTGAGCCTACAGAAACAAAGGTACAGACAAAGAGGTTTTTCCTTGTACAGGAAAGTAGTTGCTGTACCCAACTGCAACGCTGGTAATGGAGATAAAAATCTGGAAATAAGAAAAGGTGAAAAAAAGTGGCTCGGTTTTAGTTGTACTGACTTATTTACAAGACACCAGCACCTCAAAAATCACTCCTTTGTATTATGTTGAAATGTAGATAGGAGCCTGCCTGAAAGACCAGGCCTCCTCCTTTGTTTGGTTTTGAGAGCAGATGGCAGCCCACCTGCTTTTCTGGGTGTGTGGAGGTCTAGAACCAGGAGTAGAGGTGCTCACAGCAGGCAAAGCTTGGGTGTTGGTGAAGTGGGTCTGAACTACCCTGGGTGCACTGGCCACACATGGAAAACAGCACATGACACTGTGGTGCAGCAGGCAGCCAGGCTTTTAGACCTTGTCTGAATGTGAAAAGATCGATATTTATAAAGACTGTACAGATAATTTTCTTGCAGTCCTTAGTGATATGAAGAAGGTAGTCATTACAAGGGACAGAGCTGGCCAAAACTCTGTAATGAAGCAGTTAGGACCAGATGGCACAGGACCCTGCAGGCACACAGGCACCCAAAAGTTTCTTAACACACCTGACCCAAAATTACTTTGGAGGGTTATTCTGTCTTCCTCACTCCAGCCAAGTTTTTTCTTAAGTGCTGAAAGATCATGTTGATAGTTTACCTATGTCCCATTAAAATTGTTTTTAATCTAGTCTTGCATGTGTTCCTAAATCGGCATAAAGGACAGTATGCAACTACATTAAGACAACACCATCACTAAGAAAGTCTGCCTCTAAAGAGAAGACTTTTTTCTCCTGCTTTTCTTGATCCTGAGTATTAACACCGGTTATAAACATCTCTGAGCACTATAAAATTGCTAATCCTATGCAGTGACAGAACTGTGATGACTGATACGGTAGCATATCTATAAAAGACATCTAAACGTACATACAATGTGTGTATATATGTGTATAGGTGCACTTAGTACATGCACACTTGTGATTATCTTTTCAGATAAGGTCTTCCTGTTTGTTTTTAATTTATAACTAAATTCTTCTAATTGCTTTTACCAAACATAGTTGGAGTTCAGAGCAGTAGCTGGTATCAAGGCATTTCTGCCCTGAATCTGTGGTGTTCCTTACCAATGCGAATTCACAGTATCCTGACACATTCCACAGCCTGAAGCTCTGGGCCAATATGTCCTCCAAAATTAAAATGCTGTGCCTGTGTTTAGTTGCATGGGACACCAGATGCTTGTGTGGAAGAGAGTTTTCCAGTGACTAAATGTGACACTTAAGACTCTGAGGTTCCCATGAGAGCTAGTGATGCACAGCCAACTGGAATTACAAATAGCCTTTGAATAGGATGTCTTAGATGGAACATATGACTGAATATGAATACCTTTCCTTAAAAATAATAACGATCATCTTGTCTCAGGCCCGATATTCTTGTTCTCAGTCATTGCCAAGAAGTGAGATGTTTTGAGACCACATACTAGCTTTGAAAGAATTCCTTTGACATTTGTTTCATCAGTGATCCTTTCAGTTATGGAAAAAGGAAGAAAGTTAAGAAGTGGAATGTCAAAGGCTCTGGGCAGCAAATGGAACAGAGGGGTTTTCTTAAATGTAGGCTGAAACCTGAAAACAAAGTTGGAATCAATATTCAACCCTCAGGGATTAAGCGAAGTCATTTCTGTGCCATTTCACTTCCAACAAGTGTGACTGACACCATCTTTCTGTTTATGTTCTTTAGCTGGCCTTCTGGGATGCTGATCTTAGAGAAACCACTTAAACCGCATTTCTCATCTGCCTGGGTTCTAACCAGCTCCTAGGATTAAATGACAGGCTTATTTTCTACTAATTGCTCCTTTGCCTGTCATGTAATTTGCCATATATACAGTAAAAGTCCTCCAGTATTTGTCTAAAATCCTGTTTTCCCCTCTCCTGATTAACCTATCTTTTGTCTTTTCTCACCATTCATTGTTTCAGACATGCCTATTTTTCTATCTCTGTCTGGACTCAGATTTGATGAGCTTTCTTGCTCATTCAGTGTTTGGCTTTTTTAATCCATCTTTTCTCAAAAGCCTCTTTATTATGTGATATTTTAAAATATAACCTTTTGAATATACTTTATTTATAATATTTTACATGCTGGCTCTCTTCCACTCTTGCCTTTTCCATTTGTATATCATTTTCTTTTCCTTGGTTCAGTATTTAAAGTTCAGTACATTTTCTGTTCCCTGGGCCTTCCTGTGTTCCTATTATCTGTGCTTTTTCTTTTGATCACTTTCTGCAGTCATTCTATTTTTACATTTACAGATAATTTCTCAATAAAGTCTCTTGGTCCTTCTGTCACTGACCTTTTCAGACTCCACTGTATTCAAGACAGCACTATTTTTCTGGTGCATTATAACAAACACGATGACCTAGTTCTTCTCTATTTTGCAGCCACAAAAGAGTTATTGCTCATCATGAAACAACAAAAACAGAAAAAAAAAATATAGTATATATTGAAAACAGATGCAGAATATCAGAAAGATCCTCATTTTGGTCATGGTTTCATAGCAGTGTTTAGCCTTTTATCACCATCTGGCCATGTAGCACCTAATAGCTTTAGTCTGCTATTACTTCATTTTCTCAATGGTAAAGATACGGAAAGTGCTAGAAGGAAAAGTCTTCCCAGATTCTGTGATAGGAAGTGACTCTCTTAATTAAGAGGTTTTATTAATCACCATCTGGTGCATGCTGTCATCCTGGTCCCTGTGCCTTTGTGCATACCCGGACAGATAAGAGTATTCCTCTAGCTAAAGCATGAAAATCTTTTGCTGTTGCCAGTGAAAGTCCTTGGTGATGGAAAAGGCATATTTTTGTGGGCCTAGAGATTCTGCTCTCATTTCAGACAGATAAAACCTGTGATACTGCAAGTTGAGTAATCTCTGTGCTTCCAACAAATTGCATTATGTTCACCCTGCATGTGCAGGAGTTTTAGGCAAAATATTTGGGACTAATCATGGAGCAAACCTGCAGAAACCAATGGAATTGTTCGAGATTCACATGAAAGCAGCTAAGGGGTAGAAATTTTCCCTGTTTTGCCAGGTCTCTGAAGCAATCTTTCCCTGCTTTGGATTGGTATTATGCCGCTTCTTAGTCCTAAACCCAAATTATATTAAGTTCCTTCCCTAGATTTATAGAATCATAGTTTTGGTTTGGGCTTTCCATTTTTCACATCCTTAGTTTGAAATATTTTTCTAATATATTCATATTTATTTCCAGGCATCTAGCCTACTTTTATTCTGGCCTTTGCATCTTTTTTTCCTTCTCCGTTTTAGTCCAATGTAAACGATTCCCTTTCAGCACACACTGTACCCTGCTATTTATTTAAGATTGAAAGAAGGAAAGAAAGTAGTTTTCTCATGCAACTTTTAGGACATCTCCAATTTTGTGGCAAGTTTTGGCCAGTTCCTAGGTAAAGCCCAGTCATGGTCATCAGCAAAATAAGTTAGTGTGTGTGGATAATAGACCTTGCCTGCAGAATAAAACACCATGATCTAAACATAGTCATATTTTAAGAGTTACTTTCTAGCAGATTTGTATGTATTATTTAATTGTATTTCTAAACAAGAGATGCAATGTTGCATTCAAGTAATTTTATAACCAACTTTTACATTGCCAAAATTTTCTATTCTAGGTATGGGTCCAGCCTAGCCCATTTGGAAATCATCAACACACAAAAAAATGGAAAAGCAAAAGAAAAGGAGGGCTCTCTTGGTGGGTTTTTTTTTTTTTGTTTGTTTCTAGGAAGTAAAGGCACCTTGTTGTTTGTTATAAATGCCTATATTGGTTATCACAATGAACCTAATTTTTATAGCCTAGTATTGGATACTTTTCTGGTTTATTTTGTGTGTGGGGTTTTTTTTTTGTTTTGTTTTGTTTTGTTTTGTGTTGTTTTGTTTTGTGTTTTTGTTTTGTTTTGGTTTGGATTTTTGTTTCTGTTTTTTTTTCTGTGTGTGTGTAAAACTGTATAGATGGTTTCTTTGTTAGGGTAAATTACCTGCTTTGAACTGTGAGTAATCGCACTGAAGCCAGTGGGTTTCTCAGACTTAAGTCAGGAAGGATATTAGTTCTGGTTTTATATATCATCCATTACAGTGGGATCCTGGCCCACAGCTATGGTTCTGAGGCTCTGTAATAAAACATAAATATAATAGTTAGTAATGCTTTGGCTCCTTTGGCAGAACATCTGTCTGACCTGTACTGTAATTGAATTTGGCTTTCTTCTTTAAAATAGTATTGAGATTGGAATTTTGTCACTATTTGGTGTGAAAAGGGGTTGTATTTTACTGAGGGGTCTAAAGCCTTCCATATCAAGAGATGGTTTTGTCTGTTTTCAGGGCTCTTTTTATAGTGGTATGTGAAAATAACAGTGTTACAAAAAGTTTCCAAGGTTTCAATCACTCATCAGTCTGTATTTGCAAGGTGGGTGTTTAGACACCTACTCATCTGCAAAGATTCATACAGTGTAAGCTGAGTAGGATACAATGTTCTGTCTGGGTAGGAATACAATGGGAAACACTCAAGAGAAAAAATTATGTTTATACTCTGCTCATGTCCTTTGGCTTCTTATCAAAGATGTCAGAATATTATTCTCCTATAAACAAGGAACCTTGTGAGTGAGGCAGTCACTTTTGGTACGTGGTTGACAGAAGTGACCATCTACCCTTGTGAAGCTGCTAAGCAGGAGAAGCGCTTGATCAGCAGATAGGAGACTGAGAGGATTCAAAGACATGGTGGCACTCAAAAGAGTGCCCCAGTCCCAAAGCCAGATCCTAACCCCTCTCTGACACACCCAGACCTGTGAGAATGCCCTCACCTCTTCCCTTCGAGAGTACCCTTCTTTCGGGGACTGGACCAATGTCAATGAGACAAAGCATGTAGCCGTGCAAGTCCCTATCCCATGAGTTATGATGGTAGCTGGAGGGAAGGATAAATTAAATTAATTTAATGAAAAGTTAAACAGCTTCAAGTGACAGGAATGGCAGCACCTCCTCCCAGCTCCCTACTCTCCTCTGCTGTGGTTGCACACCCTCTGGATCTGTGATTAATGTGCTTGTGAAGGACTGAGATGTGGGTTTAGATGCTGGATCCAGATATCTCATAGCTCCAATTAAAGATTAAAAACATAGCCTCCCTTGCCCTTTTATGCTGGTGACCTCTGGGAGCACTGCCAAGCCTGGTTTGGCATGAGGCCAGAGGGAAGAATACAGGTTTGTGACGTTGCCTTGCATTCGCTCGTCCTGAAGCACTGCTCAGCATTGCCAGGGCTGAGGCACTTTTACCTCCCAGAACCAGGAATAATGGTGCAATGCTTTTATCCTTTTGTGGGTGTGTGGTTTTAGTCCAAGTACCTAACACGGCAAGTCAGGTCATAGGTCTCCTCCTTAAATCCTTCTGATCCTATGTTGTTTTTTTTCTGAAGGGCCTCAAGCCTGGCTCACAGACTTCTCAGCACCTTTTGAAATCTGACCATGGGTATTTCCTGCAAGTTCCTTAGTGTAAGAGTCCTACCACATATATATTTAAATTTTGGAAATGTTACGAGTATTTTAAGATGTATCCACTCTTCTCCTTCTGGTCTCTGGTTTTGGTAGGTAAAACAATTTTTTTATTCGAGGAACTCAAAATATTTTTTTTCATCCTTCTTGTGTTAAATTTCCTTCTCTAGACTTCGCTAAAGCTGCTCAAATGTACTGACAATATCTGTAGGATTGTTTTTTCCCAATTTAATATGTCTAGCAGACCAAAGGTTTTAGCTGTTATGTCATTTTGCTGTGCCAGTGATTTTAATATTTTTAGCTCCTGTTACGAAGAACGTGTGTGACTGAGGATGCTTAAGAAAGCTCCTAGGCTTTACTTGGTTAGAGCACAGAAGACTGAAATTCCTATTATGATACCTTGGCTGAGGGGCAAGAAAAATTTAATTCATCCATACGTGACACCCCTCAAAACCCCCTCAACAAGTGGACAAGAACTGAAAAAGTACTTGGCTGGGAATATAAGGGGGTGTGTACACGTATATCAGTTGATGCTGGCGTAGGACAGAACAGTGTTCCTGCTTCTGTTCCCCCTTTCTTCCTCTTTCTCCCACAGCAGCAGTATGTCGAATGTGAATCTTTCAGAAAGACAATTTCTTTTTTTGCTACTGCTGAGCACAGCACAACTGAATATTCCTTGGAGCATGGGTCTTGAGTCTTGGAACAAAACTATTGTCTAGTCCTTACTAGTAGAGCCAAACTTTTTGTTTTAAAAGCATTTGCTACAGTTATATCATGAAAGGTTGCATAAACAACTCATCAGCTGAAAGCAGCATAGACATGCCCAGTGGCCTATTAATAAAAAGTGTAGGGAAAACAGAAGGTGGGAGAAGGGGATCCCAGTTAGTGCTGCAGCTGCATTTAGTTTCTTCCATAAACAGCCTGAAAATGAAAATCCTCAGATCCTTTGCTAGCAGAGAAGAGCAGTTCATAGCATCATAGTAAGATTCAGGTGTGAAGGGAAGACAGGAGGTTTCTAGTCCAGCTTCCTAATCAAAGCAGAGGCAGCTACAAAGTTCTAAGAGGTGGTGAAAAAAAAAGAGTGAAAGATAAAAAGAACTGACTTGAGCTTAGGCATTTAGATAAAAGGATCAAATCTCAAAAAATATAGAGAGCAAGCAATGAACTAGTTACTAATATACTGGCACAAAGGAGATTCATAGTTTGCAGAGGTCTTGATCCACAGTCTGTTGTAATCTGATGAAAGATTTGCAGCTAAGTCAATGAGCTATGGATCAGGCCCACAAACTGGTTGTGGAAAGGCTGAGGAGTGACTGGTAATGTGGTTGGTCAGTGAGGATGCATTAACAGGCTTTCAGCAGCATTGCTACATGGTGGGGAGAATCTAATCTTGGTTCTCATTACATGCATATGGAAGAGCAAAAGCGGAGGTCTTGCTGTTGTTGAGGAGGGAAAGACCCAGCCCTGTGGCTCTGCAGCTCTGCAGCTGTGGTGTGGATCACAGTCACTCTCTTCTGGGGAGTCCGGCAATTCTTTGAATTTCACAAGATTGGCCCATCCTTCCAGCCCATCTAGCTCCCTCTGGATGGTAGCCCTGCCCTTGAACATATTGACTGTTCCCCCCAGTTTGGTGTCCACTGCAAAATCTGTCACTTCTTCAAATCACTGATAAGGACGTTAAATGTTCCACTACAGACCCCTGCAGAGCTGCTTTGTCACTGGCCACCAGGTAGTATAACACCCATTAACCATTAACCTGTGAACCCCAATTGTCCAATAATTTTTTCTACTCACTTGTTTTTCTGCCCATCTAGACTTCAATGCCTTAACTTGGTTATAAGATTATTGTGGAAGATGATGTCAAAGACCTCATTAAAGTCAGGGTTAACGATGGCCACTACCCTTCTCTCAGCTAGAAATCCAGGAAATTTAGCATAGAAAGGTATCAGGTTGATCAAGCACAATTTACCTCTGATAAATTCATGCTGGAGATCTGCTTTTTCTTTTCCATATGCCCAGAATCAGTTTTTGGTCTGGGTCACATTTTTGTCTGCAATCCCTGACTAAGTCCTCACACTGTGCTGTTAGTTACTCTCCTCTCTGAATCCTTTCACTTCGCACAGAGACCTAGAAGACCTTACTGGTCAATACAGGCAAAGAAGGCATTCAGTATATCAACTTGTTTGCTATCACTAAACCACTGCTCCATTTAGCAATGGCCTCACATTTTTCTTGTTCAGCCTTTTACTACTAATTCGGTCATCTAAACTCTTCTTGTTGCCCTTGACATTCCTTGAAAGTCTTAACTCAAGCTGGACTTTGGCTTTTGTGACACCACCTCTATGTGTCCTGGCAACTTTCTCAAATTCCTCCTTTATAGCCTGGCCCTGTTTTCCCTTTATGTTGCCTTTTTGCAGTGGAGATCTGTCATGACTTTCCTTTTCAACCAAACCAATATAATGATGAATGTGCTTGGTTTCCTAAGGATTTTGATTAACTGTTCTTTAAAGACCTGCCAGCTTCCCTGGGCTCGTTTTACCCTTGAGAGATTCATTAATGCTACCAACCAGTTACCTAAATAGTCTTCTTTGCTATGCTCTCCTATCTCCTTCTTTGCTCCACTTTGGATGTCAAACTCCAGTATTTCATGGTCTCTGCAGCCAACATTGCCATTGTTTATCACATCTCTGGTCAGCTCTTTTTTTATTAGTGAATAATAGATCCAACCGTGCATCACCCTTAGTTGCCCATCCTATACCTGAGCCAAGAAGTTATACCCTTCCACAAATCCTCTTGATTGTCAGTGTCCTACCATATCATCCTTCCAACAGCTGTCAGAGAGATTAAAGTCCACTTTGATATCCAGGGTCTGTGATCCAAAGATTTCTGTACAATTTAATTACTGCTGTGGTGGAAATGCAATACTGAATGATGAGGCTCTAGTGCACATTATTTCAGCTATAAAATTGTAAATAATAAATCTTAGGATCATAGGATCATAGCATAGTTCAGGTGCAAAGTGACCTCAGGAAGACCACCTCCGTCTCAAAGCAAGGGCAGCTATGCAATGAGACCAGAGTTTTCAAGCCTTTATCTGTATGGGTTTTGAAAACCTCCAAGGGTGGAGACTGCAAAGCATCTCTGGGCAAAATCATCTTTTCCTGAACTTGACCATCCTCATCTTCTTATGCTTAACAGTAAACAAGTTAAAAAAAAAAATAAATTTGAAAGAACGGGTATGCTCATCATCATCATTTTGTGGGCGACAATTTAATGCATCCACTATCAGATGTTCATAAACCTTCTTCTTATAGCTAAGGGAACATGAGAAAAATTGGTAAACCATTCCATGAGATAGCTGATGAAAGACCAGTACAACTGTCTTCAATAAATTAATCTTCATTTTAAGATACTGTCAGAAGAATCTGTGTCAGCAGCTTCTCTTCAGAGGTTCCCTCAGTCATATTTGCAGTGAGTATTGCCATTGCAATGCTAGACTGTATAATAAGTATTTTAAAAGTTTTAAGTTCAGCCTTATTTTGCTCTTACGGTTTGAGGTTACATTGCCACAGACTGATGGAGGCATAACATAGGATGTAAAATAGAGTATTACCACATCTGCTATTGTATCAAAGTCTTACACTTAGAGTATCACCACAGAAATTTCATAGACTAGCAGAATGATGCTGCATTGCCATCATATTAGTACCGGTTGTACTCTGACATAATTTTATACCCTCTTTTTCCCATTGGTGTTTCAAGTCTAGCATTCAAGGAGCAATTTGTGACATGCTGTGGTAATGATGTAGATTTATGAAGACTATAACATAGATGATTCATGCAAAAGTTCTTTCTTTTTTTTGGTTGGGTTTTTTCCCTTCCCTTTTTTTTTTTTTTTTTTAAATTTCTGGACAACTTTTGGCAAAACTTACAAAACCAACCACTAATATAACATAAATATAGAGGATAGTTTTCTATTTTTAGAGGCAAGTGTACTTGAAATGGGGCTTTATTTTAGTACTTTAAGGACTGCCAACATACAGTCATCTCCTACCGCCATACAGACATGTCCTACCATCTGGGGTCATAGTCACTTGGAAAGCAAAGATGTGTCCATTTGCAGTTGTGACTATTTGTGCCAGTACCTACTTTCCCACATATAGAAGGATTTTGGTTTTGTTTTTAAGAAAGGTCATTTCAGCTCCAGGAAAGGTATGCATTTTTAACAACAATAAGGCCCAAAGAGAGAGTTCACACTGAAGTGACTGAAAGTGCTCTGTGAAAGAAGGGTGTAATGAGACTTGAGATGAGAGATGTTTGGCAAGCCTGAGGGACAGACTGGACAGCTTCTACCTCGGCCTGAATTGAGTCATTTTGGTGGGGAATATATACATGCCCTCCCTGGACTGGTACAAACACATGACACCCCTGTCCCACTGAAAAACAACCAGACATGAAGTTCTATCCTGTTCATTTGGATGTGCTGTAGCATAGGAGCTTTCAAAAGTATATTAATTATCTTTTAATTTCGTATGCGCTTCAGGTTTTGAGATTAGCTTTTGGGAAGATGGACAAAGTTGGAAAGGGCAAGTGGGAGAGGGCGTCACATACTAACCACAAGAGGTATGCAGTGCCAGATGCTTTCCCTCAGACAATGTGTAGCTGACTGAAGCTGTGCCATTTCTTTGGTGCTCCAAAGAGATCATCAGCTACAACCTGCACCACCATAACCAAAGGTAAGAGAGAAGGACATCTTGGACATGTTCCATAGGAAAGGAAACATCAGCTGTATCTGCGGCCACCATCAGAGGGACTAATGGGCACCAATGGAGCTGAAGAAAATCTGGCAGAGTACTGGAAACTTTGCTATCCTGCAGTCCAGGCAGATATCCCAAATATCCTGATGCTAGCTTCTCTTGGAGACTGGTGCTTTTGAACGTCTCTTGTGGGGAGGTGGACTGTGAAATATTTGGAATATTTGAAACAAGGAACTAAAGCTGAGTCTCCCACATCCCAGCAGATGCCTTTTTTGGTGGATGATCAAGTCCTTCACTCTGTCTCTGTGTGGCCCCATAACTTACTTTTTCACAAATATAAATCAGATATGCAAAGGCCCAAGCTTCCAGGACGTTTAAGTTCCTTCTATCAAAAATTAATCAACACACTGACTCTCAACTATCAAATGTAAGCTTTTCCATGTAGTTTTTTGTGAATATTGGCTCCAACATTATATATTATTTTAAGTCTCAAAAATACGTTGTGACTGCAAACCTGGAACAGAGCACAAATCCAGGCTCTGCTCACTAAGTCACCATCTGCTCTTTATTTAAGTTAACTTCAAAAACAAATGCTTCTTCCATGGTGCCTGCTGTACGTGATCTGATTAACATAAGTAAAAGAAATCATTAATAAATTTGCAAGTACCATCAGGACATGCCTATGTAAAAAAATCATGAGTACATGGTCCTTTGCCATAAATTTTACCCAGTTTCTCTCTGCCTCTCCCCTTGTTTATCAGTGGCATCTGGCACATCCCACACCACAGGGGTCTAGCATGTCGTAAGGTTTGAAGTATTGAACTACTGATGATCCATCACACTTTTAGTGAAGGGCTTGCATTTTGCCTTCAGTTCCTTACAGTATGGTGCATTGTCCCCTGCAAGCACCCCAAAAGCAAGAGGCAGACTCCTTCAGAAGGCTATTTAGCTTCTAGGGAAGCTGAGTCATGGCCTGATACCCCTCATTTTTCTTTGGGGATTTTATAGGGAGTCTGTGTTGACTTGACTCCTCATTTAGGATCCTTTGGTTAGATGAAATGAACCTGGGCCCTTGATGGAACTTGAATATGTAAGCCTTTGAGGATTTGAGACTAATCTCTTTGTAAAAGAAGCAAAGTCAAATCTTTCCTCTTTGCTCTTTAAAGGCTGACAAATTTTTGGATGCTATTTAAAAACAGTAATCTCTGATAATGACTCATTTATAGAAATTACTTGCCTCTAGTTGTCTTTTAACAGAGCTGGAGATAAGAGCAAAACTGTATTATTTTTATAATGCAATCTTGTCTTTTATTGGATTTTTTAAAGTCAAATTACCCAGAAAGTCTGATGTTACATTTTAATTTGAACTGTATGTATTAACGGAATTAGGTACAAATCAGAGTTTAACATCTTGAATTTAGGAACATTTTTGCGTTTCTTTTTACTTACTTAAGGGCCTTTTTGGCTAACCATGTAGAACCGAAATGGTGAATTAGTAATTACACAGAGACCTGGAGAATGGCATGATTGCCCATTATCAAATAAGAAAACCAACTGCACAGAAAGAGTATAATTTTTGCAAAGAGATGTTTGTCTTCACAGAAGCGCCTGTTTTGACCTGCTGGTTTGGCAGATAACCATTCATTTAAAACACAACATAGATTAAATAGGCTCTCTTTAATCTTACTCTAACGTCTAAGCCAGCTGTTGCTATGGGAAATGTATTTCCCATGCAACTCTACTGAATATTACATGATGATCCTAATCCTCGCCTATGCACACATTCGGAAACAACAAAGGTGACTGTTTATTTTTGTGTGTCCTTCCCTTCTGTCCTGTGCTGTATTTGATCTGTTCGACCTGTAAACATACTGCTTATTTCCACAGCATTTCACTCTATAGAACACGATAAAACTTTTAATGAGCCACTGGCTTGTTATCATGTGAATATTCAAATTACATTTGAAATTTCTAGATGAAAAGAAAATCAAGTTAAATACCAATACCCACTTGGTTAAACTATCACACTATTGTTACATTTCTACAGAAATGCCAGCCAAATTTCCCAGGTGCAGTTTCCATATCTCTCACATAACATCAAAATAAAATCTCTGCATTAAAATAATGCATACAAATATACTGGTGGTTATTAGGGGGAAAAAAAACCCCAAAACGTGCTGTAAGCTAGTCCAAAAGAAACTATATTAAAGATCTGGTGTGAGACAGAATTTTGGATGAGCTCTAAGCAACTTTTCATCAGCGTGGTTCTTTGAAGCGACACACTTTCCAGTGTTGTTCCTCTTTATAAATGAGCTAACCTCAGATGTTACCAAGCACCCGAACAATGGGGCTGTTTCAGACTTGCAGTACATTAATAAATGATGATGTTTATGAAAGATATTGCAGACATTTTTCCAGGCTGTGCAAAGCCCAATAAAGAAGAAAAAAAAAAGAAAGAGGAATTCAGAAGTCTCTAAGGTCTTTTGATTTTTTAGGGAGGCCAAGGACATACAATCCTAATGCAGGAAGGCTACTATGAGTTAAAAGGCCAGTGCTGACAACCTTTGATGTCGGTGTTAGGGAAAGGGGAGATGTCTACAAAGTGAGCATGCCAGCTGTCTGAACTGGCAGTCCCAGGTTTGTTTATTTATTTGTTGTGGCTGTTTTTTGACCAGTAGCTCAGAAGAAGGTTGCTAAATGCAAATATAATTAGAAAGGTCTGAAAACCCTGCACTGTAAAGCCTAAGCAGCAGAGGGAATGAGTAAGCAGATCTAGAGGAACAGAGGGTGTAACTCTTTGATGGTTTCCTGTCGGAGAGGATAATACAAATCCTGGCACATTTTGTTCAATGTCTTTGAAGGAGCTTTGAGGAAGATTTGAGATGACTTACCGCTGAATGGTATTGTTTGTGTATGAAGACATCAAAATGTTGTCACACCGCAGTTAATTAATGCAATGGAGACAATGTGGTGGAAATTAAGTCTGAATATACAGAGAAAGCAAACAGCAGAACATAGGTATATGTGCATGCACACTTACTCTTTCAGCACTCTCTGTAGTTTTCTGTCTTGCTTAGTGACAACTTTGTTCTGTGTGCTCATTGTCCTCAGTGCCCATGTGTTCAAGCATGTAGGAACAGATAAACCCCTGAGGAACAGGTACGGTTGCAAGTTGATTTCACACATTTCTGATACCCACCAAGTGCCTCGGAGCTTCTTTGTTGCTCTCCCAACCTCCCATGGGACTAAGTGCTTTGCTCTAAGGTCTGCAGCAACCTTATTGCAGATTTCTCTACACAGATATCTTGGTATGTAGTCATGTTCTAACAGGCTCTGGTATTGCTTTGACAAACTTGAAGAGAGGAATTCAGAACATCTTTAAAGCGCTTTCAGGGACCTTCACTTATTTGTCTCTAGAAACCAAGCTATACAGCATGCCAAAATTTTTGGTAGTTTTGGATTCTTCTTCAACAATTCTATGCCCAACCTGTCAAAAACTGAGAGCTTTCCAGAGGTACCCATACCAGTGCCATTGCTATGAAGTAGAGTGTCAGTGTTTGTCAAACACTTATGCCAGTGGATGCCCAGAATATGAATTAAGCAGATGTGATAGGACAGCTCAAACTATTGGATTTAGCAGCTATGTGGTTTCCAAGAATCTGGCTTACAGAAGGAACAGATATTTGTGTCCTCACACATGGCATCCATGTTGAGTGTTGTGCTTGTTCTTCACTCTAATGATAATTTTGCAGATGACCAAACAATGAAGTTTTTAAAAAGAAGAGAGTTTGTATCATCAGTTATACAACATGTACGAAATATATGTATTTTGAAGTTGTTGACAACACACATGAAGATCTTTGCCCTGCACTTATTCAGGACATTTTCTCTGAAGTCATTAAAAGAAGAAAAGTTCTAGGCTGCGGAATGCATAAAAAGTGTTTAATATAAATTCTTTGGTGGTGTTCACTGGCCAGAAAACATCCCACTCAGTATGCAAGAGATATAGGAAGAAGAGAAGCAGTGCAAGGCAGCAGTCATCTGTAATCTTGCAAGGCAGCAAACACATCACAGGTGACAATTTGCCAATAAACCCAGATGCAAATAGTAGGTAGAGGAAAAAAAACCCCTAAGGCGATGTCAATACCAGAAAACTGAGGGCTGGAGGATACATAGCTTAAAGAAATGCAGTTTGTGTAAAATGGGGAAGTAGAAAACAAATGACTGAACTGAGACATGTGCCCTTTTAATTCTGTTCCTTCCCCTGATAAAAATATCAGGCTAAATTAAGCCCTAATGTAACTGCATCAAAGTCAGTGGAGTTAACATTGAGGAAAAATTGCTGCCATAAACCATCAAAATCAATGACAATTGTGTCTGTTCATGCCAGAAATGAACCTGGCCCATTACAACAACAATTTTTTTGACACCCAAAGCTAAATTTAGTTTCCATTTTGTATGCAACAAAATAAACTTGAACTTTGATATGTAAAGAGATGCCCATGTCCTGAGAAACATGCCTCCTAGCCTTAATCTATCAGATATGTGGATGGGAGGATGCAGCTTCCCCATTCTGCCATTCACTTTCCCTTCAGGTGTGTCTGGCTCCACGCTATTCTCCTGTGTGTCCTGGAAGGAAGGACTTTTGCAGTGCACAGAGGCAGGTGTGAGAGCACACATACTGTACTGGACCTCATACCTTGATCTTGCTGTGCGCAAACACATACACTTTCAGCACTTGGTGTGGCTCTAGGGTGGTCAAAGCAAATTTCTGCTCCTCAGCATGATAGCATTGTAGAAGGATGTATAAGTAAGGGAAGGGAGTGGGTTTTGTGAAAGGGGTTTTGTGTTTCTCATGGCAAATAAGCTAACATGAAGAAAAACCAACTCAGCTGAAGTGAGGGTCTTTAAACTTCAACCAGGAGTTTTATGGATGAATTATTCTGACTCATTCTTAGACCTTGCCTTGTTTTGTTGCCTTGGGATCCTATGCAGAAACAAAAGCAAAGAACATTTCTGCAGCAGTGAGAGATGCTAGATGGACAGGCCTGGGGTTGGAAGTCACTTCCTTATTGGGGGAGGGGAATCTGAAATTTTAGTTTTCTCATACTTACTCCACAACTTTGACTTTAGGGACTTTTGGGAAGAGTCAAGGGTGCTACAGTTAACATTTTCCTGGTGTGCACAGGGAAGAAGTGGGTATGCTCTCTATCTCCATTCCCTCCCCATTCATTCTGTACTTTGCAGAGGGAACTTAATGCATTTTTATAACTTGTTCTGGACAAGTTTCTCTTTCACTGAAAGAGACAGTTTTTAGAAGTTATTTACTAATTTCATGGTCTAGGTAATCCAGTATTCACCTGACACTTTCTTATAATATGCCCTGAAATGCATCTTCCTCTCCTAACGTAGAGTCAGGAGTCTTCTGGTTCTCGAATGATTTAGTACCAACTGCAAAATGATACCTTGGAAGAGTAATTCTTAAACATTCTGATTGTGACTCGACTTCCAGATGTATCGAAGTCTCTCTCTATATATGTAGGCATGTATGCCTCTCACTATGCCACTGCAAATAATTTATCATATATTAATATGTGTTTGTCAGGCTTGAAAACTCCATTGTAGCTGCTGTGACTCTAAAGGGAGTCATCTACCTCAAAGTGGGGGGTAGACTGGGTTTTCCCTTACAAAATAAAGGAAATCTTGATGCAAAGGGTCTGTTGAGCACCCAGGCCCTCTGGTCAGCCAGCAATGGCTGGGCATCTGATTTTCCATTTAAGTGCTTTAAAAGTGCCTTCATGTATCATAGACTTAGCAGCTCATCCTTTAGAATGCACAGTACTGACACAATGTTAGTGCTGTCCAGTTTACAAGCAACTTTGAGACACATGAGTATTATCTTGGCAGCAAAACAAACTGTACTTGATATAGATTTTGCCTTTTGTCAGGAACGGTAGCACAGACTAACTTAAGGTATGTAGGTACCTGACTTTTTGTGTGCATATGTAAGACTCCAGGTTAATTCATTCTGTTTCTATTAAAATCTCTGTGCTAGTTTGAAAGGCTTCATTTACATTCCAGCTAGACTGAAAGTTTTATTTTCTAGCATGAATCTCACCATTAATCAGAACTAGATGCATTTATACCACCTTCAAAGAGCCTGCAAAAGGATACAGAAAAGAATGTTAATCAAATAGCAAAATCCACAGAGAAAAATTAGACTCAGAAATAAATTATTTCAACATGCATGACTTCTATAGCATTGCCAATGTAAATCTATGCAGTAGGTCACAACAGTGGAGTCCATAGTGTCTAAGTCTGAGGTTTTGCTCTATATATGTTTTTATAAAAGCTTTACTATCTAGTTGCACAGTGTTCTGGGGTAACTGAAAAATGTGTCTTTAATACAGTATATGCAAAATAAGCCAGATTTCTGCCATTACTGAGATGTGCGTAACAAAATCATACACAGAACTTCTTTAATTTACTCTATTGTGCAGATCTTCAAGATCTCATTATGATCTTTGTTTGTCATGGCCACTGTTCACTTGCTAGACAGCCTGTCTTCACAGTGATTAAGATAATGAAAGCACAACATTATAGGTCAGGCTCTATAAGGACAGCTGAGTTTTACAGAATCATAGAATAATAGAATAATTTTGGTTGGGAGAGACCTTTAAGAACATCAACTCCAACTGTAAACCCATCACTGACAAGTCCACCACTAAACTATGTCCCTAAGCACCACATCTACAGGTCTTTTAAATATCTCCAGGTATGGGAACACAACCGCTTGCCTTGGCAGCTTGTTCCAATGTTTTACAACCCTTTAAGTGAAGAAATTTTTCTAATATCTAACCTAAAACTCCATGGAGCAACTTGAGACTATTTTCTCTTGTCCTATTGCTTGTTATTTGAGAGACCAACCCCCTCTTTGTTACATCTGCCTTTCAGTTAGTTGTAGAGGGCAATAAGGTCTCCCCTGAGACTCCTTTTCTCCAGGCTAAACAACCCCAATCCCCTCAGCCAGTCTTCATAAGACTTGTGCTCTGGATCATTTAGCGGCTTTGTTGTCCTTCTTTGTACTTCAAGCACCTCAATGTGCTTGTAGTGAAGGGCCCAAAACTGAATACAGTATTCAGAGGTGCAGCTTCAACAGTACCAAGTGCAGGGGGACAATCCCTTCCTTAGTCCTGCTGGCCACACTATTTCTAATACAATCCAGAATACTAATTATGTTAGGATAATATAGACATATCTTAAAAAAATTCTGCGTATGTTTTAAATTATATAGACACAAAGATTTAGAATAAAACAAACAAACGAATAGTTGCTTTTCATTATACCAGTTTCAACCCACATTTCTGTAATATTCAACAATGCACAACCTAGCCTGCTTCAGGTTCATGTTTTTATGCATATTTCCTATAGGAATTTGTGAGATCTAAACACTGAAATGCCAAACAATTGAGATACCACGCATTTACAAAACAGTCATTGTGCTTATTAAACAATCAAAGCATTTTTTTTTGTACATCCATATTTTTTTGTGCATCCAGGCAGAAAGCCTATGGGTCTGAAGCAACTGTCAGCCATCCTTGTGCTCACAGACCTGGAAGGGACTGAGGTGCAGCACTCTATGGAGTCACAGAAAGGATGCTCGGACCTCCTTTAATATACAGTGAGTGTGAGAATCTGTTGGATCCACACATGCTCTACACTTCTTTCTATCTTAAACGTAGGACAAGGAGGATTGACTGACAACAGTGAGCAACCCCCCAGCATTTACCTCTAATTTAAATTCAAAGTAAAAGGACTTCTACCAGGCCGACTAGAGAGGGCATGCTTCAAATAAAGGCTATAAATACCCCTGTGAATACAGGTATCCTGACTGACCTGGAGTTTTGATAGATGTGTTCAAGCTTTAGATGAATTGACTTGTTTGAGATTCTGAAAGCATCAAAAAACGGTAGTAATTTTATTTAATAGTACTGCAACATTCAAAATATTACATTGTTACTGCAACATTCAGAATATTACATTGTATGCACTCTGATGTCATTACCCCATTGACTTAGAAATTAAAATTATGACAGGGAAGTGATAGTATTTGCAGGTGGCGCATTTTATTTCCCTGAGAGTAGAGAGATTTGGATGCATATAGGCTGTATTCTCAGAATTTTGTCCCCTAATTTCTTCCTAGTTAAAATGTATGCAGTGTTGTTATCACAACTCACGCATTTAATAATTGGAAGCATCAACCCATTCAAAATAAGCTGCAAAATCAGCACTCCTAGGTTATGTTTTTACATGCCGTCAGAAAAAAACTGTGCATGCTACAAAGTTGAAACAAAAATGCCCTGTTATGTGTACCATATACAGTGATGATATTAACATAGAAATGTAAAAATGTGACGTTCTTGGCTTGAGAATTATTTTTAACTGATTTTTTTAAAGGGGTGAAATAATTTTTTAAAAACCTATGTGAACCTTTAAAATGCCAATTCTAGATATTAATATGACCATAACAGTAGCATCCATCAGATGCTGGAAAATGTCAGGGGCTGAAATTATAAATTATTTGTTTTGTGCCTGTTTTGCTATTAATTTCGCACATTCCTCTTTGGGCAAAGATGGCCCTGGTGAATGCAATCTTTGCAATTCACTCTTCCTAGAAAAGAAACAAACCAAAACCAAATTGTGAACATTTACATCTAAAGGCAAATGTTTTGAAGAGTCTCAGTCATTTACATGGTTTGGAGGTCTCAATTTTATTTCTTTCATGATACAGTGCCAGCAGCCACAGTTTTGTCCAGCTCCCCTGAACACCCAGGAAGTGACTGCTGTGGTCTGGATGATGGTCTGGATGGACCCAGAGCAGCAGCTGAGCACCAGGCAACTGCATCTCTCTGACAACCCTGACAGATGGGCAGCTGCTGCCACACGAAGCACTGTGGAGTACCAGTCCTACAAATTAGTTTCAACCTTCCTGCAAGATGGTGATCTAAGGCAGCCTGGGTACCCAGAGAGGCAGACGATCTGTTACAAAAATGTGGTGTTTGTCATTTGGAACCCAAAATCCCAGAAAGACACAAAAGGAACACCAAACTTTCCTGTGCTGCAATGTGAGGTTGTCTTGGGTTTTTTTTTGCTCTTTCATGCACATTTTTCTGATCTGAATTCAAGCCTGACGTCATCTTCCTCCCCTTCCTCAGTGTGTATGTGGTTTTTCACACATGCTCATCACTTCAAGGACAAATCTTTAAACAGCAGGGAATGGGTCCAAATGGCTCATCCTTTTTGGCGAAGTTGATTCAGCATCAGGATCAAAGCAAGCCTCTGCTTCAAGATGTTTCCCCTGATGCTTCGACAACTTCCTAGGGACTTGTTTCTCTTCTTCCTGTTTCTGGGGAGGGAAACCCTCCTTTCCTGTTTCTGTAGTATCTTGTTTTCCTTGCTGCATCTGTGCTGGGTATGGTGTCAAGCCCAGAATCTCAATGGAGCTGTCCTGCCATTGAAGTTTTCTTTGTTATGCTTTTTTCTTTGCTTTCCCTTGGTTTCTAAACTTCTTTTTGTCTTTTCTCCTAGTATTAGCAATGGCATCCTGCCTGTGTGCTGTGTCAGTGTTTTGAGAGAAAGCATTTTCTTCTGCAGAGACCTCCTGCCATCTCCTTACTGAAGTAAGACCTATCAAATTCTTCCATTTATTTACTGGATATAGGTGTTTTTTTGCAGAAGTGAGCACAGCAGATAGCAAGGTCAGCATCTTTAAATGACTCCTAGTGCAGTAACCTGCAGACTCTTCAATACGTAGACCTTTTCCACGCACTTCTTCAAACTTTACCACTCTGATCTGTAGAGATGTTTTTGTACCATTTGTGGAAACTAACAATGCTATACTGTGATGATGAGTTAAATTTCCTAGCTAGCACACAGTAGCTCTGTGACAGGCAATGAACCTGGACTATTTTCTCTAGGTCTGCACCTATGCAGAGACCTATCTGTGACTGGTAAAATTAGGAATTCCCAGTTCAGGGAAATGAGCGACAGTGACGTTTAGTGGAACCGTCTCCCAGTAAGCTATCAGTGCTGCAGAGCTGTGTGCCCTTTGAACAGTTCATAAACTGTGTCCTGAGGAAGATTAACACAGGAAGAACCTGGGATATATTTATAACCCTCCTAAGGGATAGGATTATTTTCTCCCAGCATTCAGACCACCTGCTGCAATTTCTGTGCACACTTTCATTTTACAGCTATGAAGTCAGCTAATGAAATGCCAACAGCAGATCCCAACCCCCTGCACCCCTCTGCCCCAAGTGATGGAGAATGTGTGTGCTGCAGGCAGCAGCCTTGCATGTACCTGCTCTTCATTAGTAAAGTTTTTCTCTGCACAGACTATCAAGATGTTTTTGAAAATGGTTTTTGGGTTCACCTCAAACTGCAGTTAAAGAAACCTTGTGAGTTCAGGTTGAAATAGTTCTGTCTTATCATTATTTCCCTCTCACTGCACGTATCAAGGTTAGAGGCAGAGAACTGACAGCCAGTACATATATTTGAGTAAACACAGTGGCTGATATTGAAAGTGAAAGGATGAGAGAGCTACTGCTAGAGCCAGTGAGAAAACACTGTGTCTTTTATGATTCTTTTGAAATATTTTGAGGAATGTTTTCAAGCTATTCTATCTGTACCACTGTGGTGTCTTTAACACTGAAGTAGGAAACCACAGTATTTCACACACCTTTGAGTGATAATTCATAGAAAGCATACAAATCTGAGTGTTTACACAGTACCACTGATTAGCTGTACTTCATTGTCTATAGACAGGCATCCATTTAATATTTGTAGCTACCTATATAGGTTACTGTCAGAGGAATTATTACAGCAAAGATGCTTAGCACTTCTAACAGTTATGTCACTGTTGAAAATGAGTGCTATTTATTGCCATATTCATGTCTCTTAGAGCTCAGGTCATAGTTCGCTGAGCATGGAAAGATCTTCCCATTTAAATTGCCCAGTCAAGTATAGAAGATGGGTAGGGCTGCACAGCCTGCAAGGGTGGGGAAGAGCTTAGTCATGGACAACACTTAGGAAGCAGAAATAAAGTTTCTCCACCTCAGGAGGCAGAAATATAGTTCCTCCAGTCTTCAGGTATCTATAGTAGCCAAAGATGGACTGCATCTGCAAGGATACTGTACAGTGGGACACAAGTGAAGATGTCTTTGAACAAAAGTGTTTCTTAATATTTGTGCACTGGACTGAACATTCACAGAGTGAGAGATGGGGAAACACTCATTTATTCATTCCATATGGAATGATTACAGGTAAAACAGGTTATACATCAGTCATTTCCTCTTCCAAAATCAGTCATTATTCCTCTTCCAAAAAAGAGGAATTTCAGTTACTGTATGTAGGCCTCTTGATGTAGGAAAAAAATATTAGAATTATGTGGTCATAGTGTTAATTTTGTTCTATAATTTACTGTCTCCTTTTTATAGAAGAGTATTTAACTGACAAAGGAATACAAATACTGGGTTCTTGTCTCTTGACTTTATCATGCTTAATACAGAAACATTAATATAGATTCTATCCCCAAAGAGAAAAAATAAAATGTTTCAGTGACATGTCAAAAGCAAGTACTGTGTTCTTTAAAATAAGAGAAAAATGAAGAGAAACTGTTGCTTTGATAAAAGTGTTGGAAGAATTTAAATAAAGGCATCTAAATTACTGGTATGCTAAATAAGGAGAATTAAGTGCATAGGTACAATGGTTATTACCTGACACTCATATATCTTATTAGGCAGTAGTTTGACTAAACACACAAAAATGCTCACTCTGTAACGGCACTACGTAGTATTTTCCTCTGCTACTAATTTATTTTGTCATGTTCCACAGTATGAACAAATTAAATACCGCACATGTCTGAAATGTCTCAAACAATTAGATTTATCTTGATTATTCTTGCAATTTGTCTGCTCGTCTGTCTGATAATATCAGACAGATGTTCGTGAGAAGTGGCACAGAGTGGGGGGTACCATGAGCTAATCAAATCTTACAGAAATTAAGTTAGGTGTCCCTTAAAGCTGTTGTGTATTTTCAAGAAGGAAAACCAGTTTCTGAAGAAATGACAGTTTGGGAAGTTTTGCTGAGACTGCAAGGACACAAGCAGGTCAGACAAGGCATTTCATGTCTGGGACAAAGTCCCATGCAAGCTTTTTCAGACCTGGAAGGACACCCCTGTGCTAACCCTGGGAGTGACACTGCCAGAGGCAATCTTCCAAACGTGGTGTCAGTACGTGTTGCTGTAAGTGGAATTTCTTTACCATCATGCACAGGGATAATCCATCCTGGAACTATTTTCCTGCTAATCCCCTGTTAGCCTAGTCTTTCAGCACAAACCAGCAAATATGGCCCAGATATTGCAACTCCTTCTCTGAGATAGTGACCATCATAAACTACTAAGCTAATCGGTGTCCTCTTACATAAAAACACAGGGCTTGCTTTGTTTCATTTTAGTTCAATCTAGCTCTGTGTGTGTTCTGGCCAGTGGTTGAGTAGTGTCCGTGTATATCTGCAGACACTATTGGCAGGCCCCTGAGACATGCAGCTACACCACGTCCAGGTAGAAATCTTGCTAATACTCAAAAATGCTTTCTTTGAAAACTGGAGTATGTAAACTGTATACCACATTAAAATAGAATTAACAGTGGTCTCAATATATTGTCTGAGTTGGGGTGTCTCAGCTTCCGCATGTCTCATTTAAGCTGACTTGAGCAAGACCTCCAGTGCAGCCAGAGCCCCCTCCTCGCCGCGAGTGCAATGAAACCTTCCTAACCTAAGGGCTGAAAAAACTCCAAACTTCAGGACTGATCATTAGGAGGACTCCTTGCCCTGGGACTTTGGCTAACTGATTCTGCATTTTTCTGCCTGGCAGACACTTTAATAATAGCCTGATGGCTCAGCAAAGGTGTTTTACATCATCTTAATTGCAACAAAAAATGTGTCTTCAAAGGTACACGGGGAAGATGCTGGGAGTCTGTTGTGTTGTGTGTAGGGTTGCTTGCTGCATCCACTCAGGCACCCTGGGCATGGTCTAGTTCTGTCAGCACAGTGAGCACCTTCCTCCAGTGTGCCCCACTGAATACCCTGGGATGGGATGGGGTGGGTTGGGATGGGACGGGACAGGACAGGGGTGCAGTGCAGTCCTATTAACAGACTCAGCAGGTGTTTTTGAGCCAAGACTACAGGGTCACAGGGGGATTGCCTCTGCGTCATAGCACAGGCACAGTCTGGAAGCATCCCTTGAAAACTAAGCAGACGTTACATATTGCCATGTGGGATCAGGGGGCACATTATCAACATGCAGATGTTCTTTATGGGCTGGCTGCTCAAACCAAGGCAACTGCTCCAGCAAAAATGGTGTTGGCTGACTGTCCTCATCCTCTCTGATGGCCTACAGACAGGGCTGAAGGCTGCTGTGCATGCAGCCAACCATGCACCCTACAGCTTCAGTGTCTGTGCACAACCTCCAAAAGAAGTTATTTTTATTCCTACAGCCAACGGTGCTGCTCTGAAAGGTCGGTAAACACCAGCTGTGGCTCAGTGCCAGCAAAGTCAGTGAGGATCCAAATAGAATGAGACAGGTTTTGAACAAGATATTGTACTATGTTGCTGTGTAACGATCCATGGTTGCATACATACAGACAGCATGGGTCGTCAGCCAGCTTCACGCATGACTCATTGCCAGCTCTGGAAATACAGACTGCTGCCTGGTGAGCTACTCTGCTTGCTTAGGCAGCAGCGACGTCACTGGGCAGAGGTAAAAAGTCAAGCACTGGCAAGCAAAGAGCACAGTTGGAGAGGCATGGAAGAGCTCCTATACCATGCCATGGATTGGTGTTTCTCCTGGTAGTTTCTGACCTGACAGACAAGGACACAGGAATGTTTTGTACTGGATGAAACTACAAAGCAAACTTTCCTTTAGAAAGCACCTGTGTGATTGCTTAGATCCATTTTCTCTTTAATTAAAACAGTCTTTACAACTTAAATACTGATGATGACAAAGTTAAATAAGGTCATTATTGCCATTTTAGTTGTGTAAGTTAGAACTACACCAAGAGCATTTTTTTCTACACAAATCATGGAAGTTTGTTTTCAGTGAACTGGAAAAGGACTCCAAGTCCTAGATTCAGTTCCTAGACCTGTAGCAGATTCTGTGACATTTCAGTCATCTGCCCCCTTGTACCTCAGTTGTCCATTCCTGCAAGAGAAGAGACTATTAAAACCTAACTTTTGTTTTGTACTTAGCTTAATTTTTTTATTTTTTTTGCTTATGTTTATGATATTTTTAACTCATCAAAATATTACTGCAAATGTTTAGAAAGAAAATCTTGCCTCTAGTTCTGGCAGTTGGAATTTAGTCAGTGATTTGTCCAGTGAGATAAGGACTCCATCTTGAATGGAAATATCACTAAAACAACCACTCAAGATGAAACTTTGAAGCACACAAGTACTCCATCTATCTAGAAGTCCAAACAGCAATGGGTATCAGTTGCACAGCTTCCCCTCCTAGTCCCCTGTTTTTGAGGGAGCTGCAGAACATCACATTTCCACCAACAGAAAGAGCAAAGAAAATACTCTGAATTAAAAAAAAAAAGGAAGATCAACTTAAACTAAGTGGAAATGGAGAGTAGAAGGGGAAAACATACAGGAGTTGAAAAATGTTCACTTTAAAGACTGGAGTGTATAAATCACATTTCCTGTCTGTCCATCATGATAAAAGGGGGGATAAAATAAAATTCAGAGCTTCGGGTAGCTGAAGCAAGAGGAGAGACATTCAGAGGCCATCCAAAACTAGTCAGAGATTAGGTCAGAGAGTATTTGCAGGGAATGTAATGCAAAGATACTTGGGGATCTTTCTGTTTGGGGTGTGTGTTTGTTAAAAACCAGAAGCAGACAGGGAGCAGAGTGAGAGCTGGAAGCAACCAGAAAACCAGGTATCTGTGTCAGAGAGAAAGAAAACAAGACTGTCAGAGAGAAAGAAAAACATGCCAGTTGGACGGAGACCAGTAACTGCAAATTGTGATTGCCTCCTCTTTTTTGATTCCTGCTATGTTCAGGGAAACTAGACTTCATGTATTTTTTATTTATTTTTTAATGGCACAGCATCCTAGAGGAAGCTGATAGCATCAATTCTTTAATGAAAACAAAATTTTCAGAACATTCTCACTGAAACTTTTCCAAAGCCCTTGACAACTGTAGAGACCCAGGGTCTGTCTGTCAATATTTTGTTATACATGGTATTAGGGGAGAGAAAAGTGATCTCATTATGTCAAGATGGAGAGTACCAGTGGGTGGGTACTTGGAAAAATGCGATTCTAATATTAGCTTTTAAAATCAGCACATTTGCAGTGTAAGTTGTTAGATCACAAAGATGAGGTTGTGCGGAACAGGATGTTAGTTCCAACGGTGACCTGACGAAATAATATTTAAAGTAAAATTTTTCTTCATTTTTAAGGCTTATCTTAACTTTCTTTATTTTCAGTAATGGACTTGGACAATTTAAAAGGTAAAGAAAGTAGAAGAGTGGCAGCATACTGAAGACTCAAAGTACTCCTTGGCTTATGAAAACGAAAGAAAGGTAAGACTTTCCATTGGACCTATTTTTCTACATTTTTTATTTGTCCTGCAGTGTAAATCTACATGCTACCTCTAAACTACACAGATAAGCACATCTACTGTCCCAGAAAGCCCGCACTCTAGGTATGCTCAAGATGATCACCAGTGAGGAGCTGAAGACAGGCAGCCTTCCTAGGTTTTAAAGAGGAATTTGAAGTTAAAGGGAGCATTTATCAGGTGAATAAAAGGAAGGGTGTTTTAAATGTACTGGAAAGCAGGAAAGGAGGGGGAACTTGCCAGTGGGGAAGGGTACTTTCTAAAGGAAGGAGCAAATGAATACTAGAGTTAGGTCCTTGATGCCAGAGCAGAGGGGAAGGCAGATAGGGAATGGATTTAAGGAAAAATTAAAGCCTAAGGGCTGTGCAGCACTGAAAGTTTGACCCCCTATATCGTGGCTATAGTGAGTGCTGGTATATAGGAAGAGGACAGAAAAACATGTTCAGGAGTAAAAGTAAAGGATGACTAAGGAATGGGATATGAAGCCAAGGAAAAGATGTTTCAAGCTAATCTTTTATATGCTATCAGCTCCAGTGTTTACAGGTTGGCTGTTCCTATCCTATCTGTCTGTCTGTCTGTCTGTCTATCTATCCATCTATCTATCTATCTATCTATCTATCTATCTATCTATCTATCTATCTATCTATCTATCTATCTATTCATCTATCTATCCATCTATCGGAGCTTGCATCTGTTGCAGATTGTTCCTCAGGTGTTGGCTTTTGGGTATTAGTGTTAGCTTTTGAGGAAAATAGGAAGTTTAACCTTATGCAGGTCTCTCAAGGCCTGCACATAATTGAAATTCTGCTTAAATCCAAGTTGAAGACTTTAAGCATTCACAAGTATTTGATTTCTTAAGCTCAGGAACCTGCTATTTGCCATTTGTTTGTGCTTTCTGACTGGGTGAAACCTGAAGCCGTAAAGTATGTTTAAACGAGTTGCCTAACACACACGATATTTATAGGCATGTTTGCGGGATTTTTTTATTTTTGTTACCAAAACTCCGTTCCCATTGGTGTTCTCCATCCATGCACAGACGGGGCAGTACTGTCGTTAACCTTGATCAGTGTGAATAATGACAATTACTGCCCTTTCTTGGCATGCTTTATTTTACTGTAGTCAAGTGCAATTCTGGTAGATGAGTGCAGTGTGGTGGGGCCTGGCTGCTGCCTGTCAGAAAGAGAGTCAAGCTAAGTATTTGCTAACAGTGTGATCATAGACACCTTTTTTTTTTAGTCATGGAAAAAACCTCCCCCCTGCCTCATGCTTGATGCTTAACTGTATTCTTGAAAATGAAACCTGTGTACAAATAGTGACTCTTCAAAGTGCCTGTTACAGTTTCAGACACACCAAGCAATTTACAGGTTAGATGGTCTCCTGTGAGGGTCCGTTTAGTATCAAAATGTCGTGAACAATGCTACATATCTTTAGTCATTAATTGATTAACTGACAAGCTCCACATCATGAGCACAGGATAAATGCAAAGTTTATAAGCATCTTCTATGATCCATTTAATTTCTCCTTAAAAAGCATGTGTGGTATGTGCACCCTGTGTACAGTTATTCTACTTTTGTCTATGGTTTTCTGCTCCAAGTTAGTAGCTGTCTGTGTTTTGAAACTCATTTTCCCTCTGCTTCTCTCTTTTCCCTTTTCTGAGTGCTCTCTCCAGAAGTTGTAATTCTCTTGCAACTTGTGTAGTTTCACAGTTTAGAGATTAATGTGTTACAATGCAGCCTTACCTCTTGCACTGGAATTACATTGCAAATCATCAGGGTATATCTGTTTCTTCTCTGCAAGTGCCTTATGAATAGTCATAGTCCTGCTGTGAGAGCATCTAGGGTGACTAGAGGGAGAGGTCTCTTCAATTTAATTATAAAAAAGCAGGTCCTTTAATGTAAGGTTTGTGCTTCACCCCAGAATGCATTCACTAACGAGGAGGGGGAGTTAATAAGATAATTTGCTAAATATATTCATACCAGTCTCATAAAGGGGTTTATTTCACCAGGAATCCCTTTTTTCCAGTGAAGCAGGCTGCAATGCAACTTGCCAAACCACTCATCCACTGCTAACAGGAATGAGTATGGATTTAAATCAAAGAAACAGATGTGGCTGCATAGGGCAGGTTTTCTTTCATGTATCAGAAAATATGATCATGTTAATCTATTTTATAATTTGTTAATAGTATGTTGCTTGGCTCAGTGGAAAATGAGGACTCTTCAGATGGTATTTACAATCTGTGTCCCCAATCCAGTGCAAGGCTTGATTCCTTACAGCCCATTTGCGTATCTGAACATCCAAGCTCCAGATTTTGTCCACTATAACCATGTCTGAAGGTCAGTAGCATCCCTTCTGTCTTGCTTGGATTATGCAAGGGAACTTCCAGCAGTTCCAGAAAATATTAAAGCAAGGAGGTGCTGACATACCAACGGCAAGATTTAAAAGAGCAAAGGACTCAGCCATACCTGTTTCTGCTGTTTCTCTTCCCCTTTTCCTGAAAATGCTGTGCAGCTGGGATTTTTGAAATAACAATAATAAAAAGTTGGGATTGTTAAAATTGGAAGTACATCAAGGGAAACCCATCTGACCCATATTTTAATATTATGGTTGTCTTGCTAATATGTACAGCACCCATTTTTGTTGGGTTTAATTCAGAATTGACCAGTCTGGCTTCTCCTTGTGGAACCACAGAGCCTGACTGTTGAATTCCTCTAAACTCTCCAAAACAAAGATACAGTAAATCACCTTTTCTTTTTTCTTTCCTTTTTTTTTTTTTTCTTTGAGTATAAATCCAGCTGTTTTCTGCGGGACTGCTTTCTAAAAGGTTTGGTTTCCACCAAAAAAACCCCCAACAATGGACCAATTTTGTTGATAGAAGTGTTGAATTAGGGCATTATAACATGATCACAGCTCTTTTCTTTCTCATTCTTCACTAATAACAATACCAACATGCGTTCCCCAAAATCCTTAAAGTGGATTCTCGCCTAGATGTTGGACTAGGAGTTTTAAGAAAAAGATCTTTGTGTTTGTTTTGTGTCCAACAAAGCTAACTCTATACCCCACATTTATTGTTTCAGGCAGGATATCAATATTTTATTAGCTTACCTTTTCATAGATCCTGTTGGAATGCAGAAGGGTGTTTCCTGGACATCAAATGGAGTGCATGCTAGTTACAACATGGCTCTGCTACACGGTATTTCTCACATTACAAAGTTTCGAGAAACAAAATTACAAATTTTGAGAAACTTCCTAAATGGAGGTCTTTTCCTCCTCAGGAAAGTTGGCAGGCCTTCTGTAATGTGCAAGGATTTTTCAGATGAGTCACTAATTTATCTCAACTCTTTATTGGTTATATGAGAGTTAAAAAATCCCCACTTATCTTCATCTGTCATTGGCCATCAGCTAAAAACAAATTTGATTTCACACTTCAGAAAATATAAAATATAAGATACACTCCAAATATTCATTTTAATGCTTTAGTAATTTAGTTTTAGTTTTTTAGTCTACCCATGGAGCTTCAGCATTCCCGTCTTTACATATTTTCAATAAAATCCAAAGCCTTTTACTTCCACTATGTAAAAAAATTCTCAGCAGAACAGTAGACCTATTCAGAACGAAGTGGTTGTTTTCAAGGTCTGCATGCATACTTTAAATTGTTAAATATACTTAAAATTTTCCAATCCAGCAGACATGGGAGTGTTCCTTCTTGTCTTGCTTGTTAAATTTAGTTAGATGCTCTGAAAAGGGGAGCAGATTGTTCACCACTGGCAGGTAAAATCAGGAAATAAAAATATTGACTCAAGACATTTGCAGGACAATTAAACAGCTAATGAAAGGACTCATGTTCCTGAAACCACAGTGAACAGGAAAGAAGGATGACGTGTCTCACTTTGGCATTTCTTTGGGTCCTACTTCTGATACCAAAATGGTTTAGCTGTGGAAATTATAAAGGTATGCTGGCAAAGCATCACAAGTAACAGGGAAATACTTCCTGAAGCATCTCTCAACCAAAACACACATTTTATTCCCTATTTCTATTCTTTCAAACAGGATGTTAACATTTCTTTACCTTTCTCTTGGACAAACGGTGTAAACGAAGCTGTGGCAAAGAATCTGAATGCCTGACAATGAAGGCAAATCCTGGTCCTCCTGCACAGCTGCTTACCTGAAAGTCAACCAACTCTTCTGAGACAAATGTGGGAAGAAGTGTAAATACCAAGAGCAGGAGTAGTCTCTTCCAGCGGCCTCCTGAAAACAACAGCTCCTCACAGTCAGAATTTTCTCAAACCAGCCAGAATAAGCAGATTTGGTGCTGAAATCTTGGTATGTCCCATGGACTGTGATTAGGAGTGGGAGATGCAGAGTCATAATGTCCCTTCTGGGCTTCTTTGGGCCCCAGCACAAGCAGAGACTGTACCAATGTGTACCTGCTATCAGAAGGGAATTACGAGGGGGAAGGGTCCTCTGTCCCACTTGTGAAAGCATTAACCAGCTTGGCTCACTCTGGCCCCAGATGAGTGGTTACTAACTCACCAAGTCATGTGTCAGTCCTAGCAGCTCATGATTTTCTGATGGATATGTTGAGCTTCAAAAGTCCAAAGATAACAATTTACAGCTATAGCATAAGACTGGTTTTCATTTAGATGAAAATTTTTCTATTTGTTGAACTATGAAGGTTCAGTCCAGCCAGAACCCAGAATCCCAGTAAATCGTAGAATCATAGAATGGTTTGAGTTGGAAGGGACCTTAAAAATTCATTTAATTCAACCCCACTACAGTGAGCAGGGACATCTTTATCTACTAGATTAGGTTGCTCAGTGCCCTGTCCAACCTGACCTTGAATGTTTCCAGGAATGGGGCATCTACCAACTCTCTTGGCAACCTGTTCCAGTGTTGTTTATACAGGTGTTACATGTTTATACTGGTGTAAATACAGGCGGGTTTAGGTTTCAAAGCAACAGGATGAATTAGAAGCATCCATATAAGTATATGTAGAAGTATGGGGAGAAAGGAAATGGAAATATGCATAAAGAAGGGTGAGGATGTGTGTTCTTACATGCAAAATGTCACTACACTTCTTCACAGGATGAAAAGACCCATTCTTATTTTATTCTTTTTGTCACACTGGTGAGAGATTCAGCTTTTATAGGCTACACTCAGAGCTGTATAGAATTAGGAGGAAGAAGGGAACTTCAAGGCAACTAAATTCCTAACCAAAGACTCTGGGTTTCTGCTTTTCCTGGGAGTACCAGTCATAGGGACATAAGCTTCTGGGCTCCAGGGTTCTGTACCACACACTGTTTTCCCAAACTAATTCATCCCCATCGTAGAAAACCTGTGTTTTGGGAGAATGAGAAGAGGATATAATTAGATGAGGGTCTAGTATCCAGAGTGCAATAACTCTTTTAAGACAGGGATGGCACCACCTGCCTGAAGAACAGCAAGCACAGAACAGTAAATAGACAGGTCTTTAAGAAAGCTGAGCTCTGGGTGGGTGAAATGGTTCGATTAATCCAGTGCGTGAAACTGACAGAGCTTGGCTTGTTCAGCACAGGCTACCAGGGGATACATCTGCCCTGTGTAAATATATCAGGAGGGTAAAAAACAGGAAGGGAAAAGAGCTGGTTGAGCTAAAGGACAATATTGGCTCAGGAGGAAATGGTTGCAAACTGATCATGAATAAACTGAAACTGGAAGCCAGAAGCAATTTTCTCACCATCATAGTGAGCAGCCTGCTGGTGGGAGAAGTAGACATTAACTATTTCTTACAAAATAGAGCCCAGGGAGGGGAATATATGACATAACAGCCTGTGGTAGCAAATGCTGGGATTGATGTTTTCCTAAGTGACAAGCAGCAATCACTGGAAAAAGCCTATTGTCTCAACAAGGACTGTCTTGCCCATTGCCATTTGCTGTGAATGTTAATGCCATGCTTGTCAGGGTTATCTCCTGGACTAAAAGCTTCAACTCCTCCCTGCTGCCATCGCCATGTGTTGCTGACTCTGCCTTGCTGCACAGTGCTGCCCTAGCACAAGCTTCCCAAGGCAGAAAGAGTGAACTCATGGGAGTGTTAAGAATTTTTTCTGGCAGAAACTGAGTGCTCAATGTTTATGGGATCGGGGAACCAAGAGGGAGAATATTTCTGACCTGATCACACCCATTGCACTCTGGATAGTTACACATTTACACAGAATTGTGTTAGCACCCTTGTCACAAAAGGCATGTGAGTTCAGTGACTTTGCAGAAGGTCAAGCCTAATGTGACATAACTCACTGGGATTTCTGGCTCTCTGTGCTGCAGGGGAGCCTTAGGGCGCCAGTGAGACTTGTTAGTTGTGTTGAACGGACAGAACAATGCCTTACATATTGCACTGGCCTAAAGCACATCTTCCCTCACTTTTGTTTCTTGAACGTTCATTTCAAAATTGGACTGGCTTAGCCAGAAGTTTCCTACCAATACAGGAAGAACACCTTATATAGAAATACCTATTTGACAAAAGATGTATTTGATGAAAGGATCCTGGTGACAATTTCATATCAGGCGTATTTAGCTCAGGGATTTGTTGCAACTATTAGCCCTAAAAAAAGGCAGTTTCCAGAGGGCTCCTTCTGGATCATGAACACAAATAGTAAATGGTTGTGATGAGTATTGAGGACCAGCAGAAAAGAGATCACTAGGGGTGCCTAAGAGCAGGAATAGCCTTCCGTAGAGCTAGGATGTCTCAAGTGATTGTTCTAATCCCCACTTTCTGTCCACTGTCATTGTAGCTGGCTGTAAAATTAGCTGTCATGGTCTATTTATTTTGTCCTACTATTAATCTTCACATTGTGTGTATAAAGAAACTTTTTAGTAACTGCTCTATGTCTGGAAACATGAAGTCTGATCACATTTGCAAATTGTCCTTGTTGCTGTGCAACTGCCAGCTGCAGATATTTTCTTTGTTTTATCAATTAATCAGCATGGTAAAGAAAGGGAGTCGAAGAGGCCCAAAGTAACAGACCAATGTTTATTTGCACTGACATCTGAGATTGCCTTAAAACGTTTTTTGATATTTTGTCAAGAAATACAGGAACTTTGAGTCTTTGGGTCTTGTGTTACTTTTTTTCTGGGTGTGAGTTTTATGTTATCTGGCAGAAAAACAATTTTTATTGTTCAAAATTACTTCATGGATGACCTATACATAACTGTGATTTTGTGTTGCTATCCACTTTCTGCTAGAAAGGGAAAAAAAAAAAAAAGATTTTATTTTGGTCTGGATTATGCTTTTTCTGAGATCACTGGAGAGAAATAAAAATATTATGCTTTATCCATAATGACATATAATATCTTTTATGAGGGGAAGAATGAATAGCTTGACTACTAATAATGAAAGAAAAGACAAAGATGCCTTTAGAAAAAATGTTTGAACTTACTCTATTATTAAGTAGAGACTTATACAGTAGCTTCATATTTTTCTTCAGGAAGAGAACCTCCATGCATCATTCATTGCAAGCATGAATTTCTTTTCAGTGTGCTACTTTTTCACATATTACCTTCATTCCTTATCAGAGTCATAGATGACTCAACTCATTCATATAGTTCAGCAAAACCATAGAATTGCTCTTTTGTACTGCAAATAAAAGAGGAAAAAACTTTCAGTGTCAAAGAAATAGTTTGCAATGGTAAGCAACTCTACTGAACTGGATGAGAGTGTTATAATAAAGTAGTTTTATCAAATCCATCTCCTGAATAAGCATTTCTGCAACATTTTCTTTAAAGTAGAAATATCTCTTCAGCATAAGTAGGTGTATGTGGTAACCACATGGGGTCACTTACAAAACAGTCTGGGTCTTATGCTGTTTTCCATATCCTACACTTTTTTTGATCATTTCCTGGTTCATCTACATGTCCCTGAGAGTTTGACAATGTAAGAATCTGAACTTTTAAACCTGTTCCTGTCTGAATTAAAACTGATGGGCAGAAGTCACATGAAAAACTAGCTGTGTAACAAATAAATGAAAGAGCTGGTTTGGTAGACCTGCCAAAAAGTAGGCCATGTGTAAAGTATCTGCAGGTGACTGATTTAGCAGCCAGAACTAGGTTTGAGCAATGAGTGCCTCAGGTCATCTATGTGACAGAGGTGCTAGACCCTGATCCCTTATGTGGCCAAAGGAGAGAAGCAGGCACAACACCCTGGTCATCCATGTGTTATAGGTTGTCTTGACTTCAGCTTCACTTGCCCACATCTTTATGGACTCTATTTTTAATTTGACTTTTCAAACCCAGAAGAGCCTCATCATGTTTGGGCTAGTGTTCCTAACTTAGTAAATCTTAGACAAGAAATCCTAACCAGTGTTTACTCAAATAAAACTAACACTAAGGTCAAAGAAAGAGTAAGAAAATAAGTTTTTCACAATTAGACCAGTGAAAAAACATCTGCATCCATTGCAGTGCCTTTGAACATGCTGTTTTCACTCATGTATTGCCTTCAGCTTTGCCTGAGCTCTTGTAAGATTTCTTCCTTTGGCTTATAGCTCCATAATCAGGAGAGACTATAAGACTTGCCTTTTGTTCATGAACAATGCTGAATTATATCACTTTGTCACCTGCTGTTGCAAGGAATATATGCTTTCGCGATAGAGGGTTTCTGTGGTAGAGATTAGTTTGGTCCTCTGCAATTACTCATCTGAAAGCAAGCTGTTTTGGCAGATAACAGAGAGGTCATTCTCCTGCACTCTTTTTTATCCAGTGTGATGATATTTAACAGAAAAAGAAAAAAAAAAGTCAAGTAAGTTACCTTTATAATGACTGTTTCTCATCCTTGTCTCCAAGAATTCAGGTTTTGGAGCTTCTGTTTTCTTTGATCTTACCTTCATGAAGAAAAAAATACTCAACCCTAAATGAAAACAGGGCCTGGCCCAAGAAATGCCAAACACGGCAAAAGAAATATTTTTCTTTTCTCTGCCTTTTCCTCCAATAACAGCGCCCCATTCAAAGGAGTGATTTGCCATTGATTATACTTCAGAGTGTTATTCAGCTATGAAAGGGATCACAGTATTTTAAAATAGATGAAAATTTTCCATTGAAATAACATTTATGGACACTTACCAACTTTTTTGCTTGTTTTAGTTCAGCTTTAATTCCAGCAGCCCTATATGGTTCAAATATATGTAACAAATACTTCTTTGCACATAGATGTCTAATATCTGAAAAAGACATAATAGATTTTCTGACATTGTCCACTGATGTATGTCCACTGCACTAGACCAAAGACTCACTCTACCTTCTTTGTAGAGTCAAGCTTGCTACAATAAAACAACTTTTGAATTTTGATATGTCTGGTAAAATCGCTTCATCTACAGATTCCCATCAACCTTCAAGCTAAACAACTTGTCAATTAACAGCTATAAAATGTGTTCAGCAAACCTCTTAATTCGTGCCATATGTATTTAAAGATAGTGGTTCCTAAACCTGTTGCTCCTGCAAGAGTAAGAAGAATTTTGTGTGTATTTGTAATGTCCTAGCAAATTAGACTATGCACAGTGCTGCAACATCCATTTAAATAACCTAATGCAGACATGTTAAACAACCTTTCTGCACAATACATAATGGGGTCATTAATAACAATTAATGTAAAACTGGCTATTTGACTACAGCATTTTGATATATATGGAATGAAGTGAAGCTAGCAAATAAAACATTGCTGACTTCATAATTTCCTAGTACATATGGTAAAACTTCATTGCAGTTTTAAATCAAAAGAGAATTTTCTGGAAGATAGGTTGCATTTTGGCTGCTGGAGGGAGCCAAAGAAATCACTGCAGAAGCTGCCTTTTATGTAACTGAGCAGTGTATGAAAAAAAACTGGAAAAAAAGACATGTAGGCTGTTTGAATATTGTTCTAAAATAAAGTATTGTTATTACAGTTTATTTTATTCCACTTGTAGCTGGAAATGGATCATGGTCTCCTGTAGAAGACAGAACTTCATCATAGAATCTAATGGCATGAAGAATGAAAACAGCATTTTGCAGGGTGACTAACTAACTCTCCCTCTTTTAAGATTAAATGAATGACCCTCTGGAGATATCTGTATTTCTTCTCTGATCATCAGTAAAGCCTTCTGGTGTAATTTTTTCTTAACCATTCATATAACTCCAGGCATAACCATATTCTTGAAGTCATGTAAGCTCAAAAAAAGTAAGAAAGTCCCTCTGTATAAAAGCGAGGTGTCAGTCAGGCTGCCTGTCATCTGACTGCCTTAACTCAGAGCTATGAGACTATGAAGTAAGACCAGAACAGTCCATACAAGAGCAGCCAGAAGCCCAGCACTGTGTGTATGTTGTCTCTAAGCCCTATGTATTCTGCCTGCACTGTCACGAGCTGTTCAGCAGGGACCTCTGGGCTGCTTGGACTGTGGTAGGCAGCCTCTGGAGCTTGCTGTGGTGAATTTCTCCACCAAGGCTCACTGGAGCCAGAAACATCTGTCTGACCCCCCTAAAAGAGGTTCAAGCTGAAATACTGATTTTCTTGTTTATGTCATCTGGTAGCAGTTATCCTCTATTTTCTAAGCATATTCTCTGGCAATTGTAATGTATGGTGTTACTTGTAATTTTGTTTGGGGACAAGAGCATGCTTCTTCTTTTCCAATGCAGTCAGTGGTAGTATTTGTTAATATTGTAATAATTTGCCATCCTGTCCTGTGCCAATAGCCTTCCTCTAACCAACACAGAATCATAGAATCATAGAATAGTTTTGGCTGGAAGAGACCTTCAAGATCATCAAGTCCAACCTTATTCCTAGCCATATCAAAAACCACTAAACCATGTCCC